>CM035432.1:33103714-33433714 GCA_020310875.1 Ceratopteris richardii | reverse complement strand
AATATCATGATAGGGCATATACAAGACTTGGACACATCCAAGAAGGTTTGGGAAACCTTGGAGAGATTGTACTCTTCATCAACCAAGGCAAGGAAGATTCAACTCAAGAATGAGCTGAATAATCTTAGGAAATCACCAAGTACTAACATAAATGAGTACATTTTGAAGGTTAAGGAGCTTGCAGATGCTCTAGGCTCAATTGGGAGCCCAATCGAAGATGATGATCTTGTCACACACACTCTCAATGGCTTGAGAGAGGATGAAAGGTGGAAAGCATTTACCACATCAATTTATGTGAGGGATCCCCTAACAAACTTTGATCAATTAGTCACATTGATGGTGACTGAGGAGATGAACTAAGGAGGTTCACAATCAAAGGACAGCCAAGCCCAAGTTTTCTATGCAGGTAGAGGCAAAGGCAAAAGAGGTGGAAAAAACTCCCAAGGTAGAGGGAGAGGAAGGTCAAGCTCAAGCTCACGCAACCAAGAAGGATCCAACCAAATCTATGCATCAAGAGGAATAGGAAGGAGTAGAGGAAGAGGAGGAAGATCACATGGAAAAGAAGCATCCAGTGGGGAATGCTACAATTGTGGAAAATCAGGCCATTATGCAAGAGATTGTTGGTCCAAAGGAGGAGGGCATCAAGGATACAAAAGGAACCAAGGTAATTATGCTAATACTTTAACAAATTCAAAAAATGAGAACTTGCTTATGATGTATGGGTCAAGTGAAAGACTGAATTCAGATTTTAAATGATACATTGATAGTGGTTGTAGCAACCATATGAGTTGCAATAAAGATGTTTTCTTTAATTTACACTCACCCATCACTCAATGACATGTAAAGATAGGGGATGACACTGAGCACAAGATTACACATGTGGGAGATGTTGCTTTACCATGTAAATGGGTATATAAGTTGAAATTCACATCAGATAGTGCTTCTCCAAAGTATAAAACACGACTTATTACAAAGGGTTTTAAGCAACAACATGGTGTTGATTTTGAGGAAATCTTCTCTCCAATGGTCAAGATAACTACCTTGCGCATGTTGCTTGGATTCATTGCAATGGACTTAGAGCTAGTCCAAATGGATGTGAAAACTACTTTCTTGCATGGAGCTATTACAAATGAGATCTATATGGAACAACTAGAGGGTTATGTAGTTCATGGCAAGGAAAGTCTAGTTTGTAAGCTCAAGAAGAGCTTGTATAGACTTAAACAATCCCCTAGACAATGGTACCAAAAGTTTGATTCTTTTATGAAGTCTTAAGGCTATTATCGAAGCAATGAGGATCATTGTCTTTACACAAAGAGATGCTCATATGGAAGCTTGATATGTTTGATACTTTATGTTGATGATATGTTGATTGTTGGGAAGTCCTCTTATGACTTGTCCATTCTCAAAAAGAAGTTGAGTCGGACATTTGATATGAAGGATTTGGGGGATGCCAAACATATTCTTGGCATGCACATTACTCATGATAGGAGTAAAAGATGCATATACTTGTCACAAAGTGAGTACATATCCAAAGTACATCACAGATTCAATATGCACGGTGGAAAGGCATTGAGTACACCTTTTACCCACATATGTGAAATTGAGCAAAGATGATTGCCCCAAATTAGATGAGGAAAGGAATTCATGAGCAAAATTCCCTATCAGCCTGCTGTTGGTAGTCTCATGTATGTTATGGTAGCTACGAGACCAGACATTGCTTTTGCAATGGGAGTTGTGAGCAGATATATGTCCAATCCTAGAAAGAAACATTGGGAAGTGGTCAAGATTATTTTGAGATATCTAAGTGGCACTAAGGACAAGTTTCTATGCTTAGGTAGATTGAAAGCATCCATTATTAGTTCCACAGATTCTAACTATGCTAGTTGTTTAGACAATCATAAGTCTACATCAGGGTACATTTTTCATTTTGTTGGAGGTGCTATCTCTTGGAGATCTCGTCTTCAAGAATGTACAATTGATTCCACGACAGAAGCAGAGTATGTTGCAGTAAGTGAGGCATGTAAGGAAGCATTGTGGCTTTCTCTTCTTGCTTGTGATATGGGTTTACCTCAGCATGTACCTCATTTGCTCAGTGATAGTCAGAGTGCCATTGCTTTGGCTAAGAATTCGGTCTATCATGCAAAACCAAGCACATTGAGGTGAGGAATCACTTCATTAGAGATTGCTTAGCCATTGAGGGAATTATTCTTGAGAAGGTTCACACTCAAGATAATGTTGTAGATGCTTTGACTAAAGCTCTACCATAAGATAGCTTTCGACACGGTTGTCACTTGATGGGGGTTACTTGATTCATGATCTTACATAGTCACTTATATACTGTGTAACATGCCCATCTGGTGGGAAATATAGTCTGTATACTTACACTCTGTTATTTTTTATCATTCTTTATTTTTTTCCCATAGTTTTTACTTTGGCCATATTGGCCTTTAGTGGGAGATTGTTACCATTAGTGTCCATGTGAAAGGCCAAATGGCCACTGGACAACATATAGTGGTATGGTTATCCACAAACTATAAGTTCGACTGCATTTGTAACACCTAAGAAGTCTATGTTTGTGCTCCCTATGTATTGTCTTTTTTTTTTTTTTGCATATTCTCTAGCCTTTGTGAAGAGTAACATGTGTGGCACTTGGAGCTTGGTTTTCTACTCTGAGGATATCGTCATGGAGCTCTTGAGAAAGAGAGCACATTGTAGGGCATCACAATCAAATACTTCATGCACTTGCAACTCATCATAGTTGGAATGTTCATCAACTGGACATTAAAATTGCATTTCTGAATGGTGACTTACATGAAGAAGTATATGTTTTTTAGCCCTGTGGCTTTGTGCAGAAATGGCATGAAAACCAAGTGTGCAGGTTAAAAAAGGCATTATATGGTTTGAAACAAGCACCACATGCTTGGTATGAAAAAATACATGCCTACCTGATTGCACATGCTTTTGAGAATAGTCCAACTAAGAGAATCTTATACATTAAGCATGCACATGATGTGCTTTTGATAATTGTTGTGTATGTTGATGACATGCTACTCACTCGTCCTCATGAAAAGCATATTGCTGATTTTAAGGCTGATTTGCATGCCTCATTTGAGATGTCAGATTTCGGGCATTTGCAGCATTATTTGGGCATTCAATTTATGCAAGTTGATGGTAGAATAGCTTTATGTCAGACGAAATATATTGACACATTATTGCAGCATTTTGGCCTTGAAGACTGTAAACCTATTTCCACCCCTATGGAGATAGGTTTAATGTTGAGTTTTCATGATGTTGGAGATGCATTTGATGCTATTCTCTATCAACAGGCTATTGGATGTCTGGTTTACTTATGCATTAATCAGCTAGATATTCAGTTTGCTGTCTCACATATGAGTAGGTTTATGCACTGTTTATGTGTCAAGCATTGGCAAGCAATTAAGCGCATCTTTCGCTACTTGCATGGTACCACGAGATTTACACGCTTTTTCTAACTCTAACTAGGTTGGTTGCTATGCCACTCTTGTGTCCACCATTGGTTTTTGCTTCATGCTTGGTGGCTAATGCATATTTTGGTTGAGCAAGAAGCAACCTACTGTGGCCACTTCTAGTTATGAGGCTGAGTATAGGGCAGCGTTCACAGCAACTGTTGAGTATTCTGTCATCACCATCTTCACTGACACTCAGAGTGCTTTGGCAGTTGCGAGGAAGCTTGTGTTTCATGCTTGCACTAAGAACATTAAGGTGCACTATCATTATGTTAGGAAGATGTTCTTTGTTGGAGAGATCAGTTTGGCATATGTGCCCACACAGGAGAACATTGCAGACCTTTTACAAAGGCTCTACCTAGGGAGAAGTTTGAAGCTTTCCGCAAAGCTTTGGGCTTGCTTCCTTTTGTGGACTTATTCCATATAGCTTGGCGCTTCCTTATCCTTGATGTTGAGATATCAAGCTCAACATGTGATGATACAGGATGACACGTACCGGTTTTTTGTTTCACTAATATGTATAGTGGTCACATCAGTATATGTCAGGGATACTTCATTGAGCTTTATTAGATTTATCTACCGAGAGTAATGGCACATTTGTTCCTTGGCAGCTCACTCATTCGCGGACATTAGGTTTTTTCGTATGTACTGATCTTTATATATTGCACTTGTTGTATTCTTGTTTTTAGGTCATTCTTGTACATTCCTTTTTATGTAATAGAAGAAGAAGAAGAAGAAGATCATTCTTTCTTGCCTCAATCTGTGTGTGTGATTCTCCTTGAGAGTGAGAGTGTGTGTGGGAGCTCTCTTCCTTATCTCCTTCCTCGTTACATGGTATCATAGCCAGCGTGGCTATAGAGAGCTTGTGGAGAAGGCAACGATGAATAGTACACAACAAGGCGTGGAGAAAACACGATTCACTAAAGACCTCCATTTGCTATGAAAATCTCGACCTCCATTTGGATCCTGCAAGGTGGGGCCCACAAAAAAACGAGGTCGGTTTCAGAAACTGTAACTTCCATTGTGTTTGACAACACTCACATATTCCAAATCCAGAATTTCAAGTGATTCCGTGTACTGTTGATACACAAAAACTGTGTTTTTCTGAGATCAAACTGTCACGTCATAGTGCGGTAGTGTTCAAGCAAAAGTGCTTCTTGTAGCGTTTTGCAGTGTTGTGAATTGCTATAGAAATGGCAAACACAGATGGAATGAGTTAGCTTATGAGCGATAAGCTAGACAAGAACAACTTCCATGCTTGGAGATTCAGAATGATGGATTTCCTGATGGGAAAAGGCTCCTAGAAGTACATTGAAGGAGAGAATGAAAATGCTCCACAGTTACCAGAAAGGAATTGGACTACAGATCAGGTAAGAGCATATGAGGAATGGAATCAAGGAGCACAAAAGGTAATGTACTCGCTATCTGTTAGCATACAGGATAGCATGATTGGACACATACAGGATGCCAAGACTCCAAAAGAGGCTTGGAATAGTTTGGTCACATTGTATGAGACCAATACAAAGGCATGGAAATTGCAACTCAAGAACGAGCTGCATACATTGGAGAAGAAGAGCATGTCGGTAAGTGACTACACCTTGAAAATCAAAAGCATATGTGATTCACTTGCATCTATTGGCGTGAATGTATATGATGATGATAAGGTGGAAGTGTGTCTTAGTGGTTTAGGAGCTGCATATAAGCAGTTCAGAACTTCTATACAGAAAAGGGAAAATATTTCGAATTTTGCTGATCTGGTATCTATGCTGATTATTGAAGAAAAGAATATTGGTGATGATTCAAACTCGCAAGGAAAATCTAGTTCTGAGCAGGTATTCTACTCTAGTAGAGGAAGAGGCAAAGGTAGAAGTTTTAGAAGTAAAAGAGGAAATAGTAACCAAGACCAAAGTCAACAACAGAATCATGCAAGAGGAAGAGGATAGTTTCGAGGCAAGGGGAGCCAAAGAGGCCACAAAAATTTCAAAAGAAATGATTTAGGTAATGAAAATAAAGAATGTTGGAATTGTGGTAAACCTGGACACTTTGAATGTGATTCCAGGTTGAAGAATCTAAATAACAGAAGGCAGTAGAATAACTATGCATCCACAAGTGCAGATGATTCTGAGAAGCTGTTCATGGTTCAACATCACATGATGAATACGATGTCTGCTGTTGTTTCAAAATCAAATGATAATGTCTGGTATGTTGAGTCAGGTGCTTTAAATCACATGACCAGTCATGCGGAATGGTTTAGTACTTTGTAGAAATTGCTAGTTCCTGGATATGTTGAAATAGGTGATGATACATCACATCCTATTGTGCATACAGGAAACATAGCACTATCGATGGAGGATGGAAAGGTAAAACATCTTGCTGATGTGCTGCATGTTCCAAATATAACAAAGAATCTGGTTTCTATTGGACAAATGGTTGACAAGGGATTACAAGTCAGGTTCAATGCTGATGGATTATATGTAGAAGAGTACAAGCAGGATGGACGATTGGTTGCCAAAGGAAACAAAGTGGGTAGGATGTTCACCTTAAATGTGAAGATTCCTGAAATGAATGCATCCATGTATGCAAAAGGTGCAGGAGTTATTGCAGATATAGAGATGTGGCACAAACGGATTGGAGATGCAAACTTGCAAAGGCTGAAATTGATGCAGTCAAAGGAGATTGTCCATGGACTACCAAATTTCAAAGTTGCAGAAATGCAAAAGGTATGTGCAACATGTCAATTTGGTAAACAGTCAAGAGCATCATTTCCACATGACAAGCATGTTAGTGAGAATATAAGCCACAAGGATATGAAGATTTAAAGCATCCAGAATATGTTTGCAGGTTGCAAAAGGCTTTGTATGGGCTGAAGCAAGCCCCTCGTGCATGGCATGCAAGGATTGCTGATTACTTAACCAGCATTGGGTTTTCTATGTGTGATACAGATCACTCACTATATGCAAGGAAGGCTGATGATGGCATCACTATTGTGGCTATTTATGTTGATGACATGATTGTATGTGGTGATAATGAAGGAGGCATCAAAGAGGTAAAGCAACTTCTTATGTAGGAATTTGACATGAAAGATCTTGGTGTGTTGCGCTATTTCTTGGGCATTGAGTTTATACACACAGAAACAGGTATATGGATGTCGCAAAGGCAATATGTCTTAAATATGCTGCAAAAGTATGATATGACTGATTATAAGCCAATTTCTATGCCATTAGATCAGAATTTGAAGTTGGATACTACATCAGGTGAAGCATTGGAAAATGCTACTATGTACAGGAAAATTGTGGGAAGTCTTATATATCTCACAATTACAAGGCCTGATCTAAGTTATACTGTTGGACTTGAAATTCAATTTATGCAGGTTCCCAGGAAGCCACATTTGGATGCTTTGAGGCGCACTCTACGTTATGTGAGTGCTACTTTTGATTATGCATTGTTTTATGATGCTGGTGTAGATTTGCAGGTTTATGGATACACCGATGCAGATTGGGTTGGTAGCATTCCAGATAGAAGATCTACTAGTGGTTTTCTATTCTCACTTGGGAGTGCAGATGTTACATGGAGTAGCAAGAAGCAACCCACTGTTGCTTTGTCGAGTACAGAGGCTGAGTATAGAGGTGATGCAATGGAAGCATGTGAGGCATCATGGCTAGAAATGCTACTTGCAGATTTAGGTGTGGAAGTGGGAAAGCCTATCACTATTTATTGTAATAATCTTAGCATCATATAGTTAGCACGGAATCTTGTTTTCCATGCTAGAAGAAAGCATATCGAGGTACATTATCACTTCATCAGAGAGAAGGTATTAGCAGGTGATATTGATTTTGTTTATGTGAGAACAGATGAGCAAGTTGTTGATATTTTCACCAAAGCACTTGGAGCTAAGAAGTTGAAGAAGTTTAGAGAGATGCTTGGATTACACGATATGTCATTGAGCTTGAGGGGGGAGTGTTGAGATATCAAGCTCAAAATGTGATGATCAAAGATGACACATACCAGTTTTTCGTTTCACTGACATGTATAGTGGTCACGCCAGTATATGTAAGGGATACTTCATTGAGCTTTCTAAGATTTAACTACCGAGAGTGATGGCACATTTGTTCCTTGCTAGCTCACTCATTTGCGGACATTAGGTTTTTCCTTATGTACAGATCTTTATATATTGCACTTGTTGTATTCTTGTTTTTAGGTCATTCTTGTATATTCCTTTTTATGTAATAGAAGAAGAAGAAGAAGATCATTCTTCCTTGCCTCAATCTGTGTGTGCGCTTCTCCTTGAAAGTGAGAGTGTGTGTGGGAGCTCTCTTCCTTATCTCCTTCCTCGTGACACTTGAGTGCCAGCTCCTTGTTCATCGCATCACTCCTAGGGGGGGATTTGTTGATATATTTAGGTAGTGATGTGTGTGAACACACTAGGACCATCGGGACACTTTTTTCCCTCTTTAGGAGGTTTTTACCCCCCGACTTGTATATATGCCTATAGCCCTAACATGTTACTTATCTCTGTACATTTTAGTGGTAATACACTCAATATTGTGTGTTGTGCTCCAAGCTTCTTCTTCTTCTTCTTCCTTGTGTTGTACGTGTGCTTCTGTAGACCTCGAACTCCAACACTTTGTTCAATCTATTGCACATGAGCATGATAGCATACTACACATTAGAGACAAATAGACTAGGTTGTATAAAAAGTGCCTAATAAAGTGGAAAGATAATTCAAAAGATAATGCTACATGGGAGCGGGTCACTTCCTCTAAAGAAAAATACTTACTATGTGTTGGTGCAAGTCACAAGCCTACACATTTGGCTTGAAGGATACCTTGAAGTCCATACACATATGAAAAAGCATAGGAACAAATGCTAGTGGTTAATTACCACTTTATCTCTTTGTAAAAGTCAGATTTGACTTGGAATCTTTGTAAACACCTACCAAAAGGGATTCATGGAGAAAAGGTAGATTTGATTGATGGAATATCTCCTAGGATATAGGAGCTTAATCATAGGGAGCCAAAAGTTTGAATTTGAATTCAAATGTTTACTCATTCACTATAAAAGTGTTCATGGAAAAGTCACGGTTAAGACTCATCATTTCCCGAGCTCATTACTGCCAATTCTGAGTGTGTGTAAGGCCTACACTCTAGCCCACACCTATCTACACCATTAGGCAACGATCTTCATGCCAATGGTATTGTATACAAATGTTCATTAATACATATATTCACATTGTTCATCTCTGAGTTCTCTGTCATAGTACTTGAAAGTCAGTCAACTTGTGGAGTACATATCTTAGTCATTTCTTACCAAATTCAAAGATCTAAACTTGTTGGAAACAGCCTAGTGTTGTCTACATGCTGTCAAAGTTTGAAGATATTCTATCCAGCCATTTCAGAGAAAAGCTCGTCGAGGTGATCACTGGTCATTGTCTGCAACAGTCCTAAAAAATCGGGGGTAAAGGTTTACTTGCTAAATTGATTTCTCTGAGCATAGTTAATCTTTTTACATCAGTCCACTTGGAATAGTTAGCTTGATAAGCTAATTAGATACCCCTAAAAGGAATGTTTCCAATTCCTCTTGTGCTGCTCATACTGAGCAAAAGATCCAGCAGGTGTCAAGATAAAAATAGAAGGTTTTCTTGAGATCTTCAATTCCAAAGTTATCTGTTTTGATTCAATATCTACACACATCATTTCCAAAGTACATAGGCCATTTTATGGTGTCATAAAGCTAGGAGGTCCACTTATCAACTCTGAAGCATCAAAGGGCTGGTACAAAGCAGGATTTGGCAGTACCTACTCAATCTCTTGGAGTGTCCATCCATCTTTCCCAACAATGGTATCAGAGCAAACTAAGGTAAAATAGGAGATGGTTTTCCTTCATTTATTGATAAATTGAATAGGAACAACTATCAGGCATGGTCTCTAAGGATGAAGACATACCTACAAGGAAGGAGTCTCTATGGATACATCTCAGAAGATGAGGAATTGCCCTCATTCAAAACAAGAGGATCGCCAACAAAGGAGGAACATGAAAAGCTCAACACATGGTGTGCTAAGGATGCATTAGCAAGGTCTTATTTACTCAACTCCATCTCTGATTTTCTTTTGCCACACATTAGAAACTGTAAGACATCCCAAGAGACTTGGGAAACCTTGTCATCTTATTTCTCCTCCAACACAAGAGCTAGAAAAAATCAGTTGTGGATTGAATTCACCACATTAAGGAAGCAACCTAAGCAAGCTGTTTCAGAATTTGTGACCAAGATTAAAGATGTAGCAGATCAGTTAGCAAGCATAGGAGAAGAGATTGAAGAAGAGCAGATTGTAAGGCAAGTGATCAATGGGATCAAAGGTGATGACAAATGGGAAAGCTTCACCACTGCCATGGACCTTTACATGGACATGCAGATTCCAGACCTTACCACTCTCATGGGACAATTATTCACTCATGAAGCAAAGCTCAAGAAGAATGGAGATACATCCAAAGGTAACAATTCTTCTGCCCTATACACTGATAAAGGTAAAGCTAAAGATAAAGGCAAGAACAAGAAAGGAAAAGATGAAGGCTCTACCTCCCAAGCTAACTATGCAGGAAGAGGTAGATCATCAAAAGGAAAGGGTAGAGGAGGTAATCAAGGTAGGGGGAGATCTTATAACTCCTCACCATGCAACATTTGTGGCTTATCAAATCATACTACAGATGAGTGTCTTAGGAATTACAAGAATCAGAGAGGAAGAGGATATCAAAGAGGTGGATACTCACAGTCAAGAGGTAGATTCAACCATCATCAAGGCTACAACAACAACTACAGCAACAATTACAACAACAACTACAATGGCAACTACCAAGGAGGATTCAAATCTAGAAAGGACTAAAACAACTATACAGAAGAGCAAGATGATTCTCTTCTGATCATGAACATGACTTCAAAACCAGGTACAAATGATGATCACCTATTCTACATTGACTCACGATGCTCAAATCATGTGGCTATAGTTAATGTTGGAAATGTTAAGACTTGTAATGGAAATCAAAACTTGTTGAGTAGGGTACTCTGTGTACCAGCCATTACGAAAAATCTGATGAGTGTTGGACAGATTGTGGAGAAAGGTTTGCAGGTTAGATTAAACCAATTTGGAGCATTTGTGGAGGATCCAAGGCAAGGGTTCAAGAGAATTGCTAAAGGAGAAAAATCAGGTAGACTTTTTACTTTTGAGCTAGAAGACACAAAGAACATTGCACTATACAGTTATAAAGATCAAACACTTTCAGAGCTTGAGATTTGGCACAAGAGATTAGGGCATGTAGGAGAAAGAATCTTGAAGCAGATATGCAGGGATCAATGTGTAATTGGAATACCCAATGTTTCCAAACAACACATGATATATAAATGTAGTGCTTGTCAATTTGGGAAGTCTCACAGGTTACCCTTCTCAAGGAAAGGCTACATGCATGAAGATTACCTAGAGCTTGTCCATACAGATGTATGGGGATCAAGCAAAGACCCCTCAATATCAGGATCAAGGTACTATGTATCTTCTATTGATGATTATAGCAGGTGGATTGTATTGTACTTCATGAAGCACAAGGATGAAGTGTTTAATTGCTTTAAAAATATCTTGCACTTGTTGAGAATCAGACAGGGAAGAATTTGAAGAGTCTAAGGTCAGATGGAGGAGGTGAGTACTTCTCCAATGAGTTTGAAGACTTCTTGCAGGACAGAGGCATCAAAAGAGAAACCACCACAAGGTATACTCCTGAACAGAATGGGGTAGCTGAGAGAAGAAATAGGTTGATTGTTGAGACAGCTAGGTCTATGTTGAATGAGAAAAAGTTACCTAACTATCTATGGGCAGAGAGTGTTTCTACTGCCATTTACCTCATAAACAGGTTACCATCTAAATCCCTTGATGGGATGACACCCTATGAAGCATGGCATGGAGAGACCCTCACTAGACCATTGCAGTATATTTGGATGTGTAGCATATGTACACATTCCTTCTCAGATAAGAGGTAAGGTAGACCCTAAAGCTGAGAAGTGAATCTTTATTAGATATGATTTAAATCAGAAAGGGTACATGTTTTACAACCCTTCCAATAAGGGATTCATGGTAAGTAGAGATGTTGTCTTTGATGAAAATGATTCTTGGTATGAGAATGAATGCAGGAAGTTTAAACTACCCTATGACTTGGAAGAGGAGTTTCCAAGTCTTGCAAAGGAGGAACCTACTCAGAATGAAGACTCAAATTCAGATGATGAAGAAATTATCAACCTTGAAGAATTAAAGGCATGGAAGTCCAAGGGGAAAGTCAAAATGAAGAAGCTTGAAGACATACCTGAATCTTCAAATCAGTCAATCAAAAGATCACAAAGAGAGAGTAAAAAACCTACCAAATATGGGTATGATACATCTCTTATTACTAAACACTCTGTTTATCTTGCCAAAGATTTGTCAATTGAAGAACCAGGATCATATGAATAAGCCATAACCAAGACAGAATGGAAAGAAGCTATGAATGAGGAGATTGAAGCACTCAAGGAAAGTGACACATGGCAGCTAGTACCAAAGAAGGATTACATGAAGGTAATAGGATCCAGATGGATCTATAAACTTAAAAGAAATTCTGATGGGTCAATTAACAGCTACAAAGCCAGATTGGTAGCCAAGTGTTTTGCACAAACCCAAGGCATTGACTATGAAGAGACATTCTCTCCTGTGGCCAAGATGCCAACCATTAGAGTGTTGGTGAGCATAACTGCATCAAAAAATTGGAACATGTACCAATTGGATGTCAAGAATGCTTTCTTTAATGGATGGATTTCAGAGGAGGTATATATGTCACAACCTCTTGGCTATGAGGACCCTAACAAGGTATCATATGTGTGCAAATTGAATAAAGCCTTATATGGATTAAAGTAGGCACCTAGGGCATGGAATCACAGATTGACCACTTACCTTCAAGACCAAGGTTTTGTCATGAGCAAGGCAGACACTTCTCTATTCATCAAGAGAAGTAATTCAGAGGTAATATACCTATGTGTTTATGTTGATGACATCATACTTACAGGTAATGATGTGAATGGAATCAGACAAATCAAGAGCCAGATGATGAAGGAGTTCAAGATCAATGATGTTGGTCTACTAAAGTATTTTATTGGGCTTGAGTTAGTCTATACTAACTCTGGAATATACATTACTTAGAAAAAATACATACAGGATATGTTGAAGAAGTTTCACTTGCAAGATGCCAAAGTTGCAAGTACTCCAATGGAGGTAAACCTAAAACTAAGTGCCCATGAAGGTGATGAAATTAATGACATTACAGGTTATCAAAGCATGGTGGGTAGCTTAAACTATGCTACCTTAACAAGGATAGACATTGCATATGGAGTTAGTGTGCTAAGTCAGTTTATGCACAAGCAAAGAGCACCTCACTTAGAGGCTGCTAAGAGAATACTAAAATATCTCAAGGGTACACAAAATCATGGTTTGTATTTCCCTTACACTTCAGACTTGGATATCAAGATCTATTCAGATGCAGATTGGGCAGGATGCAAGGATGATAGGAGGAGCACTTCTAGATACATTTCATTTGCAGGTGATAAGCCAATATCATGGTCTTCAAAGAAGCAACCTACTGTTGCTTTGTCTTCCACAGAAGCAGAGTATAGAGGATTGGCTAATGCCACACAAGAAGCCATATGGATCAAGCTTTTGTATACAGAGTTGGGTTTATATACTAGGTCACCAATAATCTTTGGAGATAATACAAGCTCACTTCACCTTGCAGCTAATCCTATCTATCATGCTACGACCAAACATATAGAGGTCCATTACCATTGTGTGAGAGAAAAGTTATTAAGCAAGGACATTCAACTAACCTATGTATCAACCAACATGCAGTGTGCAGATTTGTTGACTAAAGCTTTGGATGAAACCAAACTTTGCAGGTTCAAAGCAATGATTGGATTGCAAGATATACATGAAGAATGAAGGATGAAGACCAAGCCATAATGTTTGGCTTGAGGGGGAGCTGTTGGTGCAAGTCACAAGCCTACACATTTGGCTTGAAGGATACCTTGAAGTCCATATACATATGGAAAAGCATAAGAACAAATGCTAGTGGTTAATTACCACTTTATCTCTTTGTAAAAGTCAGATTTGACTTGGAATCTTTGTAAACACCTACCAAAAGGGATTCGTGGAGAAAAGGTAGATTTGATCGATGGAATATCTCATAGGATATAGGAGCTTAATCATAGGGAGCCAAAAGTTTGAATTTGAATTCAAATTTTTACTCATTCACTATAAAAGTGTTCATGGAAAAGTCGCGGTTAAGACTCATCATTTCCCGAGCTCATTACTGCCAATTCTCTGTGTGTGTGATGCCTACACTCTAGCCCACACCTGTCTACACCATTAGACAATGATCTTCATGCCAATGGTATTGTATACAAGTGTTCATTAATACATATATTCACATTGTTCATCTCTGAGTTCTCTGTCATAGTACTTGAAAGTTTGTCAACTTGTGGAGTACATATCTCAGTCATTTCTTCACCAAATTCAAAGATCTAAAGCTTGTTGGAACCAGCTCAGTGTCTTCTACATGTTATCAAAGTTTGAACAGATTCTATTCAGCCATTTCAGATAAAAGCTCGTCGAGGTGATCATTGGTCATTGTCTGCAACAATCCTAAAAAATCGGGGGTAAAGGTTTACTTGCTAACTTGATTTCTCTGAGCATAGTTAATCTTTTTACATCATTCCTCTTGCAATAGTTAGCTTGATAAGCTAATTATATACCCCTAAAAGGAATTTTTCCAATTCCTATTGTGCTGCTCATACTGAGCAAAAGATACACTAGGTGTCAAGACAAAATTAGAAGGTTTTCTTGAGATCTTCAATTCCAAAGTTATCTGTTTTGATTCAATCTTTACACATATCATTTCCAAAGTACATAGGCCATTTTATGGTGTGATTGGAAAGCTAAGGAGGTCCACTTATCAACTCTGAAGCATCAAAGGGTTGGTACAAAGCAGGATTTGGCAGACCTACTCAATCTCTTGGAGTGTCCATCCATCTTTCCCAACACTATGAAGTATCTCTACAAGTATAGTAGGCTTACTAACACTAAAGTAATAATCTAAATTGTCTACACAAGTGAAAACTTTCCCACTTTCTCGTCATCTATGAACAAACAGTCTTATATGAATATGCATAAAATCTAAATAGAACGAGCTATTATTGGAAGAAAAAATCTTCCTATGGTTACCTTAGCATTGGGACGAATGAATCTTACCATGTGACAATCCAATGTCCTAAGGAGACATCTATTTCCACTATTTTAATGAAAAATGTTTTAATGATGAGTCCTTATATCCTTGGCCAATTTTCTCATAGGGAAGTCATATCCACCATCCCATACTAGTAGATCCTCTGTCCCGTCCATATGTTACATCCTCATTAAACCAATGATGGAATCCACATACACCATGTGACTCCAATAAAATCCAACAAAATAGATTCTTATAAAATATGGGTTCTTATAAATCATTTTTCTTCATTCCAAACACTATATCCTTACGAATACAGATTACTTAGTCTTAAGTAACCAAAACTATTCTATGTACTTCTCATGGTCCTTTGCTATATTCTCATACTTTTCATACTTCCTTACATCCCATTTATGTCCTTGAATTAATAATTCTTTGATCCAGATTCCACTGTACGTCTTTGCCATATGCTCACAATCCCTCCTTTTCCTTGTTCATCTTATGCAAATAAGGAAAAGATTTCTCTCATGCTCACCTAAAGAAAGAGAATATTGAGCTCATATGAAACTTTTCTATACAAAAGAACTCTTCGGGTTTCTTGATAACTAGTCATTATTTTGTGGAAAATAGAATAAATGTGATCATATGTATTAGAAATAATCTATAAAAATATTTTCAAACAAGCTCAAACTCTCTAATTTTTAGGAAACAAATTTACTTGAGAGGAAAAGGTCCTCAAAGCAGGAATCTCATAGGGAGTTACAAAGCAGGTTGAAAACATGTCGTCCTTTTCATGAAGAAATTCATTCCCTTTTAATCTTGTCTTCTTGGATTACAAAATTTAATGAACAAAGTGAAACTTTTGTGGCTCTTGAATCCCTTATCTAAGAGTGAAAGGGATCTCTCAGTGTAGTACTCCTTGAGCATATTTTCAAAGCTCATTATGCATCATTCTTTCCAAAACTTCCATATGGCATCTCCTTGATGGTATTCAATAGGGCACCCAAGAACCATAAGCTCTTGGCTATCAAAACATCTGCGTGGCTAATCAAACATGCCCTCAAGAAGGGAAAACAATAGTTTTTTTTTTTGGCAAACTAACTCCACTTATTGTTGAGAATGCAATGAGACCACATTCTATTCCAAGATTTCTAGAGAGAGCACACCATCATCAACCTTTTAGGAGTAACTTAAGAGGTGAGAAAAAAAGATTCATAACTTGATCATGCTTTTCCTAGAGGATGGAGACCATCTTACTTAAGCTTTTACTAAGACCCAAGCCTCTCAAGGGTTCAAGAATTGAGATCATATTCCACCCTGTCATAGGCTTTGCCCACACAAACGTCGGTGTGATTTTGCCCCACACAATGTAGAAAAATTAAAGCAGAAAATCGACACTCGGGCTTCTTTTATTCCCTGGAGCTCTGTACACAAACAGAGAGAGAGAGAGAGAGAGAGAGAGAGAGAGAGAGAGAGAGAGAGAGAGAGATTTAGTAAGTTCTTACTTGGCAAGCAATGCGAATGCCATTTGGATATCACCCTGGAGTGCATTTCCAAGCTGACTTCGCTGCAGCCCTGCCATCCAGATTGTAGTACATTTAGTTCAGGCCATCTCAAGTGAGATGCAGCACTTGTGAGATAGCTTCCCTCGAGGCTGTTTCGTTGTTTATAGAGCTTACATCCCCGCTGGACCACTCATGGCGAGCTCGAGTCCACGATACGCCAATGGCAGCATGAAGGGCGACGAGAACGAGGAGAAACCTCTGCTATGGAATAGTGAAAATGGTGGAGAATGCTTACGTGTTTCTATGGATGAAGAGATTCCTTTAGAGGTGCCAAAAGTCAGCGACTATGCCAAAAGCATAGTATACGGTGGGCTGGACGCGATCGTCACAAGCTTTGCGTTGGTGGCGTCTATCTCCGGTAGCAACCACTCTTCAGGTATTCATTGTGCTCTTGCTGACAGCTCATTGGAAGGATGTTACAAGGCGATAACGCAGGAAAATCGTTCGGTTCTTGCGTGTCAATATGGACGGTGCACGAATCACGTGTGTGTGTGTGTGTGTGTGTGTTGATTCGTGTGTGTGTGTGTGTGTGTGTGTGAGAGAGAGAGAGAGAGAGAGAGAGAGAGAGAGAGAGAGAGAGAGAGAGAGAGAGAGAGAGAGGGAGAGAGAGAGAGAGAGGGGAGGTCTGGGTTGTGTTTATGTGTGATGTTTCCTGTTTGTGGATGGTAACACGTAGCTTTGCCAGATGGGTGTAACTAAGAGAGCCGTAAGAGTACAATAGCATAAGTGCACAAGTTGGCAGTAGAAAATATTATTAAAGATCATCGGATTGAAGTTCGCGTTGGCGAAAATGAAAATCCGGAGTTACATAGAGGAACAAGCCCTAATGATAATGTTACCACGAATCCAGACAGCAAAAACATCAATTTTTACCGTATGCCCACATGGTTCTGGTGAAAGAGCGAAATTTGAGTGCCTATCTATAAGCCTGAGGTTGACAGTATTTTGATCATGAAGCAAAACGTGAATGATGCAAGTGTGTATATGGCTGACTACGGATATTTCTGAGGAGAGAGTGAGGTTTGACTATTGTATATGGCTGACTATGTAAGTGTGTATATGGCTGACTATGTAAGTCTAAGTGTGTATATGGCTGACTGTGTAAGTGTGCATATTTCTGAGGAGAGTGCGAGGTTTGACAAGTGAATTATCTCGTAACTAATCTCCTATAAAATCACAATATTGTTGGCTTGGGCTGACTTTTGAGTATGTAGTTTAGTTATTATATCTTATGAGAATTGATAAAATTCTTGCATATTCTTGTGGCTAACGATCTGAATATTTACAGTATTCTGGTGAAGTTCTCAAGTGATCTCTATGAATTTGTTCCTGCAAAGTCTCAGTGGGCTGTATTATGGAAACGTATACTTAAAATGCATAATGTATGTTGCAGAATTTGATTAATATTTATGACTTTTTAGGAGCTGTTTTGGTCCTTGGAGTTGCAAATCTACTTGCAGATGGTATTTCTATGGGATTCAGTGATTTTGTTTCGAGTTCCACAGAAAGGGATCTAGCCCTCAACTTCAGGAGGGTAACAGGTCGAAGAGTTTGGAAGGATCCGCACTCTCAAATTCTCGACCTTATCTCAACATACAAGTCGCATGGCATGGAAGAGCATGATGCAGAAATGGTGACAACCTTCTCTTGTCTTAATTTCAGTTGATGCACTGTAATCAACAAGATTTTGCAATGATATCCACTGGTAAGCATGCTAACAGTTTTAAACTGATTTCTGTTTGAAGGTAGTCAACTGTATCTCAAAATATAAAGACCTCCTCCTAGATCAAAAAATGACAATGGAGCAAGGTCTCGTTATCCCAGATCCATCAGAGCAACTATGGAAGAATGGATGCGTAACCTTCATCTCCTTCATAGGCTTTGGATGCATGCCACTTCTAACATATGTCATCCTTAATCCTTTCACATCGAATGTCCATTTGAAATTTGCTGTTGCATCAGCTGTAACAGTAGTTGCACTTATAATCCTTGGGCTGGCAAAGGCGAAGATTTCTGGTGAGAAATACTTGAGCTCCATGCTGATGGTGCTTCTCAATGGTGGCATAGCTGCTGGAGTTGCATATTTAGTTGGATGGCTTCTGACTAACGTCCTGGGCATTGAAGGATAGTGATGATTTTTATATCAGAACGTTTTCTAGCAGTCTTGATCAGTGGATTGTTTTTGTTGGATGATGTCTAGCCATTGAGGTATAATGCAAAATCCTTTGGATCCTTTTGGGTGAAGTGCTCTTGAGGATACATCATGATCAGAGAGATTTTCAGAGTATAGTGGCGACTCAAACCTACTCGTGGATCCTCCATAAGTGAATTTTTTATTGGAGGCTCTAACAAAACAGCAACTTCATAGTTGCAAAATTCCAGTTTCTAGCTCTGATATATTGGCAGGGCATATTTTTGAAGTCTTATCATAGCCATCCCTTACATATTGTGAAAATAAATTATGATTTTTATAAATATAATAATCTTTTCTTGTCCGGAAGTGTGTTACATGTTTGTGATTCTTCAGAAAGATATGCAAGATTTTAGTTATGATCTCTCTCTTGGTTGCATTTTTGAAACAAGAATAATATGTTGTCATGGCGTACTAATAGATCTCATTTTAGTAGCCCTCGTGTATTTGCTACGATATAGATTTTAGTACATGCTAAACATGTTAATATTTTTATTGAACCGAAGTATTTTCCTCTTTCTTGAGGATAAAATTACCACATTTGAATAAAAATGTCTTTTGATGCAAGCTTCTAACCAAGGTGAGCTTAGCTTCGATCATCGACAGTTCATCTGCTATTTGATTCACCCGCAGAAAGGCCTAGCTTCCATAAAAAACCATAGAGAATACTATGCTTCACACTTCTTTTCACCTATTTTCCACATAGGTAGTTTGTTTGTTTGTGGGAACCCACCCAAACACGACAGACCCCAGAAGTTGTAGCTAGCCTTTGCCATCGAAAACTAACCTAGAAGCTAATATCATTAAGTAAACGTATCCGGTTGAACGTAGTTAGTCTCCCGGATTTTCATTTACAACATGTGCTGTGTGTTTGCGAACAATAAATGGTGAACACTAGTGTTGTAAACGGTTCATTGGATTGGTAAAGGTAAAAGCTACACCTTTTTCACTCCAAAAACAGCATTTTTTTCATTTTAGTTATTCTATCGATTTTTTAATTCATTCTTTCTTTCTTTCTTTATGCATAACACCATGTTTAGTTTTATAAGACCCCTTGACGCTTCTTCAATGGATGTGAGATCGCCATAGGATACATGAACCCGAGAATATTGACGACTTTAGGATTGGCATAAATATTTTTATGATTGATTAGCTATACGGCATTTGTTTGGATGGGTGTTTACCCCATTGCTTGAAGTGCATGCATACCTCCATGAGTAACCTTAGTGCAACATGGAAATTCTCTTGTCGAATGAAATCAAGTCATTAGTACTTGGTTTTTTTGGCTAGCTGTGTTCTCAAATGCTTGAACATAAAAGCAAATACCATGTTGTAAATGAAAACAACACTATAGAAGCTAATATGTGTTGTTTTTTGTCTATGATAATACTTTTAGGTAAATGTAAACTAACTATGTTTACTATTAGTATTAGCTTGGGTAGCACCTCACTACCAAAATTACTAAGGGAACGTATTGGACGTGTTTGTATTAGCATATCCTTAGCTCAACCCGATAGAGCAAAATCCTTCATAAGTTGAAGGTCGCAGTTCAAGTCTTGTAGGATGCAATGTTGTTTGTGATTGGATCATATACCTATGGGAATGCTTTTCTCGCATGCTTTTTCATTCAAGGCTATGTATGCTAATATGTTTATGTTTTACTTATGGAGCGTAGCTAATACCATTGCGAACATATTAGCCTCATTCCTTTACGTACAATATTAGCTGCTATAGTGTTGTTTTCGGTGGTTGGGTTCTTCCGAGGAAGTTTGAAATGAGAAATCTTTGTTGTCTTTCTCTGAAAGAAACTTAGGAAATAAACAATTACTACTGGCATCTACACAAAGAAGACATGATTTTGTGTTTCATGTCGAAGCCAGAAAGAAACATAAGGCTATCTTTCGCAGTGCAACTCCACCACCGTTTGAGGAAAATTCAGTTAAAAGTGGAAGTGAACGTGGTATATAAGATTAATCCTAAGCCCAAGGTAAGGAGCCTCTATGAATGCATATACATAACAACAACAATAGTGCTGGCTAGGGCTCCAAGTGAACCTAAGAAAGGCCATGGACTTTGGATCCGGTAAATGATGGGGATGCTCTCTAGGGGAGAAACGGATCCGAGTGTCTAATCGTTTTTTATTTTTATTCCTTTTTTGCTTTTTATGTAACTAGCGCTACGATTGAGATTCATGGTGTTTTTCTTCTTTTCCTCTTTGAATGTTATCGATATTTATGCTTTTGTGGTGTGTGCCAATGAATATTCCTTGAGCAAAAGGAGTAGTTGCGGGCAAGTTACTTGAAACCTTAAGCTTGCCAAGGACTAGCCAAATCGAAATAGCAAAATTCTTGAGCCATTTCTATTAGTTCATAAACTACACATTTCTCTAAATCATCATAACGTACTTCTACGTATTCACTTAAAGGAAATTATTTCCTTAATGGGTGACCTTCGAATCCGTAATCAAGTAAGATACGACATAATCCGTGATGATTGGAAAACGGACTCCTCACGTGTCCCACAGTGTTGATATATTTAGGTAGTGATGTGTGTGAACACACTACGACCATTGGGGCACTTTTTTCCCTCTTTAGGGTTTTTTTCCTCGGCTTGTATATACGCCTATTGCCCTAACGGGTCATATATTGTACATTGTAGTGGTAATACATTCAGTATTATGTGTTATGCTCCAAGCTTCTTCTTCTTTCTTGTGCTGTTCACGTGCTTCTGTAGAACTCAAACTCAAACAATTGGTATCAGAGCATGTTGTCACTTCATCTAGGGCGTTGTCGATATCTCTCCGGTCACAGTCTCAAAATCGCACGCAATCTAGTGAGCATACTCAGGGTGATTAGGAGATCAAAACAGCTTCGTTATGTGATGCAAAAATCGTGATCTGAGCTTGTTTCGGCCTCTGAACACACTATCGTAGTGCTTGTACAGGCTATTTTGCCTTTTTGTGCCAAAGATATATATAGGTTTTGGTTCGCCAATATAAGCGTCTTGAAGTCTGCTACAGGTTTAGCAGAACTTGTCAAGGTAGTTCCGTTCAACTTTTTTAGATACAATCATTTTTCTGCATTAGGGTATTTTAGTGTGGTCATGGTTGAAAGTAGTGATGTATTTTGTATGTTGGCTGTTTAGGATAAGTTGGATGGTATGAATTACCCATTGTGGGCTTATATGATGCGTCATGTATTGGTCGTAAAAGGACTGTGGAATATTATGCAGGGTGTTGAAAAACATCCTATTACACCTGCAAATACAGGTACTGAAGCTGATACAGACGGCGTTGAAGATGACGATATTCTTCATGTTCCTGTTCATGTTGTAGTTTCTGCGGCACCTATTGTAGAGCAATTTATTGGGATGGCAGAGGTGCTCATGCACATGCATTGATAGCCTTGTCTATCAAACGTGCCATTATTCCTTGCATTTGCTCTTGTAAAACAACTAAGGATGCTTGGGATACACTTACCACATTGTACCAGGCTAGGAATGAGGCTCGTGTTGCTTACCTCCGAAAACAGTTGGAGAGTGATCATATGAATGAAGGTGATTCCATGGATTTTTCTAGCAAAAATCAAAGTTTTGAAGGAACACTTAATTTCTACTGAATTATGAATTCTTGGTTGACAATTCACTGGTGTAGACCGTTCTGAATGGTCGTCCCAATCCATAGTAGAGTTTTGCTTCTACTCTTCGTTTCATGATGAAAGCCAATCCAAATGCCTTAACATTTGAGGAGTTAGTCTCTGTTTTGTTGCAAGAAGATCACTCTAGGCAGAACAGGTCCATTATGCGTGTTGGAGATGAAGATTTCTTGGCTTATCAAAACGGCTAAGATAAATAGAGCTCTTCTACTAGTAAGTAGAAATCTGCTAATTCTACACAATCAAAGAAGGAAGATAGAGAAGAGAAGAAAAAAGAAAAGCAGAAATTGTTTTGCAAGTACTCTAAAGCAAATGATCATGTCATAAAGAATTGTCCAAAATTGGCTGCAATAGAGGAAAATAAAAAAGAGACTGGAATGGTTGTTGCAGAGGCCTCTACATGGAAAACAGAGTCTGCTAATCTAGTGGAGAATAAGGAATGGGCGTTTACTACTGTTTGCAGTTTTGACCCATCGTCTCTTGAATAGTGTATGTTTGCAGTAGACTTAGATGTTTGGTACTTTGATAGTAGGGCAACCAAACATATTACCTCGCAGCGTAGTCTCTTCACTTCACTCAAGCCTACCCCTATAGGGAATATTGTGAAATGTGCCAACAACTCCTCTTATCCTATCATGGGAGTTGGTAAGATCATTTTGAATACTACTGATTGTAGTTCTTTCACATTCTAAGATGCTCTATTTGTACCAGGGATGAAAGAAGAATTCGTTATCAGTTTCAGCTTTAGCCAAAATTGGCTTGGTTGTGAAATTTTTTGATGACAGATGTAGAGTTCATGACTTGTCGAATGGCAATGTGATTATTGCTTCTAGCATTTTATGTCGTGGGTTGTATAAGCTCATAGACTATGAAAAATCTATGAATGATTCAGCATGTGCAGTACATGATTCTCAAGCCATGTTAGATGCAAAGTTTTGCCATGCACGCTTTGGTGATCTAAATTTTGATATGCTTGCAAAAATATGAAATATGATATCCTCTTTGCCTAAACTTCAAGCACACGGTAAACATGTCTGTGAAGGTTGGTTTTTGGGCAAAATACTGCGTTCATTCTTCCCAAAAGATGGTTCAGTTCGAGCTACTCAGAAATGTTGGAGACCTCTAATTCTCCAAAGACGATCTATACTAATTTATGAACATCTCTATATCATTTATAGACCAAACTATACACAAATGTTACTTTGGTTTATCAAATCATTCATGAACAATTCTCTGAGTGAGAATTTTCCTTCTTCAAGAAGTCTGCTTCAAAGATTGACTTCATTACCTGCACATATCTTCAGATTTCTTCAATCTAATGATTTACATACCTCCAGGCTACCTTTGCGCAATCATATCAACCATTATTCCTTCAAAAGAATCATTAAAACTTTAATTTGATCCTTAAGATCAAAAGTATGTCAAAAACTGTTTTCCTGAATAAGCAACTTTGACATAGTCAACTTCTAAGGTTGATTTCTCACAACACAGATCTCGTTCTACTAAATGCTTTTAGCCATAGATTCCTTACCTTCTAACTTAGATTTGAATGCTCACTCATTAAAAACTTTACATTATGCACTGAGACCCAAGCAAAACATTGACACGAAAAAATGCACGACTTTGAGAGTTCTATCTACAGACTTTACATACACATGTTCCTATTGATCATACTCATTGCATGAAAAGAATTAGGCCATGAAACTTTGAACATAGCTTCATTAGCTTCTAGATTAGATGTGTACAAAAGATTTCCTGATCCACGTGATCAGATTGAGAGAAATCAGAGAAAGACTCGACACTAACTCTCGAAAATGACTCTCTACACATCTATCTTATTGACACTTGACTTCTAATGACTCTCTCATGTATTTCTTTACATCGTTAACTTATATACATATGATTCTAGACTCATCCTGCATCTATTGCATTACTCCTTATCATATTAATGACCATATACACTCATATTACAAGAATTTTCATTTGTAATGTACATATGTATACAAGCTTCACTTCTGAGGTCTCTTCACTTTCTCAAATGGCTTGTTTGATTTCATTCTGATCATTGACTTGCTTCAATTTCTTTATAATCATCAATTTGGGATTTCTATGTTCCAACGGCTGCCCCTCAATCACTAATTGTGATTATTCCATTCTTCTTTATACCTGCCATCTCTTTGAACTTCTATATGGTCCATCTAAGCTTTTTGTCATCATATCTACAACTTGCTCTTTTGTAGGAGTATACAATACTTCAATCTCTTTATCAAGTACTTTTTCTCTCAAGAAATGATACTCAATCTCTGTGTTTAGTCGTGGCATGAAAAACAAGATTAGCTGCCAAATATAATGAACTCATGTTGTCTCCAAAAACAATTGGAGTACTTTGATCAGTTCCAAAACTCTTCAACAAGTTCTTTAACCATATCACTTCTTTTGCAGCCTCTACCATTCCTTTATACTCAGTTTCTGTGGATGACAAAGCAATTGGGTGTTGCTTCTTTGAGCACGAAGAAACTAATTTATCTCCAATATAACAGAGATACCCATGAGTAGACCTTCTATCATCTGAATCACCTACCCAATCTGCATCACTAAACACTTTGATTCTTGTGTCAAAAGTAAAATTATAATACAAACCTTCACTCAGTGTTCCCTTGATATATCTGAGTACCCTTTGAGCTGCAATCCAATGAGTCTTTCTTTGGAAAATGCATAATTGTGATAACACACCCACTGCATATGATAGGTCTGGTCTTGTCAAGGTAGCATAGATTAGACTACCTACCAAAATCTAATATTTCTTCATGTCATTCAATTCTTCACCTCCATATCTACTCAATTTATGATTTACCTCCAATGGTGTGGCTGGAGGCTTGCATTTCCATGTTGAACTTGACTAGAAAATTCTTCAAGTATCTCTCTTATGTAACATATACTCCATGTTGAGTATACACAATCTGCATTCCTAAGAAATAAGATAAGTTTCCCAAATCACTTATCTTAAACTCCTCCTCTATTTGTTTCTTAAGCTCATTGATTCCTTGAGCATCTGTCCCTGTGACAATAATATCATCTACATAAATACACATGTATATATACCCATTTTCACTTGCCTTCACTAGCAAGCTAGTATGTGCTTTTGAAGCTTGATATCCACATTCATTCAAGAACTTAGCAAGCCTGTAATTCCATGCTCTTGGGGCTTGCTTCAAACCATACAAAGCTCTTTTGAGCTTACACACATAATCTAATCCAATTGAATCCATGAAACCTTCTGGTTGCTCCATGTACACTCCATCTGCAATATATCCATTTAGAAATGCATTCTTCACATCCAATTGTGATAACTTCCATCCTTTACAAGCAACAATAGAAATTAGAGATCTAAGTGTAGACATCTTAGAAACTGGACTAAAGGTTTCATCATAATCTACCCCATAAGTTTGGGCATAACCTTTAACCACAAGTTGTTGGGAAAGATGGATGGACACTCCAAGAGAATGAGTAGGTACTGCCAAATCCTGCTTTGTACCATCCTTGTATGCTTCAGAGTTGATAATTGGACCTCCTTAGCTTTCCAATGACACCATAAAATGGCTTATGTACTTTGGAAATGATGTATGTAAAGATTGAATCAAAACAGATAACTTTGAACTTCAAGCTTCCAAGAAAACCTTCTATTTTTTACTTGACACCTGCTGGATCTTTTGCTCAGTATGACCAGCACAGTAGGAATTGGAAAACTTCCTTTTAGGGGTATCTAATTAGCTTATTAAGCTAACTATTCCAAGTGGAATGATATAAAAAGATTAACTATGCTCAGAGAAATCAATTTGGCAAGTAAACCTTTACCCCCGATTTTTTAGGACTGTTGCAAACTTTGACGAGTGATCACCTCGACGAGCTTTTCTCTGAAATGGCTGAATAGAATTCCTTCAAATTTTGCTACCTAGACAACTCTGAGATGATTCCAACAAGCTTTAGATCTTTGCATTTGGTGAAGAAATAAGTGAGATATGCTCTCCACAAGTTGACAAACTTTCAAGTACTATGACAAAGAACTCAGAAATGAACAATGTAGATATATGTATTAATGAACACTTGTATACAATGCCATAGGCGTGAATATCAATGCCTAATGGTTTAGATAGGTGTGGGCTAGAGTGTAGGCCTCACACATACTCAGAAATGACAAAGATTAGCTCGGGAATGATGAGTCTCTTTCGCGACTTTTTCATAATCACTTTTATAGTAGTTGAGTTAAATTTTGAATTTGAATTCAAACTTTTGGCTCCCTATAATCATGCTCCTACATGCTAGGAGATATTCCATCAATCAAAGCTAACTTTTCCACGAGTTTCTTTTGGTAGGTGTTTACAAAGATTCCAAGTCAAATGTGACTTTTACAAAAGAGTAAAGTGGTAATTAACCACTAGCATTGGTTCCTATGCTTCTCCAAATATGTATGAACTTCAATGTATCCCTCAAGCCAAATGTGTAGGCTTGTGACTTGCACCAACAGCTCCCCCTCAAGCCAAACATTTTGGCTTGGTTTTCATTCTTCAATCTTCATGTATATCCTGCAATCCAATCAATGATTTGAACCTACAAATTTTGGTTCCATCCAAAGCTTTAGTTAACAAATATGCACACTATATGTTGGTTGATACATAAGTTAGTTGAATATCCTTGCTTAATAACTTCTCTCTCACATAATGGTAATGGAGGACCTCTATATGTTTGGTCCTAGCATGATAGATAGGATTAGCTGCAAGGTGAAGTGAGCTTGTATTATCTCCAAAGATCAATGGTGACCTAGTATACAAACCCAATTCTATATACAATAACTTGATCCATATGGCTTCTTGAGTGGCATTTGCCAATCCTCTATACTCTGCCTCTGTAGAAGATAAAGCAACAGTAGGTTGCTTCTTTGAAGACCATGATATTGGTTTATCACCTGCAAATGAAATGTATCCAGAAGTGCTCCTCCTATCATCCTTGCATCCTGCCCAATCTGCATCTGAATAAATCTTGATATCTAAATCTCAAGTGTAAGGGAAATACAAACCATGATTTTGTGTACCCTTGAGATACTCCAAGATTCTCTTGGCAGCCTCCATGTGAGGTGCTCTAGGCTTGTGCATAAACTGACTTAGCATACTAACTCCATATGCAATATCTATCCTTGTTAAGGTAGCATAATTCAAGCTACCCACAATGCTTTGATAACCTGTAATATCATCAATTTCATCACCTTCATGGGCACTTAGTTTTAGGTTTACCTCTGTTAGAGTACTTGCAACTTTGGCATCCTGCAAATGAAACTTCTTCAACATATCCTGTATGTATTTTTTCTGAGTAATATATATTCCAGAGTTAGTATACACTAACTCAAGTCCAAGAAAATACTTTAGTAGACCAAAATCATTGATCTTGAATTCCTTCATCATCTGGTTTTTGATCTGTCTGATTCCATTGACATCATTACCTATAAGTATGATGTCACCAATATAAACACATAGGTATATTACCTCTGAATTACTTCTCTTGATGAAATGAGAAGTGTCTGCCTTGCTCATGACAAAACCTTGGTCTTGAAGGTATGTTGTTAGCACATGCCCTAGGTGCCTCCTTTAATCCATATGAAGCTTTATTCAATTTGCATACATATGTTACCTTGTTTGGATCCTCATAGCCAGGAGGTTGTGACATATATACCTCCTCTGAAATCCATCCATTCAAGAAAGCACTTTTTACATCTAGCTGATACATGTTCCAATTTTTTGATGCAGCCACACTCACCAACACCCTGATGGTTGGCATCTTGGCCACAGGTGAGAATGTTTCTTCATAGTCAATGCCTTGGGTTTGTCAAAACCCTTGGCTACCAATCTGGCTTTCTACCTGTTAATTGACCCATCAGAATTTCTTTTGATTTTATAGATCCGTCTAGATCCTCTTACCTTCATGGACTCTTTCTTTGGTACTAGTTCCCATGTGTCACTTTCCTTAAGTGCTTCAATCTCCTCATCCATAGTTTCTCTCCATTCTATCTTGGTCTTTGCTTCTTCATATGATCCTGGTTCTTCAATTGACAAGTATTTGGCAAGGTAAACAGAATGTTTAGTAACAAGAGATGTATCATACCCATATCAGATAGGTTTTTTGCTCTCCCTTTGTGATCTTCTAATTGATTGATTTGAAGATTCAGGTATGTCTTTAAGCTTCTTCATCTTGACTTTGCCCTTGGACTTCCATGCCTTGAACTCTTCAAGGTTGATAATGTCTTCATCATCTGAAGTGGTGTCTTCATTCTGAGTAGGTTCCTCCTTAGCAAGACTTGGAAACTCCTCCTCCAAGTCATAGGGTAGTTAGAACTTCCTGCATTCATTCTCATACCAAGAATCATTTTCATCAAAGATAACATTTCTACTAACCATGAATCCCTTATTTGAAGGGTTGTAAAACCTGTATCCTTTGTGATTTAGATCATATCCAATAAAGATATACTTCTCAGCCTTAGGGACTAGCTTACCTCTTATCTAAGAAGGAATGTGTACATATGCTACACATCCAAATATCCTACAATGATCAAGTGAGGGTCTCTTCCCATGCCATGCTTCATAAGGTGTCATCCCATCAAGGGATTTTGATGGTAACCTGTTTATGAGATAAGTGGTAGTAGAAACACTCTCTGCCCATAGGTAATTAGGTAACTTTTCTTCATTCAAAATAGACCTATCTCTTTCAACAATCAACCTATTTCTTCTCCATTCTGTTCAGGAGTATACCTTGTGGTGATTTCTCTCTTGATTCCTGTGTCCTTCAAGAATGCTTCAAACTCATTGGAGAAGTACTCACCTCCTCCATCTGACCTTAGCCTCTTTAGATTCTTCCCTGTCTGATTCTCAACAAGTGCAAGATATTTTTTAAAACAATTGAACATTTCATCTTTGTGCTTCATAAAGTACAATACAGTCCATCTGCTATAATCATCAATAAAAGATACATAGTACCTTGATCCTGAGATTGAGGGATCTTTGCTTGGTCCCCATACATCTGTATAGACAAGCTCTAGATAGTCCTCATGCATGTAGCCTTTCCTTGAGAAGGGTAATCTATGAGACTTCCCAAATTGACAAGCACCACATTTGTATATCATGTGTTGTTTGGAAACATTGGGTATTCCAATTACACTTTGATCCCTGCATATCTGTTTCAAGGTTCTTTCTCCTACATGCCCTAATCTTTTATGCCAAATCTCTAGCTCTAAAAGTGTTTGATCTTTATAACTGTAGAGTGCAGTATTCTTTGTGTCTTCTAGCTCAAAAGTAAAAAGTCTACCTGATTTTTCTCCTTTTTCTATTCTCTTGAACCCCTGCTTGGGATCCTCCACAAATGCTCCAAATTGGTTGAATCTAACCTGCAACCCTTTCTCCACAATCTGTCTAACACTCATCAAGTTTTTGGTAATGGTTGGTACATATAGTACCCTACTCAACAAGTTCTGATTTCCATCACAAGTCTTAACATTTCCAACTTTAATTACTGAGTGCTTGGTGTCATCACCTGTTTGTGCTTGATGCTTACCTTTTGGTTCTTCAAGATCAGAGAGTAGAGCTACATTGCTAGCCACATGATTTGAGCATCCTGAGTCAATGTAGAATAGGTGGTCATCATTTGTACGTGGCTTTGAAGTCTTATTCATGATTAGAAGAGAATCATCTTGCTCTTCTGTATAATTATTGTAGTCCTTCTTGGATTTGAATCCTCCTTGGTAGTTGCCATTGTAGTTGTTGTTGTAGCCTTGGTGATGGTTGAATCTACCTCTTGACTGTGAGTATCCACCTCTTTGATATCCTCTTCCTCTCTGATTCTTGTAGTTCCTGAAACACTCATCTGTAGTATGATTTGATAAACCATAAACTTTGCATGGTGAGGAGTTATAGGATCTCCCCCTACCTTGCTTACCTCCTCTGCCCCTTCCTCTTGATGATCTACCTCTTCCTGCATAATTGGCTTGGGAGGTAGTGCCTTCATTTTCTACCTTCTTGTTCTTGCCTTTATCTTTAACTTTACTTTTATCAGTGTATAGGGCAAAAGAGCTATTACCTTTGGATGTATCTCCATTCTTGTTGAGCTTGGCTTCATGAGTGAACAATTGCCCCATGAGAGTTGTAAGATCTAGAATTTGCATGTCCATGTAAAGGTCCATGGCAGTGGTGAAGCTTTCCCATTTGTCATCAGCTTTGATCCCATTGATCACTTGCCTTACTATCTACTCTTCTTCAATCTCTTCTCCTATGCTTGCTAACTGGTCTGCTACATCTTTGATCTTAGTCACAAACTCTGAAACAGCTTGCTTAGGTTGCTTCCTTAATGTGATGAATTCAATCCACAACTGATTTTTTCTGGCCCTTGTGTTGGAAGAAAAATAGGATGACAAGGTTTCCCAAGTCTCTTGGGATGTCTTAAAGTTTCTAATATGTGGCAAAAGAAAATCAAGAATGGAGTTGAGTAAGTAAGACCTTGCTAATGCATACTTGGCACACCATGTGTTGAGCTTTTCATGTTATTCCTTTGTTGGTAGTCCTTTGGTTTTGAATGAGGGCAATTCCTCATCTCCTAAGATGTATCCATAAAGACTCCTTCCTTGTAGGTATGTCTTCATCCTTAGAGACCATGCTTGATAATTGTTCCTGTCCAATTTATCAATAAATGAAGGAAAACCATCTCTCGTTTTACCTTAACTTGCTCTGATACCACTGTTGGGAAAGATGGATGGACACTCCAAGAGAATGAGTAGGTACTGCCAAATCCTGCTTTGTACCATCCTTGTATGCTTCAGAGTTGATAATTGGACCTGCTTAGCTTTCCAATGACACCATAAAATGGCTTATGTACTTTGGAAATGATGTATGTAAAGATTGAATCAAAACAGACAACTTTGAACTTCAAGCTTCAAAGAAAACCTTCTATTTTTTACTTGACACCTGTTGGATCTTTTGCTTAGTATGAACAGCACAGTAGGAATTGGAAAAATTCCTTTTAGGGGTATCTAATTGTGAAGAGATGGATAGGTATGTGCTTGAAGATGAAGAGGTGTTGCAAAATCCTTGATCTACACCAGCCAAATGAACTCCAGGAGTATATGGTGGGCCCTTTTAGCTTGCCAATGGATGTATTAGACACCCTATGTACCTTGGAAGATCACTCTCAAAAAGATAGATCAAAATAGATAAGTTGGAGTTAGCTCAAAGGTGAAAACTTGCTATTCTTGGTTCATACACCTGTCCAGTGTTTTACATAATTCTCTGAGCACAGCAGCAATTAGCTTAATTCGTCTTGGGGACGTCTAGGTAGCTTAAAGAGCTAACTTTCAAGAGTAATCTCATCAAAAATAACAAAGCACACACTGAGAATGAGTTTTAACAAGTGATGACATCATCCCGATTTTCACGGGCTGCTACAGAAATAGACCAGTGAGCAGAACACTCACCATACCTCAAAATGTAGAAATCCAATGATTATGCAAATTTGTATGATTATACTAGACAGTAAGTTGAATCCAACAAGCTTTAAATCACTGAATTTGGATAAGTAACCACTGAGAAATGGCTCTGACAAGATGAGTGAAAAAGTCGGGTACCTGACAGAGAGGTGAAGATGAACAGACCCTGTTGACTTCAAATGAACATAACTGAAGATTGCAACATCCAAATGACATGAAAATTTATGAGCATATAGTATACTTATAGAGCTAACTTTACCAAGTTAAATCACTGAAAATGATGCACTAAGCTCAGAGAAAACATCTCTGCAAGCTGACTAAGAAAACTGAGAGTAATGGCAGTGAGTAGTACACTTCACAAGAACATGGAAAGATGAAACCAAATAATCATGAAAATGAAAGTATATTTCTTGTTCAATACAATGACTTACTGATACATATGTGTGCCTTGTAATCACACCTTGATATGGCATAAAGCTCAGCTCTTGGAGGTCTTCACATAGGTCTCTCTAACCACGACTAAAACTGCCATCTATTTATAGTTGAGTTTGGGAGGCTAACTTCCCTCAATCACTCTCCAATCAATTAATGATTGATTTGATTCTCTACCTACCACAAATCACGAATTCGTGGCTCCTCTTTCCATTCTTGATCATGTGGACTCAACCACTTAAGATTCTCTTACTTTTACATTAAGTAAACTCTTCAAAAGTTACAAGAGGTAGTTCACAAGTGAACTTTACATAGTCTTCATTTTAAGGCTTTTTCTAAGACTTTGTGAGACTCAAGCCAATACTTAGGCTTGTCATAGACTTGCTCCAACAGCTCCCCCTCAAGCCAAGTATGCTTGAGGTCTTCAATCTTCCAAGATTACCTGCAAACCTATCATAGCCTTGAATTTGCAAAGCTTTGTACCATCCAATGCTTTGGTTAGAATATCTGCACATTGTTGATGAGTGGACACATATGATATTTGAATCTCTTTGCTTAGAACCTTCTCTCGTACATAGTGATAATGAACTTCAATATGTTTAGTCCTTGCATGAAAAATAGGATTAGCAGCCAAATGAATAGAACTCATATTGTCACCAAAAATAGTTGGAGTTCCAAACTCCAATCCAAGATCTTTGAATAATGTCTTCATCCACATAGCTTCTTGTGTAGCTATAGCAAGACCTCTATATTCAGCTTCAGTAGAAGAGAGAGCAACTGTGGGTTGCTTCTTAGATGACCATGAAATAAGCTTTGAACCTGCAAAGGTAAGATAACCTGAAGTGCTCCTTCTATCTTCCTTGGAGCCAGCCCAATCTGCATCAGAAAATAGCTTCAAACCTAAATCAGATACATAAGGATAATAAAGTCCTTCATTTATGGTTCCTTTGAGATACTTGAGAATCCTTTTGGCAGCATCCATATGTGGTTTCCTTGGTGTGTGCATAAATTGACTTAGCACACTCACACTGTAACATATATCTACTCTTGTCAATGTGGCATAGTTGAGACTACCCACTAGACTTTGATATGATGTGATGTCCTCTATGAGTTCACCTTCATGTGAGCTCAATTTGTGATTGACCTCCATTGGAGCACCTGCAATCTTACAATCTTGCATCTTGAATTTTGCCAACATGTCCTTAATGTACTTTCTTTGAGTGAGAAACAAACCATGATCTTTGTAGACAACTTCCAAACCTAGGAAGTAGGTAAGTGAACCCAAATCACTTATCTTGAACTCTTCTCTCATCTGATCTTTGATCTTCTTCATACCATCTGCATCATTTCCTATCAATATAATATCATCTACATATACACATAGGTAGATGACCTCGGAATTACTCTTTTTAATAAAGAGTGAAGGATCTGCCTTGCTTGGTTGAAAGCCTTTGTCCTGCAAGAATGAAACAAGCCTGAAATTCCAAGCTCTTGGAGCTTGCTTGAGACCATACAATGCTTTGTTAAGTTTACACACATAATCAGGATAAACTTGATTCTCAAAACCAGGTGGTTGTGCCATATATACCTCTTCTGTTATCCAACCATTCAAGAATGCATTCTTTACATCTAGTTGAAGTATCTTCCAATTCTTGGAAGAGGCAATACTAAGCAAAACCCTAATAGTAGGCATCTTTGCCACAGAAGAGAAAGTCTCCTCATAATCAATTCCTTGAGTTTGTGCAAAGCCTTTTGCCACAAGCCTTGCCTTATACCTGTTAATTGAACCATCAGAATTCTTCTTGAGTTTATAGACCCATCTTGAGCCTATTACCTTCATGGATGAAGTCTTGGGCACCAAATCCCAAGTGTTGTTTTCCTCAAGTGCTTCAATCTCTTCCTTCATTGCATGCTTCCATTCTGTTTTTGCTTTGGCCTCTTCAAATGATGATGGCTCCTCTTGGTTTATGTCCTGTGCTATGTAGATAGAATGTTTAGTTACTAATGAGGTGTCAAACCCATACCTTTCTGGTTTTTTCTTTTCCCTCATAGATCTTCTTAGGCCATGATGTGATGATTCTGCCTCATGTCCGAGTTCCTGCAATTTTGCTTTACCTTTAGACTTCCATGCTTTGATCTTTTCCATGTGAGATTCTTCATCATCCTCTGAGGTGTCTTGTTCTTCAATCTTTGATTGTTCTCTACCAAGCTTTGGAAAATCTTCTTCAAGATCATATGGTAAATTGATCTTCCTGCATGAATCTTCATACCATGAATTGTTCTCATCAAAAACTACATCTCTGCTTACCAAGAATCCTTTGTTGGTAGGGTTGTATAACCTGTAGCCCTTTTGATTGTTGTCATATCCAATAAATACACACCTTTCTGCCTTTGGATCCATCTTGCCTCTAACCTGTGAAGGAACATGAGCAAAAGCAATACATCCAAAAATTTTACAATGATCTAAGCTTGGTCTTCTTCCATTCCAAGCCTCATATGGAGTCATCCCATCAAGGGATTTTGAAGGCAACCTGTTAATCAAGTAAGTGGCTGTAGATACAGCCTCGGCCCATAAGTAATTAGGTAAATGCTTTTCATTTAACATAGACCTTGCAGCTTCAACAATTGTCCTATTCCTCCTTTTTGCCACTCCATTTTGCTCAGGAGTGTACCTTGTAGTTACCTCTCTTTTGATTCCTCTTTCTTGAAGAAAGAATCAAAATCATGGGAGAAGTATTCTCCCCCTCCATATGACCTTAGCCTTTTTAGTGATTTACCTGTTTGATTCTCCACAAGAGCCAAATATCTTTTGAAACATGAAAAAACTTCATCTTTGTGTTTCATAAAGAATAGGATAGTCCATCTGCTGCAATCATCAATAAAGGAAACATAATACCTTGATCCAGATATTGAAGCTTCCTTGCTAGGTCCCCATACATCTGTATGAACCAACTCCAAGAGATCTCCATGCATATAACCTTTCTTCATGAATGGTAACCTGTGAGACTTTCCAAATTGACATGCACTACACTTATAAATCATATGTTGTTTTGACAAATTAGGAAGTCCAAGTACACTTTGGTCCCTGCAGATTTGCTTTAATGACCTTTCACCAATATGTGCTAACCTTTTGTGCCATACTTCCAATTCTGTGAGTGTCTGACTACCATAATTAAAGAGAGCAATGTTTCTAGTGTCCTGTAATTCAAATGTGAACAATCTACCTGTCTTTTCACCTTTTGCAATTCTTCTGAATCCCTGACTTGGCTCTTCAACAAATGCTCCTGCTTTTGTGAACCTGACTTGCAACCCTTTCTCTACTATCTGCCCAACACTTATCAAATTCTTTGTAATGGTAGGGACATAGAGTACCTTACTGAGTAGGTTGATGTTTCCATCAGGTGCTTTGACATTGCCTATTTTCTCCACAGGATGTTTTGTATCATCTCCTGTTTGTACCTCATGCTTATTCCTTGGATCTTCTAAATCTGATAGGAGTGCCACATTTCCTGCCAGATGATTTGAACAACCTGAATCTATGTAGAAAACATGCTCATTAGATTTACCTTGTGGCATAGCCATGTTCATGATCAATAATGAATCCTCTTTGTTTGAGTCTTCTGTGTAGTTATTGTAGTCTCTCCTTCCTTTGTAGCCTCCTTGATAGTTTGAATGATTGTAGTTGTTGTAGTTGCCATGGTAGTTGTTGAACCTTCCTCTTGAGTAGCCATAACTTCCTCTATTGTATCCTCTGCCTCTTTGATTCCTGGAATTCCTAAAGCAATTTTCAGTTGTATGATTAGTTAATCCACAAATAGAACATGAGTTGGAGTCTTGGGATCTCCCCCTGCCTTGTCTACCTCCTCTTCCTCTACCTCTGCCATGTCTTCCTCTACCTGCATAGTTAGCTTGATATGTACCTGCTTCATCATCCACTTTCTTTGCCTTACCTTTGTTATCTTTAGACTTGCTTTTATCCGTGTATAAAGCTGAAGATTGATTACCTTTAGAGCTTTCTCCATTTTTTATAAGCTTTGCCTCTTGAGTAAGTAGTTGTCCAATGAGTGTGTTGAAATCAGGTACATGCATGTCCATGTACAAATCCATAGCTGTGGTGAATGCTTCCCACTTATCATCTGCCTTCAAGCCATTGATGACCTGCCTTACAATTTGCTCTTCATCTATTACCTCTCCAATGCTTCCCAACTGATCCGCTATGTCCTTGCGCTTTGTGACAAAATCAGTCACATTTTGTTTGGGAGCCTTCTTGAGAGTTGTGAACTCCAGCCATAGTTGATGCTTCCTAGCTTTGGTACTTGAAGAAAAGAAAGCTTCAAGTGCATCCCACACTTCCTGAGATGTCTTACAACTTCTAATGTGAGGCAACAAAAAATCTGAGATAGAGTTGAGGAGATAAGACCTTGCAAGTGCATCCTTGGAGCACCATGTGCTCAATCTTTCTTGCTCTTCTTGTGTTGGTTGACTTTTGTTCCTGAAACTTGGCATAACTTCATCTCCAGCCACATAACCATATAAACTTCTACCTTGGAGATAAGCTTCCATCCTTAATGACCAAGCTGAGTAGTTACCTCTGTCCAATTTCTCAATTGATGAAGGAAATCCATCTGCCATGTTGTCCAACCTTGCTCTGATACCACTGTGAAGAGATGGATAGGTATGTGCTTGAGGATGAAGAGGTGTTGCAAAATCCTTGATCTACACCAGCCAAATGAACTCCAGGAGTATATGGTGGGCCCTTTTATCTTGCCAATGGATGTATTAGACACCCTATGTACCTTGGAAGATCACTCTCAAAAAGATAGATCAAAATAGATAAGTTGGAGTTAGCTCAGAGGTGAAAACTTGCTATTCTTGGTTCATACACCTGTCCAGTGTTTTACATAATTCTCTGAGCACAGCAGCAATTAGCTTAATTCCTCTTGGGGAAGTCTATGTAGATTAAAGAGCTAACTTTCAAGAGTAATCTCATCAAAAATAACAAAGCACACACTGAGAATGAGTTTTAACAAGTGATGACATCATCCCGATTTTCACGGGCTGCTACAGAAATAGACCAGTGAGCAGAAAAATCACCATAACTCAAAATGTAGAAATCCAATGATTATGAAAATTTGTATGCTTATACTAGACCGTAAGCTGCATCTAACAAGCTTTAAATCACTGAATTTGGATAAGTAACCACTGAGAAATGGCTCTGACAAGATGAGTGAAAAAGTCGGGTACCTGACAGAGAGGTGAAGATGAACAGACCCTGTTGACTTCAAATGAACATAACTGAAGATTGCAACATCCAAATGACATGAAAATTTATGAGCATATAGTAGACTTATAGAGCTAACTTTACCAAGTTAAATCACTGAAAATGATGCACCAAGCTCAGAGAAAACATCTCTGCAAGCTGACTGAGAAAACTGAGAGTAATGGCAGTGAGTAGTACACTTCACAAGAACATGGAAAGATGAAACCAAATAATCATGAAAATGAAAGTATATTTCTTGTACAATACAATGAATTACTGATACATATGTGTGCCTTGTAATCACACCTTGATATGGCATAAAGCTCAGCTCTTGGAGGTCTTCACATAGGTCTCTCTAACCACGACTTAAACTGCCATCTATTTATAGTTGAGTTTGGGAGGCTAACTTCCCTCAATCACTCTCCAATCAATCAATGATTGATTTGATTCTCTACCTACCACAAATCACGAATTCTTGGCTCCTCTTTCCATTCTTGATCATGTGGACTCAACCACTTAAGATTCTCTTACTTTTACATTAAGTAAACTCTTCAAAAGTTACAAGAGGTAGTTCACAAGTGAACTTTACATAGTCTTCATTTTAAGGCTTTTTCTAAGACTTTGTGAGACTCAAGCCAATACTTAGGCTTGTCATAGACTTGCTCCAACACTAATTAGCTTATTAAGCTAACTATCCCAAGTGGAATGATATAAAAAGATTAACTATGCTCAGAGAAATCAATTTCGCAAGTAAACCTTTACCCCCGATTTTTTAGGACTGTTGCAAACTTTGACCAGTGATCACCTCGACAAGCTTTTCTCTAAAATGGCTAAATAGAATTCCTTCAAATTTTTACAGCATGTAGACAACTCTGAGCGAATTCCAACAAGCTTTAGGTCTTTGAATTTGGTGAAGAAATAAGTCAATTATGCTCTCCACAATTTGAGAGACTTTCAAGTACTATGAGAGAGAACTCAGAAATGAACAATGTAGATATATGTATTAATGAACACTTGTATACAATGCCATAGGCATGAATATCATTGCCTAATGGTGTAGATAGGTGTGGGCTAGAGTGTAGGCCTCACACATACTCAGAAATGACAAAGATGAGCTCGGGAATGATGAGTCTCTTTCGCGACTTTTTCATAATCACTTTTATAGTAGTTGAGTTAAAGTTTGAATTTGAATTGAAACTTTTGGCTCCCTATAATCATGCTCCTACATCCTAGGAGATATTCCATCAATCAAAGCTAACTTTTCCATGAGTTTCTTTTGGTAGGTGTTTACAAAGATTCCAAGTCAAATGTGACTTTTACAAAAGAGTAAAGTGGTAATTAACCACTAGCATTGGTTCCTATGCTTCTCCAAATATGTATGAACTTCAATGTATCCCTCAAGCCAAATGTGTAGGCTTGTGACTTGCACCAACACAAGTCTAGCCTTGTATCTAGACACTTTTCCATCTGCAAATCGTTTTGTTTTATACACCCACTTACATCCAATGACCTTCTGGTTCTTTGGTCTTGGCACTAATTCCCATGTCTCATTCTCAAGTAGAGCATCATACTCTTCTTGCATTGCCTTCTCCCAATTCTATTTACCTTTAGCTTCTTCATATGTGGTTGGATCTTTTTCTATCTTCACAATGTAAGCATAATCTTTTGTTGTTAAGAAAGATGTATCATAGCTATACCTGATAGGTTCTTTCCTTTCTCTCAAAGATCTTCTGACCTCTGCACTTCTTGAAGTCTCAACCACATTTGATTTTGGATCAAATCTTGGCCCATCTTCAACATTGTCCTACAATTTATTTTTACAATCAACATCATGAATATCTTCTTCATACACCTTTACTTTGGTCTTCCCTTTCCTTTGTATTTCTTCAACATCTGCATAATCATTTGTTGATCCTGTATACCATGTGATTTTCTTATCAAATGTAACATCTTTTGTAACAAGAAATTGCTTTGTAGATGGACTCCACAATCTGTAACCCATTCGTCTATCATCATACCCAATAAACACATACTTCTCTGCTTTAGGTTCTAGCTTATGTCTTAATTGTGAAGGAACATAAGCATATCCTAAACATCCAAATACCTTACAATGATCAAGAGTAGGTTTCTTACCCCACCATGCTTCATGAGGTGTTCTTCCATTAAAAGCTTTAAAAGGTAACCTATTCACAAGGTATGTTGCAGTGTTGATAGCTTCTGCCCATAAATAGTTTGGACAATTCTTCTCTTTCATCATTGCTCTTGCAAACTCTACAAGAGTTCTATTTCTTCTTTCGGCAAATCCATTTTGTTGAGGGGAGTACCTGCAAGTTACTTCTCTTTTTATACTTGCATTCCACAAATAATCATCGAAATCTTTAGAAAAATACTCTCCCCCTCCATCTGATTTCAACCTCTTGAGCTTTTTTCCTGTAATCCTTTCTGCATAAGCATGATAATGCTTGAATTTCTTGAACACTTCTGATTTGTCCTTGATTACATATAATGTGATCCATCTGGTTGCATCATCAACAAACAACACATAATATCTGGATCCATTTATGCTATAGTCCCTTGAAGGACCCTACACATTTGTATGAATCAACTCAAGCATGTTTGAATACTTGTACCCTGATTTATTATATGAACTTTTGTGTGCTTTACCTAATTGAAAAGCTTCACACTTGTAAACCATGTGTTGACCTTCAACATTTGGCAATCCAAGCACTACATCATTGTTTGACATTTCCTTTATGGATCTTTCATTAAAATGACCTAGCCTTTTATGCCATAGTTCTAACTCAGACATCTTTTGATGTCCATAAGTAAACAATGCATGTCCCACATTACCTTGAACCTTGAGAGTAAACAACCTTCCTTCCTTTTTACTTGCAATGATATTTCTATATCCGTGACTTGGATCTTGCACAGAAACACCATCATTTGTGAATCTGACCTCATATCCTTACTCCACAATTTGTCCTAGACTTATCAAGTTTTTAGGAATAGTAGAAACATAAAGTACCTTGCTTAAGAGTGTGCTTCCACTCTTTGTCTTCATTGATCCAATGCTTTCCACTTTATGCTTGGTGTTATGTCATGTTTGAATTGTATGTCCATTCACCTTTGCTTCCATATAAGTCATCAATGATATATTGCCACTCAGATGATTGCTACATCCTGAGTCAATATAGAACACCCTTTGATCTTCTCCTACTGCTTCATGTGTTGCATTTAAGATGAGATTCATGTCATCCTTCTGATCTGATGCATAATTATAATAATTGTTGTTGTAGGACTGAGATTGAAAGCTTCTTCCACCTCCTCTAGCATATGATATCCTTCCACTTCTTCCTCTGAAGTTACCTCTTTGATTTCTGCCTCCTCTACCTCTTTGATTAAAACTCTGGTTATGACTTCCACCATTTTGATTGGTATACCAACAATCATTTGCCAAATGATTTGTTCTGCCACAAATCCAACAAGCTTTAGTATTATCTTTGTTCTTACCTCCTCTTCCTTTACCTCTGAAATTCATCTTTCCTTTTGTGAAATTAGCTTGGCTTGAAGTTCCTTCATCATCAGTTGATTGCTTCCCTTTACCATTCTTTTTCTTGTCCTTGGAGTACATAGCTTGACTTGCACTCCTATCATTATCTCCCTTAATGTCCTGCTCAAAAGTTAGCATGTGCCCTAGCAATTGATTAAGATGAGGAGTAAAATGATCTAATAACAATTCTATGGACAATATGAAAGGCTTCCACTTCTCATCTCGTCTTAGACCTGTAAGTATTTGTCTTACCAACTTATCCTCTTCAATGTCTTCATCAACTACTCCCAAGCTATCTACAATATCCTTCATCCTTGCCACATAATCAGAAATTGATTGCGAGCATTCCACACATCTGTTGCACTTTCTAATCCTCTAATATGAGGTAGAAGATAATCATTTACAGCCATGTAAATGATGCTCCTAGCTTGAGCATCCTTTCTCATCCAATTCTTCAAATCTCCAAGCTCTTCCCTAGTTGGAACTTTAGGATCTTCAAACTCACGCTTTTCTTCTTCTCCTATAATGAATGCCATCAAATCTTTTCTCATGAGGTGTGCCTCCATCCTCATGGACCAAGCTGGATAGTTCTCCCTATCTAGCTTATCAATCTGCAAGCTTTCTCCCATCTTTGATCTTTTGTGTCTGCAGTTACTAAGATTTATGATGATATGGTGTACCTTTGATATAAAGCTTTAATCCTTCTTGATCCTTTGAACTCGTGCTTTGTACCTCTTCAGGTGTTCTTCAAGAATTTGACCTTGTCCACCTTCAATTAGAAGAAACTTCAATATCTGCAACGGTCGAGACTTCCAATGCTTTTAGTTCACTTGTATTACACCTTCAGCTCTCATACCACTGTTCGAGACCTCTAATTCTCCAAATGCTTGATCTATACTGATTTAAGAACACCTCTATATCAGTTATAGACCAAAATTTACACAAATGTTACTTTGGTCTATCAAATCATTCATGAACAATTCTCTGAGTGAGAATTTTCCTTCTTCAAGAAGTCTGCTGCAAAGATTGACTTCATTACCTGCACATATCTTCAAATTTCTTCAATCTAATGATACATACCTCCACGCTACCTTTTTGCGCAATCATATCAACCATTATTCCTTCAAAAGAATCATTAAAACTTTAATTTGATCCTTAAGATCAAAAGTATGTCAGAAACTGTTTTCCTGAATAAGCGACTTTGACATAGTCAACTTCTAAGGTTGATTTCTCATAGTGCAGATCCCATTTTGCTAAATGCTTTCAACCATAGTTTCCTTACCTTCTGACTTAGATTTTGAATGCTCACTCATTAAAAATTTTACACTCTACACTGAGATCCAAGTAAAACATTGGCACAAAAAATGTGCAACTGTGAGAGGTCTATCTACAGACTTTACATACACATGTTCCTATTGATCATACTCACTACATAAAATAATTAGGCCATGAAACTTTGAACATAGCTTCATTAGCTTCTAGATTAGATGTATAGAAATGATTTCCTGATCCACATGATGAGGCTGAGAGAAATCAGAGAAAGGCTCGACACTAACTTCTAAAGATGACTCTCTACACATCTATCTCATTGACACTTGACTTCTAATGACTCTGTCATGTATTTCTTTACATCATTAACTTATATACATATGATTCTAGACTCATCCTGCATCTATTGCATTACTCTTTATCATTTTAATGACCATCTCCACTCATATTACAAGAATTTTCATTTGTAATGTACATATGTATACAAGCTTCACTTCTGAGGTCTCTTCACTTTCTCAAATGGCTTCTTTGACTTCATTCTGATCATTGACTTGCTTCAAACTCTTTATAATCATCACTTTGGGATTTCTTTGTTTCAACAAGAAATTGCAACTTGTATATAGTAATGTTTGTGGCCCTATATAGACACCTTCTTTTTGAAACTATCTTTACTTCATGACTTTCATTGATGATTTCTCCAGGCATGCATGGGTATATCCATTGAAAAAAAGTTCCGAAGTGTTTATGCTTCAAACAGTTTCTGGTTTTGGCTGAAAATTTATCAGCATGTAAAATGAGCACCCTCCGTTCTGATCGAGGGGGGAATATATGTCTTCTGACTTTATTGCATTTCTGGCTGAAAGTGGAATAAAACATCCGTGTATAGTGCTGCATACACCTCAATAGAATGGAGTTGTTAAATGCAAAAACAGGTCACTCATGGAGATGGCGAGGTGTATGGTCAAGAGTAAGGCTTTACCACATAGTTTCTAGATTGATACCATTATGTGTGCAACATATGTACTTAACACGTATCCCACTAAAGCATTGCAGTTTATCACTCCATGTGAGGCTTGGCATGGTCGTAAGCCATTTGTTGCTCACTTGCGTGTTTTTGGTTATGTGGTATATGCATTAGTGCTTGAGCAACATTGTAGGAAATTGGATGATAAAGGAGTAAAATGTATTTTTGTTGGATACAGTTCTGAAAGCCAAGGCTAGACACATTTTGGTTAGCTGTGATGTTTTCTTGGAAGATGTTATTTAGCCTTTACTTTCATGTATGAGGGAGACATTTGTTAGCTCCAAAGACATGTATGATACTTTTTTGCCTCTTTTTACAGGTAGACAGTCTAGTGCTAGTCCTAATGAGGCAACTTCTCAGCTTTTGTAGGTTTCATGTGATGATGCAGATCATTCCATTTCTGATGAAGATTTACATGATCCGCTTATTGATGAAAAAGCTGATATTGAGGAGGCAAAAACTATGCCAAAATGGTTGGTGCAGACTTATCTATCATATCGTACTCATTCACGCTCTCATAGTGCCTATTTTGCATCAGATTACTATGCTATGGTTGCCTCTAGTCTTTGTGATGAGAATGAGCATGTTTGGTTTGATGAAGCACAAAATTATGAAAATTGGATGGCTGCTATGCAATCAAAATATGATGCTATCATGAAAAATGGTACTTGGTCTTTATGTGACTAACCTCCTGGCAAGAAGGCCATTTGACACTAAGTGGGTATACAAGTTGAAGCAGAAACCTAATGGAAAAATTGATAGGTATAAGGCTAGGCTTGTTGCAAATGGTTATGCACAGGAAAGAGGCATTGATTTTGATGAGACCTTTGCATCTACATGAAGAATGACTACTGTTCATAGCATCTGTGCACTTGCAACACATCACGGTCAAAATGTACATTAGTTGGACATTAAACTGCATTTCGGAATGGTGACTTGCATGAAGAAGTGTATGTTTTTCAGCCCCATGGCTTTGTGCAGAAAGGGCATGAAAACTCGATGTGCAGGTTAAAGAAGGCATTATATGGTTTAAAGTAAGCACCCTGTGCTTGGTATGAAAAGATAAATGCCTATCTGATTGCACATGGTTTTGAGAACAGACCAACTGAAAGCACCTTGTATGTTAAGCGTGCTAATGATGTGCTTTCGATCATTGTTATGTATGTTGATGACATGCTGCTCACTAGTCTGATGAGAAGCATATTTCTGATCTTTAGGTTAATCTGCGTGCCCCGCTTGAGATATCTAATTTAGGTAATTTGCATCATTACTTGGGCATTCAATCTATACAAGTTGATGGCCGAATAGTTTTGTGTCAAACACAAATATATTAACACGTTATTGCAGCATTTTGGCCTTGAAGACTGCATTTACTTATGCATTCCTCGGCTAGATATTTAGTTTGTTGTCTCAAAGATGAGCATGTTTATGCATTGCCCAGGTGTGAAGCATTGGTAGGCAGTTAAGTGCATCTTTTGCTACTTGCGTGGTACCCGACTACTTGGATTGTTTTATCCCAAGAGGGGATGACTATCGTGAGATTTACATGCTTTTTTTGAATCTAACTAGAGTGGTTGCTATGACACTCGTGTGTCCACTAGTGGCTTTTGCTTCATGCTTGGTAGCTCATGTCTATCTTAGTTGAGCAAGAAGCAGCCTACTATGGCCACTTCGAGTTATGAGGCTAAGTATAGGGTAGCTTTCAGAGCGAATGTTGAGTGTATGTGGCTCAAATGCCTTATGGCTGATTTGGGTGTTGGTTAGTCTTCTACCACCACCATCTTCACTAATACTCAGAGCACATTGGCAGTTGTCAGGAACTCTACGTTCCATGTTTGCACTAAGCACATTGAGGTGCATTATCATTATGTTAGGGAGAGGTTCTCTACAGGAGAGATTAGCTTGTCATATGTGCCCACATAGGAGAACATTGGAAACCTTTTCACAAAGGCTCTGCTTAGGGAGAAGTTTGAAGCTTTCCGCAAAGCTTTGGGCTTACTTCCTTTTGTGGATTGATTCCACATAGCTTGACACTTCCTTATACATGAGTGCTAGCTTCTTGTTTACCGCATCACTCCCAAGGGGGATTTGTTGATATATTTAGGTAGTGATGTGTGTGAACATGCTAGGACCATTGGGGAACTTTTTTCCCTCTTTAGAAGGTTTTTTCCCTCGGCTTGTATATATGCCTATTTCCCTCATCAATCATATATCTTTCTACATTCTAGTGGTAATACATTCAATATTGTGTGTTGTGATCGAAGCTGCTTCTTCTTCCTTGTGTTGTTCGCATGTGTCCGCACACCTCAAACTCCAACACACACTTCTAGCTCCCATCGACCTATTGATGGAGATATATTGATTACCGAATTCACAATAGTTATCTCGTTTATACTCATTTTGATACAAATGCATGAGTTATATTGAGTACTCAGTAATTGATAGAGAACTCTGGCTCGAAGACGTGCTTCTTGTTGGAGTTTGAGGTATGCAGAAGCATGCAAACAACACAAGGAAGAAGAAGAAGCTTGGAGCACAACACACAATACCGACTATATTACCAAGAGAATGTACAAAGATAAGTGATCGATTAGGGTTATAGGTGTATACAAGCTAGGGGGAAAAACCTCCTAAAGAGGGAAAAGATTACCTCGAAGATCCTAGTGTGTTCACACACATCACTACCTAAATATATCAACAAATTTCCCTTGGGAGTGATGCGGTGAACAAGGAGCTAGCACTCATGTATAACAAAGTATCAAGCTATGTGGAATCAATCCACAAAAGGAAATAATCCCAAAGATTTGCAGAAAACTTCAAATCCTAGTAGAGCCTTAGTGAAAAGGTTTGCAATGTTCTCATGTGTGGGCACATGCAAATTCCAAAGTGTTTATGTGCCTCAAACAATTTCTACTTTTGGTTGAAAATCTGTCAGCATGTAAAATGGGCACCCTCCCTTCTGATCGAGGGGGGGGAGGAATATATGTCTTCTAATTTTAATGCATTTGTGGTTGAAAGTGGGATAAAACATTAGTGTAGAGTGTTGTATATACCTCAATGGAATGGAGTTGCTAAAAGGAAGAACAGGTCACTCATGGAGATGGTGAGGTGTATGATCAAGAGTCAAGCTTTACCACATAGTTTCTAGCTTAAGGTTGTTACATGTGCAACATATGTACTTAGCAAGTGTCCCACTAAAGCGTTGTCAGCTATCACTCCATATGAGGCTTGGCATGGTTGCAAGCCATCTATTGATCTCTTGTGTGTCTTTGGTTGTTTGGCATATGCATTAGTGCCTGAACAATAATGCTAGAAATTGAATGATAAAGTAGTAAAATGTACTTTTGTTGGGTACACTTCTGAAAGCAAAGGCTATCGTCTGTATCATTCACATACTAAACACATTTTGATTAGCCATGATGTGTTTGTCGAAGATGCAATTCAAATATTTCTTTCATGTACTAAGGAGACATCAATTAGCTCCAAAGATGTGTTTGACACTTCAATGCCTCTTTTCATAAGTGGACAGTCTAGTGCTAACTCAAATGAGGCAATTTCAGAACCTTTATACGTTTCACATGATGATGCAAATAATTCCATTTCCAATGGATATTTACATGATGCACTTGTTGAAAAGAGAACCAATATAGAGGAGGCAAAGACTATGCCTAAATGACTGGTGCAGACTTTGCGAGATAGCAAATTAGATGCACCTCAATCATATCATACTCATTCAAGCTCTCATAGTGCTTCTTTGGATGATATTGCTATGCTATGGCTGCCTCTAGTCTTTGTGATGAGAATGAGCATTTTTTGTTTGATGAAGCACAAAATTTAGAAAATTGGATGGTCGCTATGCAATCAAAATGTGATGCTATTATGAAGAATGGTACTTGGTCTTTATGTGACTTGCCTCCTAGAAAGAAGGCCATTAGCACTAAGTGTACAAGCTGAAGCATAAGCCTGATGGAATAGTTGACAGGTATAAGGCTAGGCTTGTTGCAAAGGTTTATGCTCAGGAAAGAGACATTGATTTTGATGAGACATTTACTTCTCCATGCCAAATGACTACTATTCATAGCATCTGTGCGCGTGCAGCTCATCATGGTTGGAATGTACATCAGTTGAACATTAAAACTGCATTTTTGAATGATGAATTGCATGAAGAAGTGTATGTTTTTCAGCCTCGTGACTTTGTGAAGAAAGGGCATGGAAACAAAGTGTGCAGGCTGAAGAAGGCATTAGATGGTTTTTAACAAGCACCATGTGCTTGGTATGAAAAGATACATGCCTACTTGATTGCACATGGTTTTGAGAATAGTCCAACTAAGAGCACCTTATATGTTAGGTGAGAAAATGATGTGCTTTTGATCGTTGTTGTCTACGTTGATGACATGTTTCTCATTGGTCCTAACAAGAAGCACATTGTTGATTTTAAGGCCGATTTGCATGCCTCATTTGAGATGTCAGATTTGGGGCATTTGCATCATTATTTGGGCATGTAGTCTATGCAAGTTTATGGCGGACTAGCTTTGTGTCAGAAAAAATATATTGACATATTATTACAGCATTTTGGCCTTGAAGATTGCAAACCTATTGCAACTCCTATGGAGACATGTTTACAGTTGAGTCTTCATAACGCTGGAGATGCATTTGATGCTATTCTCTATCAATAGGTTGCTGGATGCTTGATTTACTTATGCATTACTTGTGTTCTCTATCAGTAGGCTCTTGGATGCATGACATATTTATGCATTACTTGAGCAGATATTCAGTTTGTTGTCTTAGAGATGAGCTGGTTTATCATTGCCAAGATGTCAAGCACTAGCAGGTATTTAAGCGCATCTTTCTCTACTTGAGTGGTACCCAGCTACTTGGATTGATTTATCCCAAGGGGGGATCACTACCGCAAAATTCAAATTCATTTTCTGTTTCTAATTGGGTTGGTTGCTATGACACTCATGTATCTACTAACGGTTTTTGCTTCATGCTTGGTAGATCATGCATATCTTGGTTGAGAGAGAAACAACCTACTATGGCCACTTCTAGTTGTGAGGCTGAGTATAGGACATCTTTCACAATGATTGTTGAGTGTGTGTAGCTCAGATGCCTTATGGATGATTTGTGTGTTGGTCAGTCTTGTGACCACCATCTTCACTAACAATCAAAGCACATTGGCAGAGTTGCGAGGAACCCTATGTTCCATGCTTGCACTAATCACATTGAGGTGCACTATCATTATGTTAGGGAGAGGTTCTTTGCTAGATATACTGATGCATTCCTAGAAAAATCATCAATGAAAGTCATGAAGTAGAGATTGTTCCCAAAAGAAGGTGTTTGCATAGAACCATAAACAACACTATGAACAAGCTGCAATTCTTGAGTAGCTTGTACTGAACCATCTTTTGAGAAGGAAGAATGCTGCATTTTTCTCAAAATATAGCCTTCAATGACATGTTTACTAGGTGCTTCAAGTTTGGGCAGAGAGGACAACATTTCAGATTTCTACAGGCATAGAAAAGTAGAAGAATTTAGATGACCCAAGCGTGCCTGCCAAAGCTTTGCATCTAGCATAGCGTGAGAATCTTGAATTTCACATGTTGAATCATTCACAGATTTTGCATAATCTATGAGCTTATACATCCCACAACATAAAATGATAGAAGTAATAATGGTGTCGCCGTTTGACAGATCATGAATTGTACATCTATCATTAACAAATTTCACAACCAAGCCAATCTTGGCTAATGTTGAAACTCATAACATATTTTTCTTGATCCCTGTCACAAATAAATCATCCAATAACATAAAATAACTATCATTAATAGTAGTCAAAATGATCTTACCAACTCCCATGATAGGATAAGAGGAGTGATTGATGCATGTGGCAGTATTCCCTATAGGGGAAGGCTCAAGTGAAGTGAAGAAACTACATTGTGAGGTAATATGTTTGCTTGCCCCACTATCAAAGTACCAAACATCTGAGTCTACTACAAACATACATTGTTCTTAGAAGATGGATCACAACTGCAAACAGTATTAAATGCCCATTCTTCATTCTGCACAAGATTAGTAGACTCTGTTTTGGGTATAGAGGTCTTTGCAACAACCATTCCAGCCTCTTTCTTCTTTGCCTCTTTTGGAGTCAGTTTGGAACAACCCTTTATGACATGATCATTTTATTTATAATATTTGCAAAATAATTTTTGCTTTTCTATTTTCTTTTCGTCTCTGTCAACCTTCTTTGATTATGCAAAATTAGCAAATTTTTTCTCACTAATAGATGAGCTCCATTTACCTTTGCCCTTCTGACTAGCCACCAAAGCTTGATCTTCAACACTTATAATGGACTTGTTCTTCCTAGACTGATCTTCCTACAACAGAACACAGACTAACTTCTCAAATGTTAAGGCATTTGGATTGCCTTTCTTCATCAATCAAAGAGTAGAAGAAAAACTTTTAATTGAATATGGAAGACCGTTCATAAAAGTCTACACAAGTGAATTGTCAGGCAAGACTTCATCAACAGAAACTCCTCCTTCAAATCTTTGATCTTTGTCAAAAAACTATCCATGGAATCTTCTTCATTCATGTGCTCACCCTCCAACTGTTTTTGGAGGTAAGCAATATGAGTCTCATTCCTTGCCTCATATAAAGTAGTAAGTGTATCCCAAGCATCCTTTGCTGTTTTGCAGGAGCAAATGTGAGGAATAATGGCACGTTTGACAGATGATGCTATCAATGCATGTGCTTGAACATCTCTACCATCCGAACAAAGTTGCTTTGTAGTAGGTGCAGTAGGAACCATAGCATGAATATGAACCTGAAGAATATCACCATCTACATCACCTTCACTAACTATATTTGTAGGTGTAATAAGAGGTTTTTAAACATCCTACACAATATTCCATAGTCCTTTTGCAACCAATACATGATGCATGATATACCACTACTTTTTGTTGGTGAAAAATGAAGTATTTTGATGGTGATGCACCACATTGCACTCTCCTTCTTGCGTGCTCCACGATGATATCCTCAAGAGTCGAAAACCGAGCTCCTAAGGCTACACACAGTACTCCGCACAGAGACTGCAGAATACGTAGAAAACATAGTACACAGGAAGCATGAAGACAGACTTCTTAGGTCTTACAGATGCGATCGAACTTACATTCTGTGACTGACCAGGCCACTATATGTTTTATTAAAGAACATATACAAAGAAGTGTCCAGTGGCCATTTGGCCTTTCACATGGACACTAACGGTAACAATTGTGAAGAGAGATGGTGGATGCAATCCAAAGATGAGTAGGTGCTACTACAACCAGCTTCACACCAGCCAACTGAGACTTCAGATTTGACTAGTAGACCCTTTGAACTTCCTAAATCCAACAAAATATCAGCCAAGTACTTTGGAACATGTATCCCAAAAGTTTAAGTCAAGACAGACTAGTTGCGAAATGACTAGGTCCCAAAACTTGCTATTTCTAGACATACACCTGCTATAAAAACTGAACAGTGCTCTCAACTTGGTAAGAATTAGATAAATTATTTTTGGGAATAGCAAATAGACTTTGCAAGCTTCCCAATCCAAGTTAAAACACTTCAAATGATGGACTGAGCACTGAGAACAAGATTCATCAATTTTTGGAACATGCCCACCATTCTCGGGGCTCTGCAGAGATAGACCAGTGAGCAATAAAATGCAGATATCTCACAAAATATAAATCCAATGACAATGAGAATTGGTATGCAGAAACTAGACAGTAAGATATATCCAACACAGGTTAATACACTGAAAATAGTTGAGTAGAGTTTGAGATATGACCTTCTGAAGTTACTGCTCTGAGTGATTATAGCAGAGAACAAAACAGAGAAGTAGATAATGACAAATGTATAGATTCAAATACGATTACAACACATTGGAAATGAATATTTGCACAATGGGAGTAGAGTGATAGAGCTATGGAGTATTCTCTTCAATATCTACAAAATGACATGAAGTGGTCACGTACAAGGCTTGCTAATCGCCTCTTCCTTCTTGCTCTTTTTATAGCTATTCTTGGAGGGAGTTTTGAATTCGAATTCGAATGGCTCCACCTAAAAGTGATCCCCAAAGTTAGGAGATATTCCCTCAGCTCAAAAATTTGTGGTTTTAGGTGGATAGAGCCACGAATTTGCTTTTACATCATGGATGAGGTAAGCCATCATTTTCTTTTTCCTTTTTTCAATTACAAGAGATAAAATGTACCCTTTTATAAGAGGTGTTCACGTGACTACACATGTGACTTACAAATGATCAAAATATCAAGCATGTAGGCTTGGGTAAAATGCACCAATAGCTCCCCCTCAAGCCTAACATGCTTGGCCTTCAAATAAGTCTTCAATTGTCCTTGATTTCTTGCAAGCCAATCATCAACTTGAATCTACTTAACTTTGTACCATCAAGAGCTTTAGTCAACATGTCTACACATTGCATATTTGTAGAGACATAAAATAGTTGAATATCCTTTCTCATTAGCTTCTCCCTTACATAATGGTAGTGGACTTCAATATGCTTGGTTCTAGCATGGTATACCAGATTAGCTGCTAGATGTAGTGAGCTTGTGTTGTCACCAAAAATGTGAGGTGTTGAAGAATGAAGTCCAAGATCTGTGTACAAAGACTTCAACCACATGATTTCTTGAGTTGCATTAGCCAAACCTCTATATTCGGCTTCGGTAGAAGATAATGCCACGGTTGGTTGCTTCTTGGATCACCAAGAAATTATTTTTGAACCTGCAAATGATATATACCCGGATGTGCTTCTTCTATCATCTCTAGATCCGGCCCAATCTGCATTTGAGTAGACATTTAGCTCAATATCTGAAGTAAATGAATAAAACAAACCTTCATTCATAGTCCCCTTTAGGTACTTGAGGACTCTCTTGGCCGCTTCCATATGTGGTCTTCTCGGCTTATGCATAAACTGACTCAATATGCTAACACTATAGCATATATCCACCCTTGTGAGTGTTGCATAGTTCAAACTTCCAACCAAGCTTTGATAGCTTGTGATGTCTTCAATTGGCTCTCCTTCATAAGCACTAAGCTTATGATTTTGCTCCATAGATATACCTGCACACTTGGTATTTTCCATCTTGAACTTGACGAGCATGTCATGCACATACTTCCTTTGTGTGATGTATATACCTAAACCTGTGTAGATTAACTCCAATCCAAGAAAATAACTGAGTGGTCCAAGGTCACTTATTTTGAACTCCTCCTTCATTTGAGTCTTTACCTGTTAGATTCCTTCAAGATCATTGCCTGTAATAATAATATCATCAACATACACACATAAATAGATCACTTCAGATCCATTCCTCTTTATGAACAAAGAGGTATCCACCTTGCTAGCTTTGAATCCTTGGTTCTGCAAATAAGTCACCAATCTAAAATTCCAAGCTCTTGGTGCTTCCTTCAATCCATACAAAGCTTTCTTTAGTTTGCAGACATAGTTAGGACGATGTGCATCCTCATATCTAGGAGGTTGTGCCATATACACTTCCTCAGAAATCCATCCATTCAAGAAAGCATTCTTTACATCAAGTTGATAGAGCTTCCAATTTCTAGATGCAGCGAGACTAATGAGAACCCTAATTGTAGGCATTTCTGCAACAGGAGAGAAAGTCTCCTCATAATCAATACCATGGGTTTGAGCAAACCCTTTAGCAACTAACCTTGCTTTGTGTCTATTTATACTTCCATCTGGATTCCTCTTGATTTTGTATATCCATCGAGATCCAATTACCTTCATAGATGGCTTGTTAGGTACAAGCTCCCAAGTGTCATTCTCCTTCAAGGCTTCCATTTCTTCATCCATTGCATCTCTCCAAGCTTTCTTGCTTTGTGCTTCTTTGAATGTGGTAGGTTCTTCATTGGTTGAATCCTTTGCAATGTAGATTGAGTGCTTGGTGACCAAAGAAGTATCATAACCAAACCTCTCTGGTTTCTTCTTCTCCCTTGAAGACCTTCTAAGTGGTTGATGTGAGCTCTCGGGTCCATATGTAGCATCCTGCATCTTTGCTTTACCTTTGTTTTTCCATAGCTTTAGTCTTTCCAAGTCTTCTAGGTCAATCTCCGAATCACTTTCTTCAATCTGCTTTGGCTCCTTTGGTTGAAGTGATGGAAAATCTTCATCCAAGTCATAAGGCAGCTTCACTTTCTTGTCATCATCAAACCATGATTTGTTTTCATCAAAAATTACATCTCTACTCACAGAAAATCCTTTATCCGTTGGATTGTACAATCTATATCCTTTTTGGTTTTGATCATAACCAATGAATACACACTTCCATGCCTTGGGATCCAATTTCCCTCTTACTTGAGAAGGAATGCAAGCATAGGCTAAGCATCCAAAGATTTTACAATGTTCTAGACTAGGTCTTCTTCCATTCCACACTTCATATGGAGTTGTTCCATCTAGTGACTTAGATGGAAGTCTATTTATGAGATATGTGATTGTCGACATAGCCTTTGCCCATAGGTAGTTTGGCAATCCCTTTTTGTTGAGCATGGACCTTGCAGCTTCGACAATGCTTAAGAGGTTCATATTCCCATCTGATGTCTTCACATTACCTATCTTCTCCACTGAGTGCTTTGTGTCATCTCCTGTGTGCACTTCATGCTTGTTATGAGGATCTTCCAAATCAAAAAGTAAAGCCACATTTCCTGCTACATGGTTTGAGCATCCCGAATCAATGTAAAATATGTGATCATCATCCTTACCCTTCTTCACTGATAGATTCATAATCAATAATTAATCTTCTTGACTTTGGTCCTCTGCATATTTATTGTAGTCTCTTCTTCCTCTATGGCCACTTTGATAGTTGTTGTTGTTGTAGCAGTTGTTGTTGTTGTAGCAGTTGTTGTTGTTGTAGCCTCCATTGTATATGCCTCTATTTGATCCATAGCCACCTCTATTGAATCCTCTTCCTCTTGAGTTCCTCGGGTTCCTGAAACATTCTTCAATAGTATGATTAGATAAGCCACATATATTGTAAGGTTGAGATGATTGGAATCTCCCCCTGCCTTGCTTTCCACCTCTGCCTCTTCCTCTAGCTCTTTCTCTACCTGCAAAGTTTGCTTGGAAAGAGCTACCTTCATCTTCATTCTTCCTATTCTTTGACTTTTCCTTGGCCTTAGCTTTATCAGAATATAAGGCAGAAGTTTGATTAACTCTTGAGGACTCACCACCTTTGCTAATCTTTGCTTCATGAGTGAAGAGTTGGCCCATGAGTGTGTTGAGGTCGGGTACATGCATATCCATGTATAAATCCATGGCTGTTGTGAATGACTCCCGCTTGTCGTCTGCTTTGATTCCATTTATGATTTGTCTAATGATTTGCTCCTCTTCAATTACCTCTCCAATGCTTCCAAGTTGGTCAAAAATCTCCTTCATCTTTGTGACATAACCAGTCACACTTTGCTTCGGGCTTTTCTTCATTGTTGTGAACTCCATCAACAATTGGTTCTTCCTTGCTCGAGTGCTAGAAGAGAAGAAAGAAGCTAGTGCATTCCATGTCTCTCTTGATGTCTTGCATCCCTTGACATGAGGTAAAAGAAAATCAGAGATTGAGTTTAGAATATAGGACCTTGCAAGTGCATCCTTCGAACACCAATTTGAAAGTCCTTCCACTTCTTCATGTGATGGTTGCCCTTTGTTCCTCATGGTTGGCATTGCTTCATCTCCGGATATGAATCCATATAGATTCCTCCCTTGAAGGTAAGACTCCATCCTTAGAGACCATGCTGGGTAGTTGTTTTGATCCAATTTGTCAATTGTTGATGGAAATCCATCTCCCATGTTGCTTGACTATGCTCTGATACCACTGTGAAGAGAGATGGTGGATGCAATCCAAAGATGACTAGGTGCTGCTACAACCAGCTTCACACAAGCCAACTGAGACTTCAGAGTTAACTAGTAGACCCTTTGAGCTTCCTAAATCCACCAAAATATCAGCCAAGTAGTTTGGAACATGTATCCAAAAAGTTTAAGTCAAGATAGACTAGTTGCAAAATGACTAGCTCCCAAAACTTGCTATTTTTGGACATACACCTGCTGGAAAAACTGAACAATGCTCTCAACTGGTAATAATTAGATAAATTCCTTTTGGGCATAGCAAATAGACTTAGCAAGCTTCCCAATCCAAGTTAAAAAACTTCAAATGATGGACTGAGCACTGAGAACAAGATTCATCAATTTCTGGAAAATCTCTACAAAATGACATGAAGTGGTCACGTACAAGGCTTGCTAATTGCCTCTCCCTTCTTGCTCTTTTTATAGCTATTCTTGGAGGGAGTTTTGAATTCGAATTCGAATGGCTCCACCTAAAAGTGATCCCCAAAGTTAGGAGATATTCCCTCAGCTAAGAAATTCGTGGTTTTAGGTAGATAGAGCCACGACTTTGCTTTTACATCATGGATGAGGTAACCCATCGTTTTCTTTTTCCTTTTTTCAATTACAAGAGATAAATTGTACTCTTTTACAAGAGGTGTTCACATGACTACACATGTGACTTACAAATGATCAAAATATCAAGCATGTAGGCTTGGGTAAAATGCACCAATATCCCATGAAAGGCTAATATGGCCAAAGTAGCTATGGGAGAAAAATAAAGAATGATAAAGAATACCTGAGTGTAAGTATACAAACTATACGTAGAGCTTTAGTCAAAGCATATGCATCATTATCTCGAGTGTGAACCTTCTCAAGATTAATGCACTCAGTGGCAAAGCAATCTCTAATGAAAGTGATACCTCACCTCAATGTGCTTGGTCTTTGCATGATAGACCGGATTCTTAGCCAAAGCAATGGCACTCTAACTTTCACTGATCAAATGAGGTACATGCTAAGGTAAATCCATATCACAAGCAAGATGAGAAAGCCACAATGCTTCCTTACATGCCTCACTTGCTGCAACATACTCTGCTTCTATGGTGGAAACAACTATACATTCTTGAAGTCGAGATCTCCAAGAGATAGCACCTCGAGCAAAATGAAAAATGTACCCTGATGTAGACTTACGATTGTCTACACAACTAACATAGTCAAAATTTGTGTAACCAATAATGGATGCTTTCCCTCTACCTAAGCATAGACACTTGTCCTTAGTGCCACTTAAATATCGTAAAATCATCTTGACCGCTTCCTAATGTTTCCTTCAAGATTAGACATATATCTGCTCACAACTCCCACTACAAATTCAATGTTTGGTCTCATAGCTACCATAGCATACATGAGACTACTAACAACAGACTGATAGGGAATTTTGGTCATGAATTCCTTTTCCTCATCTGATTTGCGGCAATCATCCATGCTCAATTTCACATATGTGGGTAAAGGTGTACTCAATGCCTTTCCACATATGTACTCACTTTGAGACAAGTATATGCATCTTTTGCTCCTATCACGAGTAATGTGCATGCCAAGAATATGTTTGGCATCCCCCAAATCCTTCATATCAAATGTCTAACTCAAATTCTTTTTGAGAATTGACAAATCATAAGAGGACTTCCCAGCAATCAACATATCGTCGACATAAAGTATCAAGCATTTCAAGCTTCCATATGAGCATCTCTTTGTGTAAGAGACAATGATCCTCATTGCTTCGAGAATAGCCTTGATACTTCATAAAATCATTAAACTTTTGGTACCATTGTCTAGGGGATTGTTTAAGTCCATACAAGCTCGTCTTAAGCTTACAAACTAGACTTTCCTTGCCAGGAACTACATAACCCTCTGGTTGTTCCATATAGATCTCATTTGTAAGATCTCCATGCAAGAAATCAGTTTTCACATCCATTTGGACTAGCTCTAATCGTCCATTGCAATGAATCCAAGCAACATGCGTAGGCTAGTCATCTTGACCACTGGAGAGAAGATTTCCTTGAAGAGAATCAACCATAAGAGCCTCAGTTGGCACAGTACTATCAAGTGTCAACACATCAGCATCATTAGAAATAGCATTAATTTCTTCAATCTTCACAATCAAAGTAGATGGTGTAGGTAACTGTTTAACATGCCCATCAACATTCTTTCCTTTACCTTTAGCATTCTTTAATGGATCACAGTCTTTCTTCATGTGTCCTTTCTTATGACAATAATGGCATTCGATATCCCTCTTCCTTGATTTACTTCTACTCTTATTCCGTTGACCATTCTTTTCCTTGTTCTTGGTCCTGCCACGTTGTTGATTCTTTCCTTGGTAAGAATCACAAACATTATATGCATCTCCACTCTGAGTGCCAACCATGGATTTTCTATGAATCTCCTCACTCAAGAGTGCTCCACATATGTCATCATAGAGGATTTTACGACCAAGTGCACTATTGCTAATAGTTTTGCAACACGTATCCCATGATGATGGCAAGGTGCACAACAACAATAATGCTTTCATTTCATGATCCATATCCATTTTTTGAGCTTGTAACTGAGAGAATATAGCATCAAACTCATTTAGATGAGCAGCAACACTATCTGTGTCCTTCATACGAAGCTCATATAATTTTCTCATCAGATAGACTTTAGTTGATGTCGTCTCTTTTTCATATGTATTGCATAACTTCTTCCAAAGCTCCTCTGCACTTTCACAGTCTAATAATGTAAAGTAAACATTATCTGTCATGTGCAAGCGAATGGTAGACCTGGCCATTTCATCTAACTCATCCCAATCATCTTCATCCATGTCAGGAGGCTTCTTTGAAATTCCATTTACTAGCTTTCATTGCCTCCTTTGAATCAGCACATCTTTAATCTAATTCTTCCATAGAGCAAATTGTGTGCCATCAAATTTTCGGATCTCAAAATGGTATTTGCCCTGCAAGTTATAGCTCCTCCTCAGAACACTAGCACTAGACCCTGATCCACCGGATGTGCCTGAGACGTCTAATGCCATGATGGTAGAGAATTGAATAGAATCATAATGGAAGAGTCCAAACACCAATGAATAAGTGTATCAATGAGTAAATCGACCACTGTATATCTGACAAAACCAGAAATCTGGAAATATTTTGCTAGAGTATCCTCTGTGAAATGATCATATGAAGAGTGTCAAAATATCATAAAATTGCAAGTACTGACATGTTTTCCTGCATAGTGAATTAGTGACTCCACTGCATATAATCAGTTACCCCATAGAAGTCAACTAGGCTTATCGAGCACCTAAAATCATACATCTTCTATGGCGAGGTTGGGTAAGTCTTCCACCTGCATCACCGAAGAGACCCTGACATCTGGGTTTCTCTCAATCACCATGAACCTCTTTATCAAGCGTAAAAGGCTTTATGCAAAGAACGTAACCGCTATATCAATGACCACATGGACGTACATAAGCGATATCCACAGAAGCATACATGGTGTATGTGCTCAATATATGCAGTAAAATGACACTAAAGGTTGAATACACAGCCCAAAAAACTAGCCAATAACACTTGCAAGTGTCTGTCAACTCTGATGTTTTAGGCTCAAGAAACCTGCATAAATTTGCAGCAGCTACTCCCACCAAAACTGAAACCTTTCAAGAAACCTGTAGTTTTATGTGTGTGGCTGAAAAAATAGCCCCAAAGGTTGATATTTATTGTCAGAGAAGTACAAATAACACTCTTCTTGATGTTCTTGGACCTATGTGAAGAGAACTATGTGCGGAAGTACTCCAAAATGGCTTCAAAACACACCCCAAAAATGCTTCAAAAATAGGCTTTGAAAGCAAAGAATGAAGCTTTGAGGGACCAAAACATGTTGAAGGTAATGGCAACCTTAGTCTTTCCCCTTCTTCAGACACTACAAGAGTGTAGCTTAGTGGCAAGAGATTTCCATGGTTAAGCGAGCTCCGAGGGGAACAGTACTGGGATGTGTGACCTCTTGGGAAGTACCGGGAACCTCTATATTCGTTGATCCTTGAGGTCCTCCTTTGCGCCCAGCCAACGGCGACTTCGGTGACTCAGATGACAAGGTATGGCAAGGTCTATGCCTTGGTCGCCGCCTTAATCATAAGCCTTGAAGAAATCCAAGCGGGGGAGGGTGCTCCCTTCACTCGCACAAAAGGGACAAAGCTTTTGCATCGAACTGCTCTGATACCAATGAAGTATTTTGATGGTGATGCACCACACTGCACTCTCCTTCTTGCCTGCTCCACGAAGATATCCTCGAGAGTAGAAAACCAAGCTCCTAAGGCCGACACAGTACTCCGCACAGAGACTGCAAAATACGTAGAAAACACAGTACACAGGGAGCACGAAGACTGACTTCTTAGGTCTTACAGATGCGATCAAACTTACAATCTGTGATTGACCAGGCCACTATATGTTTTATTAAAGGACATATACAAAGAAGTGTCCAATGGCCATTTGGCCTTTCACATGGACACTAATAATAACACAAAAGAACCCAGGCCCACATACTTGGATGATTAGTATATTTTGCATGGATCCTTATATGATCAATCCCTTGTAAAATCAATTACATTTACCTTTGTAAAAGAATCTTACTTCCACGAGGAGTTAGGAAGCATCAAATCTTGATTCATTTAGTAGTTGATTGATACGAAAATATATCCTACAGTTTAGGATTTTCTTTTAGGTGGAGTTTGAATTTGAATTCAAAAAGATTGGCTCCAAACTCAACTATAAAAAGAGGATCAAAAGACCCGCGTGATATCTCAACTTGAGGAGATCATTTTGAAAGAGATACATTGTGATATGAGAGCTCACTTCATAGCTCAATCACCTTTCTCACATTGTGCAATAGACTATTGCCAATGACATTGTATTTTTATATGATCTAATACACACATTTTCATTACATCTTCACTTCACTTCTCTGCCATGACTACTTCTGTACAATGTTATTCTCAGAGCTTGTTCTTAGTGTATGATTGATCATTTATCATGATTTAAAACATCATAGATTCAATATACTGTCTATTATATAGCTACAAAATCTCATAATCATTGGTTATCTCAATCCTGAGATATTATCATTTCTTTACTCATTGGTGTTTTGTCTGATGTAGCCCAAAAATATCGTGCACTCCTATGATTTGCTAAACATCATACTCAATGTGTAGTTCATCATTTTTATTGAAATGACTCATGATTAGTAGTTGTCTAAGTTAATTAGATATTGCAAAAAGGAATTAGACTAATTGCTACTGTGCTCAGAGCACCGTTCAATATACTAAACATGTATAGTGATAAAAATAGTAAGTCTATGACCTTGGATTAACTTCTTATCTATCTATTTTGATCCATTGATTAGTGTATCATGTTCCAAACAACATAGGTGACTATTTATGATCAATAGCAAGCTAAAGAGGCCCACTACACTCTCCAGCACTTGCTCTTGGCTGGTGTGAAGCAGGTTTAAGCAACACCACTTCATTTCTGAAGATTATCCACCATCTCCTCCAATAGTGGTATCAGAGCAACGACAAGCAAGATGGGAGATGGATATCTATCATTCATTGATAAATTGGATAGAAACAACTACCCAACATGGTCACTAAGGATGCAAGCCTACCTTCAAGGGAGAATTCTATATGGATACATCTCAAGAGATGAAGAGATATCAACATTCAAGAGCAAACATCAACCCACAAGGAAAGAGCAAGAAAGGTTGACCACATGGTGTGCAAAGGATGCTCTTGCTAGGTCTTATCTACTAAACTCAATATCTGATTTCTTATTGCCTCACATTAGGAATTGCAAGACCTCCCAAGAGACTTGGGAAGTACTCTCATCATATTTCTCATCAAATACAAGAGCTAGGAGGAACCAGCTATGGATGGAGTTTACAACCCTAAAAAAGCAATCAAAGGTGTAGCTGATTATGTAACCAAGATGAAGGATGTGGCTGACCAGCTTGCAAGAATTGGAGAGGAGATAGAAGAAGAACACATAGTAAGGCAGATCATCAATCGCATCAAAGCTGATGATAAGTAGGAATCCTTCACCACAACAATGGACCTTTACATGGATATGTAGATACCTGACCTAAACACCTTAATGGGGCAACTCTTCATCCATGAGACAAAGCTCAACAAGAATGGTGATAACTCTAGATGTAACCAATCTTCTGTACTTTATATAGATAAGAATAAAAGTAAGGATAAAGGTAAAAGCAAAAAAATTGAAGAAGAGTTTAGTACCTCTCAAGTTAACTACACAAGTAGAGGAAGAGGTACTAGAGGAAGGGGCAGAGGAGGAAAGCAAGGCAAGGGGAGATCCCACAATACTCCATCTTGCAATATATGTGGTCTTACCAACCACACCACCACAGAGGAATGCTTCAAGAACAAAAGGAATCAAAGCGGAAGAGGCTTCCATAGAGGGAGCTATGGACAATCTAGAGGCAAATTCAACAATGGAGGAAGCAATTATAACCACAACTAGAACCAAGGCTACAACAACAATTATCAAGGAAGTTTCAGAGGTAGAAGAGATTATAACAACTACACATAAAACCAAGAGGATTATCTATGCATCATGAACATGACATCCAAGCAAGGTAAAGATGATGAGAAAATTTTCTATATTTATTCTGGTTGCTCCAATCATGTGGCTGAAAAATGTAGCATTGATCTTGAAGAACCCAAAGGGAAGCATGAAGTACAGACATATGATGACACTAAACACTCTGTCAATAAAATTGGAAATGTAAAAGCTTCTAATTATAACATGAACCTCTTAAGTAAGGTCTTATATGTATCAACCATAATAAAAAACCTAATCACTGTTGGACAAATTGTTGAGAAAGCCTTACAGGTCAGATTCACAAGGCATAAAGCATATGTGGAAGACCCTCAACAGGGCTTCAAGAGGATTGCAAAAGGTGAGAAATCTGGTAGACTCTTTGTTGGTGCAGAGAGAAAGCCTACACATTTGGCTAGAAGTTCATAAACAATTGAAGCTCCAAACCATTGCTAGGAAGCTTTTAATCCTTTACCATTTGTAAAAGCTTATTTAACTTGAAAGAATATTTGTAGCTACCTACAAACTCATGGAGTTTGTTAGATGAAAATTCATGAATTTATGTTGGAGAAATAACTCCTAGATTGGTGGAATACTTTTAGAAGAGAGCCAAAAGTTGAATTCAAATTCAAAATTTGAACGTAGCACTTATAAAAGGTAACATGTAAAAGTCGCGGTCAAGAAGCGACTCCGTTCCCGAGTTCTCCATTTCCATATTTTAAGAGAGTGAGGTCTACATTGTAGCCTACACTACTCACCATTGTTCGGCTACGATTTTCAAGCCTATGATCTTGTACAACATTGTTCATTAATACAATAGATCTACATTGCTCATCGATGATCTCTCTGTCATAGTCATTCATAACAATCAACTTGTGTTGCTCATATCTCAGTCATTTCTTTACCATTTTCAATGTTCTATAGCTTGTTGGAATCAGCTCCAAGTTTTGTACATGCTCATCAATTTTCAAGACAATTTTTTGAGACATTTTGGAGAAAAGCACATCAAAGCACTCACTAGTCAAACTCTTCAGAGGTCCTAAAAAATCGGGGATAATGATTTGATTGCGAAATTGATTGCTCTATGTATAGTGCATCATTTCAAGTGACTCCACTTGGAATCATTAGCTTACTAAGCTAATTTGATATCTATAAAAGGAATGTTTCTAATTCCTATTGTACTAAAAGCACTGAGCATAACAAGCAACAGGTGTGTGAAGAAAATTAGAAAGTTTTCGTTGATCCTTCAACTTGGAAGTAGTCTGTTTTAATTCAATCATTTCTCACATCATTTCCAAAGTACGTAGGCACTTGTATAGTGTCATTGGAAATCTAGGAGGGCCCACAACTCAACTCTGAAGCTACAAGGGGCTGCTACTAAGCAGGATCTGGCAGTACCTACTCATTTCGTGGAGTATCCATCCATCTTTCCCAACAGTGGTATCAGAGCAAAGCTAAGGTAAAATGGGAGATGGTTTTCCTTATTTCATTGATAAATTGGATAGGAAAAACTATCAAGCATGGTCTTGAGGATGAAGACATACTTGCAAGGAAGGAGCCTTTATGGATACATCTTAGGAGATGAGGAGATGCCCATATTCAGAAGCAAAGGACAACCTACAAGAGAGGAGCATGAAAGACTCAACACATGGTGTGCCAAGGATGCATTAGCAAGGTCTTACTTACTTAACTCAATCTCTGATTTTCTTCTTCCATATATTAGGAATTGTAAGATGTCCCAAGAGACTTGGGAAACATTGTCTTCATATTTCTCTTCCAACACAAGGGCTAGGAAGAACCAATTGTGGATTGATTTTACCACTCGAAGAAAGCAACCTAAGCAAGGCATCTCAGAGTATGTGACCAAAGTCAAAGATGTAGCTGATCAATTGGCAAGCATAGGAGAAGAAATTGAAGAGGATCAGATTTAATCAATGGTATTAAAGCTGATCACAAATGGGAGAACTTCACAACTGCCATCGACTTGTACATGGACATGCAGATTGCAGACCTTACCACACTCATGGGGCGAATATTTATCCATGAAGCCAAGCTCAACAAAAATAGAGATTCATCAAGTGGTAATAGCTCTTCTGCCCTATACACTGATAAAATTAAGTCCAAAGAGAAAGGGAAGAATAAGAAGGTTGAAGATGAAGGAACTACCTCCCAAGCCAACTATGCAGGGAGAGGTAGAACCTCAAGAGGAAGGGGAATAGGAGGTAAGCCAGATAGGAGGAGACCATATAACTCATCACCATGTAATATTTATGGATTGTCAAATCATACTACAAATGAGTGTTACAGGAACTTCAAGAATCAAAGAGGTAGAGGATATCAAAGAGGTGGATATACACAATCAAGAGGAAGTTTCAATCACCATCAAGGATACAATAACAACTACAACAACAACTACAATAGCAACTACCAAGGAGGCTACAAATGAAGGAAGGATTACAACAACTACACAGAGGAGCAAGAAGATTCTCTTCTGATTATGAATATGACTTCAAAACCAGGTATAAATGATGACCATCTCTTCTACATTGACTCAGGATGCTCAAACCATGTGGCAGGCAATGTAGCTCTTCTTTTTTACCTTGAGGAACCAAAGGGTAAACATCAAGTACAAATAGGTGATGACACCAAACACTCAGTGATTAAGACCTCTGATGGAAATAAGAATCTGTTGAGTAGGGTTCTATATGTACCTATAATTACCAAGAATTTAATGAGTGTTGGACAGATTGTGGAAAAGGATTTGCAGGTCAGGTTCAATCAATATGGAGCATGTCTAGAGGATCCCCAACATGGATTCAAAAGAATTGCCAAAGGAGAAAAGAGAGGTAGATTATTCACTTTTGAAATTGAAGATACAAGGAATATTGCACTCTATAGTTACAAAGATCAAACACTTTCAGAACTTGAAATCTGGCATAAGAGATTAGGGCATATTGGTGAGAGAACTTTAAAACAAATATGTAGAGACTAATGTGTGTTTGGGATACCTAATGTATCCAAGCAACACATGATTTATTAATGTGGTGCTTGTCAGTTTGGAAAATCTCATAGGTTACCCTTCTCAAGGAAAGGCTACATGCATGAGGACTACCTAGAGCTTGTCCATACAGATGTATGGGGACCAAGTAAGGATCCCTCAATCTCTGGATCAAGGTATTATGTATCTTTCATTGATGATTATAGTAGGTGGATTGTATTGTACTTTATGAAGCACAAAGATGAAGTATTCAGTTGCTTTAAAAAGTATCTTGCACTTGTTGAGAACCAAATAGGGAGAAACCTAAAAAGGTTAAGGTCAGATGGAGGAGGTGAGTACTTCTCAAATGAGTTTGACGCACTCTTGCAGGACAGAGGAATCAAGAGAGAAATTACAACAAGGTATACCCCTGAGCAAAATGGGGTAGCAGGGAGGATAAATAGATTAATTGTTGAAACAGCTAGGTCAATGTTAAATGAGAAAAAATTACCTAACTACTTGTGGGTAGAGAGTGTATCTACTGCCACTTATCTTGTAAATAGGTTGCCATCCAAATCTCTTGATGGGATGACCCCATATGAAGCACGACATGGTAGAAGACTGTCACTTGATCATTGCAGGATCTTTGGATGTGTTGCTTATGTGCATATCCCTTCTCAAATAAGAGGTGAGTTAGACTCTAAGGCAAAAAAGTGCATCTTCATGGGGTATGACTTGAATCAGAAAGGGTATAGGTTCTACAATCCTTCAAACAAAGGATTCATGGTCAGTAGAGATGATGTCTTTGATGAGAATGACTCTTGGTTTGATAGTGAATACAGGAAAGTAATACTACGTTATGACTTGTAAGAGCAGTTTCCAAGCCTCGCTAAGGAGGAGCCTACTCAGAATGGAGAAATCAACTCAGATGATGAGGACATCATCAACCTAGAAGAATTCAAGGCATGGAAGTCCAAAGGCAAAGTCAAGATGAAGAAATTGGAGGATATACCTGAATCATCCAACCAAGCAATCAGAAGATCACAAAGGGAGAGCAAGAGCCAATCAGATATGGATATGACACTTCCTTAGTAACTAAACAGTCTGTTTATCTTGCAAAAGACTTGTCATTTGAAGAGCCATCATCAAATGAAGAAGCAAAGACCAAGGCAAAATGGAAGGAAGCTATGGATGAGGAAATTGAAGCACTCAAGGAGAGTGATACTTGGGAACTAGTACCAAGGAAGAAGTCTATGAAGGTAATTGGTTCTAGATTGATCTATAAGATCAAAAGGAATTCTGATGGATCAATAAGCAGATACAAAGCTAGACTTGTGGCTAAGGGTTTTGCACAAACCCAAGGAGTTGATTATGAAGAAACCTTCTCACTTGTGGCCAAAATGCCAACCATCAGGGTATTGGTAAGTGTGGCTGCATTAAATAATTGGAACATGTATCAATTGGATGTAAAAAATGCATTTCTAAATGGTTGGATTTCAAAGGAGGTGTACATGTCTCAACCTCTTGACTATGAAGACCCAAGCAAGGTAACATATGTATGTAAACTGAACAAAGCTCTTTATGGATTGAAGCAGGCACCTAGGGCATGGAACAATAGGTTGACTACATATCTTCAAGATCAAGGATTTATCATGAGCAAAGCAGACACATCTCTGTTTGTGAAAAGAAACAGATTAAGAATCAGATGATGCAGGAGTTCAAAATTAGTGACCTTGGATCACTAAAATATTTTCTTGGACTTGAGTTAGTCTATACTAACTCTCGGATTTATATTACTCAGAGAAAGTATATACAGGACATGTTGAAGAAGTTTCATTTGCAGAATGCCAAACTTGCAAGTACTCCAATGGAGGTAAACCAAAAGTTAAGTGCTCATGGAGGTGATGTGCTTGAGAATATTGCAAGTTACCAAAGCACAGTAGGAAGCTTGAACTATGCTACATTGACAAGGATTGATATTGCTTATGGAGTAATTGTTCTAAGTTAGGTTATGCACAAACCTAGGGCACCTCATTTGGAAGCTGCCAAAAGGATTTTGAAGTACCTTAAGGGCACTCAAAATCAAGGATTGTACTTTCCTTATACCTCAGACTTGGACATCAAGATATATTCAGATGCAGATTGGCGAGGTTGCAAAGATGATAGAAGGAGTACCTCAGGATACCTATCTTTTGCAGGTAACAAACCTATATCATGGTCTTCAAAGAAGCAACCTACTATTGCTTTATCTTCGACAGAGGCAGAGTATAGAGGATTTTCCAATGCTACTCAAGAGGCCATATGGATCAGATTGTTGTATACAGATTTAGGTTTGCATACTACATCTCCAATGATTTTTGGAGATAATACAAGCTCATTACATCTTGCAGCAAATCCTATTTATCATGTTAGGACCAAGCATATAGAGGTCCACTACCATTATGTGAGAGAGAAGCTATTGAGCAAGGAGATGCAGTTGGCATATATATCAACTAATATGCAATTTGCAGACTTATTGACTAAAGCATTAGATGGTACAAAACTTTGCAGGTTTAAGTCAATGATTGGATTGCAGGACATTCATGAAGATTGAAGACGAAGACCAAGCCAAAACATTTGGCTTGAGGGGGAGCTGTTGGTGCAAAGTGCAAGCCTACACATTTGGCTAGAAGTTCATGAGCAATTGAGGCTCCATGGAACCATTGCTAGGACGTTTTTTATCCTTTACCATTTATAAAAGCTTATTTAACTTGAAAGAATATTTGTAGCTACCTAGAAACTCATGGATTTTGTTAGATGAAAAGTCACGACTTTATGTTGGAGAGAATAACTTCTGATTGGTGGATTACGAGCCAAAAGTTGAATTCAAATTTAAAATATGAATGTATCACTTATAAAAGGTAACATGTAAAAGTCGCATTCAAGAAGTGACTCCATTCCCGAGTTCTCCATTGCCATATTGTAAGAGAGTGAGGTCTACATTGTAGCCTACACTACTCACCATCATTAGGATATGATTGTCAAGCCTATGATCTTGTACAACATTGTTCATTAATACAATAGATTTACATTGCTCATCTATGATATCTCTGTCATAGTCATTCATAATAGTCAACTGGTACTGCTCATATCTCAGTCACTTCTTAACCATTTTCAATGTTCTATAGCTTGTTGGAATCAGCTCCAAGTTGTCTGCATGCTCTCAAATTCTGAAGACAATCTATTTAGCCAATTTGGAGAAAAGTGCATCGAAGCACTCATTGGACAAACTCTATAGAGGTCCTAAAAAATCGAGGGTAATGATTTGATTGCTAAATTGATTGCTCTGTGTATAGTGCATCATTTCAAGTGATTCTACTTCGAATCATTAGATTACTAAGTTAGTTTGATACCTCTAAAAGGACTTTTTCTAATTCCTACTATATTGGAAGCACTCAGCATAACAATCAATAGGTGTGTGAACAAAATTAGAAAGTTTTCATTGATCCTTCAACTTGGAAGTAGTCTTTTTTTATTCAATCATTTCTCACATCATTTCCAAAGTACATAGGCACTTGTATAGTATCATTGGAAAGCTATGAGGGCCCACAACGCAACTCTGAAGCTACAAGGGGCTGGTACTAAGCAAGATCTGGTAGTGCCTACTCATTTCTTGGAGTGTCCATCCATCTTTCGCAACATTCTTTACATTTGAGATTGAAGACACCATAAACATAGCACTCTTCAATTACAAAGATCAAACTCTATCTAAACTAGAGATATAGCACAAAAGGCTAGGTCATATAGGAGAAAGAACACTCAAGCAAATATGGAGGGATCATAGTGTGCTTGGCATTCCAAATGTGCCCAAGCAACACATGATATACAAGTGTGGAGCATGCCAATTTGGCAAAGCTCACAGGCAACCATTCAACAAAAAGGGGTACATGTATGAAGACTACTTGGAGCTTGTACACATTGATGTGTAGGGTCCTAACAAAGATCCATCAATCTCAAGTTCAAGGTATTATGTTTGATTTATAGATGATTACAACAGATGGACAATTCTTTACTTCATGAAGCATAAGGATGAAGTATTTAACTCTAGGGTCAAGCTTCCCTGTAATGTGTGAGGGTATATGTGCATAGGCTATGCACCCAAAGATTTTTCAATGATCCAATGAGGATCTCCTGCCATTCCATGCTTCATAAGGTGTCTTTCCATCCAAGGATTTGGTTAGGAGCCTGTTAACCAAATATATGGTTGTGGAAATAGCCTCTGCCCATAGGTAACTAGGTAGTCTCTTCTCACTCAAAATTGACCTTGTAGCTTCTACTATCAATATTTTCCTTCTCTCCACCACTCCATTTAGTTTAGGAGTATATCTTGTTGTGACTTATCTCTTTATACCTTGGTCCTATAAGAATGAATCAAATTCATGTGTAAAATACTCACGACCTCCATCAAATATGATCCTCTTCAAGCTTCTATCTGTTTGGTTCTCAACTAATGCCAAATACTCAAAGGATTTATAGTTAGTAGGGATGTAGTGTTTGATGAAAATAACTCACGGCTTGAAGATGATTGCAAGGAGGTCAAGTTACCTTATGATTTGGAAAATGACTTTCCAACTCTCACTCAAGAAGATCAACAAATACCAAAAGATACCAATTCAGAGGATGAAGACAAATTGACTTCAAGGCTTGGAAGTCAAGAGGCAAGACCAAGTACAAGCAATTGGAAGACATTCCAGAGTCCTCCAATCAAGCACTCAGGAGTTCTCAAAGGGAGAGTAAAAAGCCCATAATTTATGGCTATGACACTTCATTAGTCACCAAGCATTCCATATATATCACTAAAGACTCTATGACAGAAGAACCTTCTTCATTTGAAGAGGCCAATAAAAAGGAAGAATGGAGAGAAGCCATGCAGGAAGAAGTTGAAGCACTTCAAGAGAACAATACTTGGGAATTGGTTCCCAAGAAGCCAAATATGAAGGTAATAGGTGGATATATAAAATCAAGAAAAATTCATATGGTTCTATAAAGAGGTACAAGGCAAGATTAGTGGCAAAGGGGTTTGCTCAAACCCATGGAGTGGACTATGAAGAAACCTTTTTACCTATGGCTAAGATGCCAATAATTAGGGTTTTGGTAAGTATTGATGCTTCCAAGAATTGGAAACTATATCAGCTAGATGTTAAGAATGCATTCCTAAATGGATGGATCTCAGAAGAAGTGTATATGACATAACCACCAGGGTATGAAGATAAGGATAAACCATGTTATATGTGCAAGCTAAGGAAGGCACTTTATGGCCTAAAGCAAGATCCTAGATCTTGGAACCATAGGCTTGTTACTTATTTGTAGGATCAAAGTTTTGTGGCTAGCAAAGTAGATTCTTCTTTATTTATAAAGAAGACCAATTCAGAAGTTATCTACTTATCTGTCTATGTGGATGACATTATCACTACAGGGAATGATGCTAATGGCATCAAGCAAGTTAAAGCTCAACTAATGGAAGAATTTAAAATCAGTGATCTTGGTTTGTTAATATACTTCCTTGGCCTAGAACTTGTGTATAGAGATTTTGGAGTGTTTATTACTCAGAGAAAGTATATTCATGATATGTTGATAAAATTCAAGATGGAAAACACCAAAATTGCTGGTACACCCATGGAACTCAATCATAAACTTAGCTCTCATGAAGGAGAACTTCTTGAGGATGTTACGGGTTACCAAAGAATTGTAGGGAGTCTCAACTATGCAACCCTAAAAAGAATGGACATTGATTATGGAGTAAGTACATTAAGCTAGTTTATGCATGCACCAAGAAAGCCTCACATGGAAGCTGCTAAGAGGGTGCTAAAGTATCTAAAGGATACCATAAATGAAGGGTTGTTTTACCCTTTCACTTCTAACTTGGACATAAAGATGTATTCTGATGCAGATTGTGCTAGCCCCAAGGATGATAGGAGGAGCACCTCAAGATACTTGTCTTTTGTAGGTTCAAAGCTTATATCATGGTCATCTAAGAAGCAACCAACTGTGGCATTGTCATCTACAGAGGTAGAGTATAGAGGCCTAGCAAATGCAACTCAAGAGGCTATGTGGCTCAAGCAACTCTATGCAGATTTGGGATTGCACTCTTACACTCCAATAATTTTTGGAGACAATACTAGCTCACTTCATTTGGTTACTAATCCTATATATCATGCAAGGACTAAGAACATTCAAGTGCAGTATCATTATGTAAGGGAGAAATTGCTTAGCAAGGACATTCAATTGTCCTATGTATCAACTCATTTACAATGTGCATATATACTCACAATGTGTTTGGATGGAACCAAGATGAATAGGTTCAAATTGATCATTGGTTTGCAGTAAATCAAGGAGGAATGAAGACCAAGCATGTAATGCTTGAGGGGGATCTCTTGGTTCAAAAGAACCAAAACCCACATACTTGGATGATTAGTCTCATGGAGCCTTATATGATCAATACCTTGTAAAATCAACTACATTTACCTTTGTAAAAGAATCTTACTTCCACAAGGAGTTAGGAAGCATCAAATATCGATTCATTTAGTACTTGATTGATGAGAGAATATATCCTATATTTTAGGATTTACTTTAGGTGGACTTTGAAATTGAATTAAAAAATATTGGCTCCAAACTCAACTCTAAGAAGAGGATCAAAAGACTCCCATGATATCTCAACTTGAGGAGATCATTTTGAGGGAGATACATTGTGATTTGAGAGCTCACTTCATAGCTCAATCACCTTTCTCACATTGTGCAATAGATTATTACCAATGACATTGTATATGTATATGATCTAGTACATACATTTTCATTACATCTTCACTTCACTTCTCTACCATGACTATTTCAGTACACTAAGATTCTCAGAGCTTGTTCTTAGTGTATGATTGATCATTTATCGTGATTTAAAATATTATCATTTCTTTACTCACTAGTCTGTTGTCTGATGCAGCCCGAAAATGTCGAGGCACTCCTATGATTTGTTAAACATCATACTCAGTGTATAGTTGATCATTTTTGTTGAAATCACTCATGATTGGTAGTTGTCTAAGTTAATTAGACATTGCCAAGAGGAATTATACTAACTGCTACTGTGCTCAGAGCACTATTCAATATATTGAACAGGTATAGAGACAAAAATAGCAAGTCTATGACCTTGGATTAACTTCCTATCTATCTGTTTTGATCCATTGATTAGTCGATCATGTTCCAAACAACATAGATGACTATTTATGATCAATAGCAAGCTAAAGAGGCCCACTACACTCTCCAACACTTGTTCTTGGCTGGTGTGAAGAAGGTTCAAGGAACACCACTTCATCTCTAAAGATTATCCACCATCTCCTCTAACACCTTCAACCATGGACACTGACTAGAATACATTGATGCAGAAAAATAATTGTATCTCAAAAAGTTGAACAGAGATAACGTATTGAGTTCTACTAAACTTGTAGCAGACTTCGAGATAATTATATTGGTGAACCAAAACTTGTATATATATTTGACACAAAAAGATGAAATTGCCTACACAAGAACTACGATAATGCGTTCCAAAAAATGAGTTCAGCAAAATTCCTACAATTTTTGAGATGGTGACTGGAGGGGTCTTGACGACATCCTAAATGAAGTAGTGACCTGCTCTAATACCAATTGTTGGAGCTTGAGGTCTATGGAAGCATGCAAACATCACAAGGAAGAAGAGGAAGCTTGGAGCACAATACACAAGACCATATGTATTACCAAGATAATGTACAAAGATAAGTGACCCATTAGGTTTATAGGTGTATATACAAGCTTGGGGAAAAAACCCTCCTAAAGATGGTCCTAGTGTGTTCACACATATCACTACCTAAATGTTGGAGTTAGACGTCTACGGAAGCACGCGAACATCACAAGGAAGAACAAGAATCTTGAAGCATAACACACAATACTGAATGTATTACCACTAGAATGTACAAAGATAAGTAACCCATTAGGGCAATAGGCATATATACAAGCCCAGGGAAAAAACCTCCTAAAGAGGGTAAAAAGTATCCTGATGGTCCTAGTGTGTTCACACATATCACTACTTAAATATATCAAAAAATATGGAGTTAGATGTCTGCAGAAGCACGTGAATAGCACAAGGAAGAAGAAGAAGAAGAAGCTTGGAGCACAACACACAATAGTGAATGTATTACCACTAGAATGTACAAAGATAAGTATCCCATTACGGCAATAGGTCTATATACAAGCTAGGGGGAAAAAACCTCCTAAAGAGGGAAAGAAGTGCCCCAACAGTCCTAGTGTGTTCACACATATCACTACCTAAATATATCAACAAATCCCCCCTAGGAGTGATGCATTGAACAGGGAGTTGGCACACTCATGTATAAGGAAGTGCCAAGCTATCTGGAATCAATCCACAAAAGGAAGTAAGACTAAAGATTTGTGAAAAGCTTCAAACTTCTCCCTAGGCAGAGCCTTCGTGAAAAGGTCAACAATGTTCTCTTGTGTGTGCGCATATGTCAAGCTGATCTCTCTAGCAGAGAAACTCTCCCTAACATAATGATAATGCACCTCAATGTGCTTAGTTTGAGCATGGAACACAAGGTTTCTCGCAACTACCAATGCCCTCTGACTATCAGTGATGATGGTGGCAACAAAAAAACTGACAAACACCCAAATCAACCATAAGGTGTCTGAGCCATACACTCAATAGTTGCTGTGAAAGTTGCCTTATACTCAGCCTCACAACTGGAAGTGGCCATAGAAGGCTGCTTCTTGCTTAGTCAAGATATGCATGAGCTACCAAGCATGAAGCAAAAACCATTAGTGGACACACTAGTGTCATAGCAACTAGCCCAATCAGAGTCACAAAAAGCATGCAACTTTGGTGGTAGTGATCCCCCCTTGGGATAAAACAACCCAAGTAGCGGATACCATTCAAGTAGCAAAAGATGCGCTTAACCACCTACCAATGCTTGACACCTGGGAAATGCATAAACCTACTCATCTGTGAGACATCAAACTAAATATCTGGCCGATTAATGTGCATAAGTAAATGAAGCATCCAACAACCTGCTGATAGAGAACAACATCAAATGCATCTCTAGCATCATGAAGACTCAATCCTAAATGTGTCTCCATAGGAGTGGCAATAGGTTTACAGTCTTCAAGGCCAAAATGTTGCAATAATGTGTCAATATATTTCGTTTGATACAAAGTTATTCCACCATCAACTTGCGTAAACTAAATGCCTAAATAATGATGCAAATGCTCCAAATAAGACATCTCAAATGAGGCATGCAAATCAGCCTTGAAATCAACAATATGCTTCTCATGAGGATGAGTGAGCAACATGTCATCAACATACACAGCAATGATAAGAAGCACATCATTAGCATGCTTGACATATAAGGTGTGCTTATTTGGACTGTTCTCAAAACCATGTGCAATCAGATAAGCATGTATCTTTTCATACCAAGCACATGGTGCTTGCTTTAACCTATATAATGTGTTCTTTAATCTACATGATTGGTTTTCTTGCCCTTTCTGCACAAATCCACGAGGCTTAAAAACATACACTTCTTCATGCAAGTCACCATTCAGAAATGCAGTTTCAATGTCCAATTGATGTACATTCCAACCATGATGAGCTTCAAGTGCACAGATGCTATAAATAGTAGTCATTTGACATGTTGTTTTGTTTTGGACTCCAAGTTGTCCTCTCCAATCATGAAGTAACAAAGAATCAACAAATCATCTTTATTTTGTCAATCCTAGGAATATCCACAAGACCACAGCCCCTTCAAGATAATAGATTCAAGGAAATAAGAGATTGATGGCTGGATTGCTGAGAGAAATTGAAGATGAAGAGAAAATCTTGAATTTACCATAACTAAGGCAAATCTCCATCATTTTCGATGTTCTTTGTGTCAAAACCATGCCATTTCATTAGCAGAATACAAATATGAACTCAAAACTGAAAAATATCACCTGTATCACAAAGACGAGACAATCGCGATTCTGTACCAACAGACGATTTTCACAATTTTGGAACTTCCTTCAGTCCTTTCCACTCATTTACAGCAATAGGTCTCTCTCTTCATACAACTTACTCAGTAATACACAAATATGACTCACAAATCTCCATGTTTAAGCAAGAGACAAGCTCACACATCAAAAGAATTACACTCAACAGGAGAAAACACGATTTTGCAGAAACTCTTTCTTCTCTATTGATAGCTTGAGCAAATGGCTAACCAACCTCTCCAAAATAGAGAAAATTGACTTATATACATTTTCAAGTGTCCTTTTTCACACTTGAAATTAGGTCTTTTTCTCTAATTTTCTAAAGAAATGCTATCTAAGAGTTTCTAAAAATTCTACAAAATTTACATGAGATCCTCAACCACATAAGGAAGACCCTTCCTTATTTTTACAATCATTGCATAAATATTTTACAAGTTTTTTTTGACTTTTTACTAATTTTTTACATCAAAAATGCTCTTCCAAAAATACACCTTCCAACATCCTTCCCCTCCTAAGCCTTTCGGCTCCTGACAAAAGATTTTCTTATGTGAGCTCAGCTTTATTTCTTCTTCCTTTGATACACTTGTGACACCAAATCATGGCTCTTCCTTTCTGTGACATTCAAATTATTGACCATTTCAAATAAGGCTTTCCTCCATTGTATTGCAGCTTCAGGCTTATCTATGACATCCTTCTTCAAATATTCTGTGTAAGCAACTTCATAGGCAGTAAGTCTTGCTTTTGTAACAACTGATAGGTTTCCAAAAATCTCTGACTCCCTCTCAAAAAACCCATAATCAAAGGCATCCTCAAAAATCTGTAAGTAATGGCTACCCAAAAATATAATTCTGCTGTAGTAGGCCATTAAGCAGATCCTGTCTGGTGTCTCACTCAAATCAAACAAAAGAGCATCGGTTGGTGAATTAAAACCTGTTGGTGCATTTTGCCCAAGCCTACATGCTTGATATGCTTGATATTATCCTCATTTGTAAGTCACATGAGTAGTCATGTGAACACCTCTTGTAAAAGAGTACATTTTATCTCTTGTAAATGGAAAAAGAAAAAGGGAAAAGGATGGCTTACCTCATCCATGATGTAAAAGCAAATTCGTGGCTCCAACTACCAAAATCACGAATTTTTGAGCTGAGGGAATCTCTCCTAACTTTGGGGATCACTTTTAGGTGGAGCCATTCGAATTCGAATTCAAAACTCCCTCCAAGAATTGCTATAAAAGGAGCAAGAAGGAAGAGGCGATTAGCAAGCCTTGTACGTGACCACTTGATGTCATTTTGTAGAGATTGAAGAGCTTACTCCATAGCTCTATCATTCTACTCCCATTGTGCAAAGATTCATTGCCAATGTGGTTGTAATCATATGTGAATCTATACATTTATTATCATCTACCTCTCTGTTTTGTTCTCTGCTATACTCACTCAGAGCAGTAACTTCAGAAGGTCATATCTCGAGTTTTACTGAACATTTTTCAGTGTTTTAAAGTGCGTTGGATAGCTCTCACGGTCTAGTTTCTACCTATAAATTTGCAAGGTCATTGGATTTATACGTTTGGAGATATCTGCATTTTACTGCTTACTGGTCTATCTCTGCAGAGCCCCGAGAATTGTGGGAATGTTCCAGAACTTGATGAAACTTGTTCTCAGTGCTCAATCCATCATTTGAAGTGTTTTAACTTGGAATAGGAAGCTTGCTAAGTCTATTTGCTATGCCCAAAAGGAATTTTTCTAATTCCTTCCAGGTTGAGAGCACTGTTCATTTTTTCCAGCAGGTGTATGTCCAAAAATAGCAAGTTTTGGGAGCTAGTCATTTCGCAACTTGTCGGTCTTGACTTAAACTTTTGGGATACATGTTCCAAAGTACTTGGCTGATATTTTGGTGGATTTAGGAAGCTCAAAGGGTCTACTAATCAACTCTGAAGTCTCAGTTGGCTGGTGTGAAGCTGGAGGTAGCGGCACCTACTCATCTTTGGATTGCATCCACCATCTCTCTTCACAGTGGTATCAGAGCATAGTCAAGCAACATGGGAGATGGATTTCCATCAACAATTGACAAATTGGATCGAAACAACTACCCGGCATGGTCTCTAAGGATGGAGGCTTACCTTCAAGGAAGGAATCTATATGGATTCATATCCGGAGATGAAGCAATGCCAACCATGAGGAACAAAGGGCAACCATCACATGAAGAAGTGGAAGGACTTTCGAATTGGTGTTCGAAGGATGCACTTGCAAGGTCCTATATTCTAAACTCAATCTCTGATTTTCTTTTACCTCATGTCAAGGGATGCAAGACATCAAGAGAAACCTGGAATGCACTTGCTTCTTTCTTCTCTTCCAACACTCGAGCAAGGAAGAACCAATTGTGGATGGAGTTCACAACAATGAAGAAAAGCCCGAAGCAAAATGTGACTGATTATGTCACAAAGATGAAGGAGATTTCCGACCAACTTGGAAGCATTGGAGAGGTAATTGAAGAGGAGCAAATCATAAGACAAATCATGAATGGAATCAAAGCAGACGACAAGTGGGAGTCATTCACAACAGCCATGGATTTATACATGGATATGCATGTACCCGACCTCAACACACTCATGGGCCAACTCTTCACTCATGAAGCAAAGATTAGCAAAGGTGGTGAGTCCTCAAGAGGTAATCAAACTTCTGCCTTATATTCTGATAAAGCTAAGGTCAAGGACAAGTCAAAGAATAGGAAGAATGAAGATGAAGGAAGCTCTTTCCAAGCAAACTTTGCAGGTAGAGGAAGAGCTAGAGGAAGAGGCAGAGGTGGAAAGCAAGGCAGGGGGAGATTCCAATCATCTCAACCTTGCAACATATGTGGCTTATCTAACCATACTACTGAAGAATGTTTCAGGAACCCGAGGAACTCAAGAGGAAGAGGATTCAATAGATGTGGCTATGGATCAAATAGAGGTAGGTACAATGGAGGTTACAACAACAACAACTACTACAACAACAATTACAACAACAACAACAACTATCAAAGTGGCCATAGAGGAAGAAGAGACTACAATAACTATGCAGAGGACCAAAGTCAAGAAGATTCATTATTGATTATGAATCTATCAACGAAGAAGGGTAAGGATGATGATCACATATTTTACATTGATTCGGGATGCTCGAACCATGTAGCAGGAAATGTGGCTTTACTTTCTGATTTGGAAGATCCTCATAACAAGCATGAAGTGCAAACAGGAGATGACACAAAGCACTCAGTGGAGAAGATAGGTAATGTGAAGACATCAGATGGGAATATGAACCTCTTAAGCAAAGTCTTGTATGTCCCTACAATTACCAAAAATTTAATAAGTGTTGGACAGATTGTTGAAAAAGGATTGCAGGTTAGATTCAATCGATTTGGAGCATATGTTGAAGACCCAAGGCAAGGCTTTCGAAGGATTGCCAAAGGAGAAAAGACAGGAAGGCTTTTCACTTTTGAAGTGGAAGATACAAAGAACATAGCTTTGTTTAGCTATGGATCTCAAACTCTAACAGAGTTGGAGATATGGCACAAAAGGCTTGCTCACATTGGTGAGAGGACACTCAAACAGATTTGCAGGGACCAAAGTGTACTTGGTTTGCCTAATATCACAAGGCAACACATGATTTATAAGTGTGAAGCTTGTCAACTCGGCAAGGCTCATAGACAACCTTTCAATAAGAAAGGATATATGTATCAAAATCCTTTGGATCTAGTGCACACGGATGTGTGGGGTCCAAGTAAGGAGCCATCTATATCAGGCTCAAGATATTATGTGTCTTTCATAGATGATTGTAGCAGGTGGACCATTCTGTTTTTCATGAAGCACAAGGATGAAGTGTTTAATTGCTTTAAGAAGTATATTGCTCTTGTTGAAAACCAAACAGGTAGGACTTTGAAAAGACTCAGATCAGATGGTGGAGGAGAATACTTCTCTTCTGAATTTGATGCCTTCTTGCATGAAAGAGGCATTAAAAGGGAAGTCACTACAAGGTATACACCCGAACTCAATGGTGTAGCAGAGAGGAGGAACAGAGCTATTGTCGAAGCTGCAAGGTCCATGCTCAATGAAAAGGGATTGCCGAACTACCTATGGGCAGAGGCTGTGTCGACAGCCACATATCTCATAAATAGACTTCCATCTAAGTCACTAGATGGAACCACTCCATATGAAGTGTGGAATGGAAGAAGACCTAGTCTAGAGCATTGTAAAATCTTTGGATGCTTAGCCTATGCTCACATTCCTTCTCAAGTAAGAGGGAAATTGGATCCCAAGGCAGAGAAGTGTGTATTCATTGGTTATGATCAAAACCAAAAAGGATATAGATTGTACAATCCAACCAATAAAGGATTTTCTGTGAGTAGAGATGTAATTTTTGATGAAAACAAATCATGGTTTGATGATGACAGGAAAGTGAAGCTGCCATATGACTTGGATGAAGATTTTCCATCACTTCAACCAAAGGAGCCAAAGCAGATTGAAGAAAGTGATTCGGAGATTGACCTAGAAGACTTGGAAAGACTAAAGCTATGGAAGAACAAAGGTAAAGCAAAGATGCAGGATGCTACGTATGGACCCGAGAGCTCACATCAACCACTTAGAAGGTCTTCGAGGGAGAAGAAGAAACCAGAGAGGTTTGGTTATGATACTTCTTTGGTCACCAAGCACTCAATCTACATTGCAAAGGATTCAACCAATGAAGAACCTACCACATTCGAAGAAGCACAAAGCAAGAAAGCTTGGAGAGATGCAATGGATGAAGAAATGGAAGCCTTGAAGGAGAATGACACTTGGGAGCTTGTACCTAACAAGCCATCTATGAAGATAATCGGATCTCGATGGATATACAAAATCAAGAAGAATCCAGATGGAAGTATAAATAGACACAAAGCAAGGTTAGTTGCTAAAGGGTTTGCTCAAACCCATGGTATTGATTATGAGGAGACTTTCTCTCCTGTTGCAAAAATGCCTACAATTAGGGTTCTCATTAGTCTTGCTGCATCTAGAAATTGGAATCTTTATCAACTTGATGTAAAGAATGCTTTCTTGAATGGATGGATTTCTGAGGAAGTGTATATGGCACAACCTCCTGGATATGAGGATGCACATCATCCTAACTATGTATGCAAACTAAAGAAAGCTTTGTATGGATTGAAGCAAGCTCCAAGAGCTTGGAATTTCAGATTGGTTACTTATTTGCAGGACCAAGGATTCAAAGCTAGCAAAGCGGATACCTCTTTGTTCATAAAGAGGAATGGATCTGAAGTGATCTATTTATGTGTGTATGTTGATGATATTATTATCACAGGCAATGATCTTGAAGGAATCAAACAGGTAAAGAGTCAAATGAAGGAGGAGTTCAAAATAAGTGACCTCGGACCACTCACTTATTTTCTTGGATTGGAGTTGATCTACACAGATTCAGGTATATACATCACACAAAGGAAGTATGTCCATGACATGCTCGTCAAGTTCAAGATGGAAAATACCAAGTGTGCAGGTACACCTATGGAGCAAAATCATAAGCTTAGTGCTTATGAAGGAGAGCCAATTGAAGACATCACAAGCTATCAAAGCTTGGTTGGAAGTTTGAACTATGCAACACTCACAAGGGTGGATATATGCTATAGTGTTAGCATATTGAGTCAGTTTATGCATAAGCCGAGAAGACCACATATGGAAGCGGCCAAGCGAGTCCTCAAGTATCTAAAGGGGACCATGAATGAAGGTTTGTTTTATTCATTTACTTCAGATATTGAGCTAAAGGTCTACTCAGATGCAGATTGGGCCGGATCTAAAGATGATAGAAGAAGCACATCAGGGTATATATCATTTGCAGGTTCAAAAATCATTTCTTGGTCATCGAAGAAGCAACCAACCGTGGCATTATCTTCTACTGAAGCTGAATATAGAGGTTTGGCTAATGCAACTCAAGAAATCATGTGGTTAAAATCTTTGTACACAGATCTTGGACTTCATTCTTCAACACCTCACATTTTTGGTGACAACACAAGCTCACTACATCTAGCAGCTAATCCGGTATACCATGCTAGAACCAAGCATATTGAAGTCCACTACCATTATGTAAGGGAGAAGCTATTGAGCAAGGATATTCAACTATCCTATGTCTCTACAGATATGCAATGTGCAGACATGTTGACGAAAGCTCTTGATGGTACGAAGTTAAGTAGATTCAAGTTGATGATTGGCTTGCAGGAAATCAAGGACAATTGAAGACTTATTTGGAGGCCAAGCATGTTAGGCTTGAGGGGGAGCTGTTGGTGCATTTTGCCCAAGCCTACATGCTTGATATGCTTGATATTATCCTCATTTGTAAGTCACATGAGTAGTCATGTGAACACCTCTTGTAAAAGAGTACATTTTATCTCTTGTAAATGGAAAAAGAAAAAGGGAAAAGGATGGCTTACCTCATCCATGATGTAAAAGCAAATTCGTGGCTCCAACTACCAAAATCACGAATTTTTGAGCTGAGGGAATCTCTTCTAACTTTGGGGATCACTTTTAGGTGGAGCCATTCGAATTCGAATTCAAAACTCCCTCCAAGAATTGTTATAAAAGGAGCAAGAAGGAAGAGGCGATTAGCAAGCCTTGTACGTGACCACTTGATGTCATTTTGTAGAGATTGAAGAGCTTACTCCATAGCTCTATCATTCTACTCCCATTGTGCAAAGATTCATTGCCAATGTGGTTGTAATCATATGTGAATCTATACATTTATTATCATCTACCTCTCTGTTTTGTTCTCTGCTATACTCACTCAGAGCAGTAACTTCAGAAGGTCATATCTCGAGTTTTACTGAACATTTTTCAGTGTTTTAAAGTGCGTTGGATAGCTCTCACGGTCTAGTTTCTACCTATAAATTTGCAAGGTCATTGGATTTATACTTTTGGAGATATCTGCATTTTACTGCTTACTGGTCTATCTCTGCAGAGCCCCGAGAATTGTGGGAATGTTCCAGAACTTGATGAAACTTGTTCTCAGTGCTCAATCCATCATTTGAAGTGTTTTAACTTGGAATAGGAAGCTTGCTAAGTCTATTTGCTATGCCCAAAAGGAATTTTTCTAATTCCTTCCAGGTTGAGAGCACTGTTCATTTTTTCCAGCAGGTGTATGTCCAAAAATAGCAAGTTTTGGGAGCTAGTCATTTCGCAACTTGTCGGTCTTGACTTAAACTTTTGGGATACATGTTCCAAAGTACTTGGCTGATATTTTGGTGGATTTAGGAAGCTCAAAGGGTCTACTAATCAACTCTGAAGTCTCAGTTGGCTGGTGTGAAGCTGGAGGTAGCGGCACCTACTCATCTTTGGATTGCATCCACCATCTCTCTTCACAAAACCTATGTAGTTCAAAATTCTGATATCTGTATCAGTGTAGGTCTCTATACAGGCTAGAATCAATCTCATTATTCTGACAAGTAATATACAGGCTGGATCATTAACATCTTTATATGTTGTTAAAACTGACTCAGCAGTATTCACCATGTAATTTTTTGTAGGCCAAGTGCCTGCCTTTGGACCTGCTATTTTTGGAAAATTCAGCCATTTTGCTGGAATCTGCCCTGTTTTTCTCCTTTCCCAAAAAACAGTCCATTCTCTTCTTCTGGCAACTGGACAATAGGCTGGGTTGATCTTTAAATTCAAAGGTGCCTCTTTCCAGATTTTCCTACATTCCTTATTGGCATCCAACCACTTATTTCTCCATTTAGGATTTGCTCTTTCAAATAACTCCTTCGTGACATTAATATCTTCTTCATACTCAAGGTATTTGTTCGGAGATAGCCCTACTCTGGCTAATTGATAATTCTTTATACTCTCCAAAATCATACAGAAAGGTATTCCCAATCCATCTGCAGCCCAATGATGCTGATCTGGATTAATGCCTTTATTTAGAGCAAAGGTAACTATTTGATCTTCATACTCATCATACATTTTTCTGATAAATTCCATTCTTGACTCTCTATTAGTCAATAATTTCTGTACAAAATCTTCAGAATATTCTTCCTCTGTTTCTCTGGCTGCTGGTTCCTTGTTCTCTTGTTCCCTGTCAAAATCCCCTGTTTCATATTCCCTGTTGTCTGTATCTTCTGCCTGTACTTGATCTTGAATTTCTTCTGGAACTTTTGATTTCTCCAACTGTTTCTGTAATTCTTCTATAGTCATCATTGAACTTTTGTTCTGAGCTGCCCATAACTCCTTTTCCTTCCTCCACTCATTTCTTTCTTCCTCCATCTTTGCTTGCCATTCACTTCTTTCCTTCTCTACCTCCAAATGTAATTGATGATATCCTCTCATTGATGTGGCAGCATGAGTGTTTGCCTGTTTCTCCATTTCTTTGGCCTCTTTTAATTCTGTTTGAAGTCTTTGAATTTCTTTATGCAGCTCTTCCTTTTCTTCCTCTGTCAATTGAACAGATTTACTTCCACCTTGTAGTTGACCTTCTTCTAACAACACTTTATTAATCTCTTCATGTGCTCTAGTCAGAATTTGATAAGATGTTTGTAAAGTTCTGTATCTTCCTCCTATGGTTTTTAGTTCCATTTCCATTTTGGCATTCTGCTCTGATAACTTTACACTCTTTTCTTCCAAATATTGGATCCTGTTCTGCTTCTGAACCTCAGCTTCTTCCAAAGCAATGATTCTATTGAGATATTCTTCATTCCTTTCCTTTATCAACCTTAATTGCTATGTCATCTGCTCTTTTTCTTTCTTGTGTTCTTTGATAATTAAACTGCCTTTTTCAAATTCTGATTCAGCCACCATTCCTGATATGATCATATTTCTGCTAGATGGTCTGAATTGTTCAATGTTGCTCATAATCATTTGACAAGCTGATCTTATATTTTTGGGTATTCTTTCCAACCCTACTTCTATTTCTGTCTGTCTAACTTCAATTTGCTTATCTTCTTTATCCACATCATCTTCTTCTGCTGCTGTTTCATCTTCTATGTCCTGCATGTCTTGTTCTTCATCACTGTGATCATAGTTCTCTGTATCCTGATTGTTATCATCCTCCTCATAAACTAGTGCTCTGTCATTTGCACTCTTCTGTTCTGAGAAATCTGAAGCTCTCTTCTTTTCTAATGACTTCTTTTCTTCCAATACTTGTTGCTTTTCTGTGAAGAGCTGGTCTCCCTTAATTAGTATCTCCTTCTCTTGTGTTAGGGTTTCCTGACTTTTGTTTGAGTCCTTTTCAACAAGAATTTGTTGAACTTTCCTGAGTTGGTCTTCCTGTTCCTGCTTTTCCTGTACTTCAACTAGTTCAATTTCTTTTGTACCAGCAACCTGGTCATTACTTTTCTCTTTTATGCATTCCTGATCTTGCTCCTCAATATCCATAAAATCTGCTTCCACCTCCTGTTCTTGATCATTCTTAGATGTAAATTCCTCACTGCTTTTTATATCCTGCAGCACATCCTTTATACTTTGAACAATCCCTTCCTCTATTACTTGTTCCAAAACCTCTTGAGCATTCTTTTCTGATTCTAACTCCTTGCTTTCCTGTTCTTTGGATGCATCCTTCTGCTGATTATTTGAGCTGCCGAATACTTTCTTTGCTAGTTCCTCCAAACTTGCAGTCAACCTTGCATCTAATTTGAATTGTGTCTGTGATGGGTTGGTCCATATTGAATTTTTATCAACATTCATTATTCCAGAACTATCTTCATCTCTCTTCTGGTTTTCCTCTTCTGTCATTCTTGCCTTTCCTTTTAACTGCCTCCTTTTTTCTTCAGCACTCATCTGTGGAACTATTTCCTCCTGTGTCTGCTTCTCTTGAGGTTTCTTACTTGAATCCTCAGGTGTCTTCACTTTTTCCACAGCCTGTACAGCTATATTGGGAGTGTTGGGTATTGACAAATTTAAACTTTTTAGCAAAAAACTCTCAATGTCGCTATCTGAATCAGATGAGAATCGTGAAGATCCTCCCACTTCTTGTTCTGTAGGCTTTGACACTTCCATCTCTAAGGTTAGCTTCTGTGTTTCTTTTGTAATTACTTGTTTCATTTCTTTCATCACATGTTCATCTGTCATTTTTCCTTTTCCTTTCTTTATCATCTTCTTCTTTTGAACAGGTTTCCTTGGCATCTTCTTTTTCACTATCACCGTAGTTCTGGCCTCTGGAGGTCCTTGCAACTCCTTGAAGTATGCCAGAAATTCTACCTCCTTCTTCACAAATATCTCTTCAGTTTCTGCTGCCATCATTTCTTCATGCAATGCTTCATAGTGCTCCACCTCTTCTTGGATCCAATCAGTAGCTTTACATGAAAAATCTTCCAACATTTTCTGATACTGTGCCTCGTATATGGCTCTTTTGCTGTTTCCTTGAGTGAGATAAGTATAAAGCTGTTCTTTACTTGTCTGCGGAGGATGAGGTTCACTGGAGGATTGCACCTTTTTCTGTGCTGCCACCTGTTCCTCTTTTGTTTCTTCCGCCTGTTCTAACTCTACTTTTCTGGGGTCCAACTTTCTTTTCTTTACTGGAATCACTTCCTCAGATATTACTTTTCTCTTCATTCCTGTTCCCCTCATGCGAGTTTGTCCTTCTGATTCTCTTCCAAGTGCCTTCTTTGGGGGACTTTTGATTCCTGACATCAAATTTCTGAAGTACTGTGCCTCAGGAGCTAACTTTAACTGTTCTTCCATACCTAGAACATGATAAATGATTTTTGTCAAAAACTGGGCTCCATTCATGAATTTCTTCTGCTCCCAGTGTTTTGCTGCTTCCTTCAGCTGTTCATGGATGTAAGGTGAGACATCCATCACCCCAAATGGCTTGGTTCTATCTTTGTTATTGAACATTAATAGAGTTACTGACTTATGAGGCATGGTGTACCTTGGTAATTTCGAAAAACAAAAGAACTGCAAGAACATTCTTATAGCATATTCTTCATTTTCTTTTCCCTTGAAGTCAGTGAACTTTACATACCCCGTGTAAGTCTCCTTATTTTTCTTGACAAAACTTTGGTCCAGTTTAGTGCCCATTGGATAGAACTGTAAGGCGGCTCTGATATGTTCTGCTTTGATGACTATCCCTGCCTCCTGATTGTCTTTATTCTTCACTTTGCATCTGAAGTAGGCATCATTGCCTTTTCCCACTTCCTCCAAACTTCCCATCACTTGTGCTACTCTTTCAAAGTCAATAAAGAAAATAGGTTCTTCTAAGAGCTTGTGCAATCCCACAGCTTTCCATCTTTTGAGGTTGACAGAAGTTTTCTGAAACCTGTAAAATTCTTGGCACAGCATAGTGTACTTATATCCTCCCACTACTACTGTGAAGATATGCTGTCCTATCACTCCCAGAATTTCTTTAAGTTCTTTTGCTATTTTTTCAGCTTCTGGGATTTCTTGGTCTTCATCGGATTCTAAGTCCACTTGTTCTTCAGCTGCATCACTGTCCAAAAACCAGTGTCCTCTGGACAAAGTCACTGAATCAGCTTTGAAGTCATGGATTGCCAACTCCTTTGTATTCACCATCCTGTATTTATATATAACAGAAAAGAAAATACTCCACCCACATGAGTCACAAGATTTCATAAGAAAATACTATATTATTCTGGAATGTTACTGACATATATAAAAAATAAGAAAGACAAGTTCCCAGCAATTTTTTCTTTTTTTCAAGAGACTCAATTTTAAGTGAGCAACACAGGTGTAGCAAGACATCTAATGTGCTCTCTCCAACTGTCACTTCCTTGCTCAAAAAACAATTCCTGAATAGAAAGATGATGCTAGAAAAGAGAATTAATGAAGAAACTTGAAAAAGTAGTTGTAAAAAAGAAAAATGATCACAAAAAATTAAAAATCAATAAGACAAAACAACTTTTTTCCATAATAAGTTACTCTTTCCCTCCCTATATCTTGCTTTGTGTTTTTTTATTTTTAGAAAGAAAATCAAGAAAATAAAATATATTTTTCTGGGTTTTTTTTTTTTTTTTTTTTCTGTCTTCTTTCCTTCCCCTCCTAATTTTCTTCTAAGGGGAAAGAAGGAAATATTTTTTTGTCCTTTTCAAAATTCCAAAAATAGGTCCATTGTGGATTATCTCTCTTCCATTGACCCAATTCTGATTTTTTCATCCAGTAATGTTTTACTCCATTTGTCCTTCTGTTATGGAAATATCCATGCTCTGTGGATGAACATTTTGTGACATTTTTTGGCTTCCATATCCATTTTGTTTTAATTTCCTGTTTTGGTGAGCCATAACTGTGCATGACCTGTTTCCATATTCTTTTTGTTCTGTTTTGTTGATATTGCAACTTTGGCAATAATAGTCTTCTCTGTTTTGTCTCCTCATCAACCTTTACCTCTTCAGTCTTTTGCTGATCTTTAGTGCATGAAGCTTGATCGCTTTGTATTGTCAAAATGTTCCTGTCCTCCATTGAGAAAGCAAATCCTTCAAGATGTGGGTCATGAACATCCATCTGAACTACCTGCTCTTCATTACTCAGAAAGAACATTAAAAACTTTTTGTCCTTGATGGTCAAATTAAGCTTCATTTTTTCAAAATTTAAGATGACTTTACCTCGTTTGAGCCATGGTTGCCCTAAAATCAGCTTTTCAGTCATTAAATGGTCTGGCCACTCTTCACAATCTATCTCCATATATTCATTATTAAATTTAACTTTAATAGAAAGTGAAGATATGCTTTGAATTCTTTTCCCTCCCAGGGTTTTGATCAAAATTCTGCTTTCAGCTCTCCTAAGGTTAAACTTATTGATCAAGGCTGAGCTAATTAAATTCACTTGAGCTCCTGAATCTATCAAAACCCTTATGTTTTCATTCTGATAATTCATCATAATCAAAGGCAAATGTTCTTTTTGCTTTAGAATGTTTTCACATAAGCACACTTGTTTCAATTTTCTAATTCTCTCTTTGGCTTCTAGTTGAGCCTCCTTTCTAATACTTTCTTCTTCTTTTTTCCTGTTTTGGGCCTTTTGCAATCTTCTCCATTCCTCAGTAGTTAATGGGCACTCATACCTCTTCACTCTACATCCACTTATGAAATTTGGCATGATTTCCCCATCAATATTGGCTAACTGAATAGCTCCACTCTTGCTTATCTGATGTATGATATATGGCCCATGACCTTTTTTCTGAAACTTTTTCTGATGTTCCTTGATTGTGTAAGCTAAGACCAGGTCTCCTTCTTGTAGATCTTTGTCTTTTATGTGAACATCATGATAGGCTTTTTGTCTTTTCTTGTTTGTGTATATACTCATCACTGCTTGGAGTCTCGATGCTCCCAGTTTTTCCAAATCTATGACTCTCTCAGATAATTCATGTCCTGTCCAATTGTATTGGCTACCCACCTTCAATGTTGGAATAAGAAATTCCATGGGTAAAACTGCATTCTGGCCATACACCAAATTAAATGGTGTAGTCCCTAAAGCCGTTTTGTATGCCACTCTATAAGCCCAAAGAACATGATTCAGTTGATAATCCCAGTCATTTCTGCTTGTGTTGACTAATTTGGTCAATACATTGCAAAGTACTTTATTAGTACTTTCCGCTAACCCAATGGCTTGTGGGTGATATGGGGCTGACTTACTGTGACTAATCATGAAATAATTAGTCATGTTTTCTATGATCTGATTCAAAAAATGAGTCCCCCTATCACTTACCAATTCAATTGGTAGTCCAAATCTAGTGATAATGTTTTCATACAAAAATCTAGCAGTGGTGTGAGCATCATTTCTTTTAGTAGCTTTGGCCTCAGCCCATTTTGTCAAATAATCTGTAGCTACTAGTATGTATTCTGCATGAGATTGTCTGGCTGGAGGATGTATGGGTCCAATAAAGTCCAATCCCCATTTACTAAAAGCTCTGGCTGAAATTAAAGGAATTAATGGCATGTTATCTCTTTTGTTTGGTTGACTTACCCTTTGACAGACATCACATCTTTTTACATAAGTTCTAGCATCGGGAAATAGGGTTGGCCACCAAAAGCCAGAATATAAGATGAGTTTGGCTGTTCTATCACTTGAGAAATGTCCTCCAGCTACTCCTGAGTGTGCCATTTCCAACATCTCTAAATACCTTTCTTCTGGAACACAAATTCTCAGATATCCATCCATTCCTCTCTTGTATAATTGTTCTCCTATGAGTTGATATTCCTCTGAGATCACTTGTAGATTTCTTGAATCAGCACCAGCTATTACTTGTTCCCCTTTCTCCTTTCTCTTCAACTTCTCAACAATTTTTTCACTCCATTCTGGGTTTTTCTGAAACCAATATAAAGTTATTAATTCTGATTTCTGCCATGTTTGACATTTTTGACAATTATCAATATATCTCTCCACATCTTGAATCTTATTGGGCCAATGTACTCCCATCCTATTAAGGTTACTTAGAGTGACAATTGTAGAAGCATGAGTACATGGATTCCAGCAATGAGCTTTTCTTACATATTCATGTTGCTCCTCTTCTGGAGTACAATATTCCAGTATACCTGACTGATTGAGGTGATACAAATGTCCAGCTAACAACATGAAATTCCTGCTTTGTAGCACCAGATGTGTGTTATTTGCTAATGACCTACAAGGTCCCATGGTTAGCAAGGGAATTAATGACATCGACCATTCAGGAACACTTTCCACCTTGAATAAGTATGTATCTGGCAAATCATCATCTATAGGTGAACTAGGTTCTTTTGACTGAATTCTTGATAAATGATCTGCTCTCAAGTGTGTTTTTCCTTGTCTAACCACCACCTCAAATTCAAATTCCATTAGTAAAAGAAACCATCTTACTATTCTTCCTGTATGACAAGGTTTATTTACTAAATAGAGTAGAGCTTGGTGATCCACAAAGAACTTAAACTTGTTGGCCAATAGATAATGTCTGTATTTTTTGACAGCAAAGATCATTCCCAATCCTTCTCTCTCAGTAGTTGTGTAATTTTTTTCTGCAATGTTTAATTGTCTACTTGCATATGCTACTGGGAAATCTAATTTGCTTCCTTCTATAGGTTGTGCTAACACACATCCCAGAGCATAATTTGAAGCATCGACATGTACATGAAAGATTTTATCCCACTGAGGTGTTTTTAAGATTGGTGCTGTTACCAAACAAGTTTTTAATGTTTCAAATGCTTGGTCACATTCTTCAGTCCACTCAAACTTTGTGATGAGGGCATATAAGGGCTTGGCTATATCAGCAAATTTGTATACAAATTTTCTGTAGTACCCACAATGTCCCATAAAAGTTTGGAGTTCCTTCACATTTGTAGGTCTAGGAAGCTCTATTATGGCTTTTATTTTCTTCTCATCAGTAGAAATTCCATTTTTTGACACTATGTGACCCAACATTCTTCCTTGTCTGACATAGAATACACACTTTTCTGGGTTTAAGCATACTCTATATGTCCTGCACTTCCTGAATATTCTTTCCAAATCTTGTAAATGGTCTTGTCTTTTTAAAGAAAAAGTGCATAAATCATCTACATAGATTTCCATCACATTTCTCAGGAATTCTTTGAAAATATGACACATCAACCTTTGAAAAGTTGCTGGGGCATTAGTCAATCCAAAGGGCATAACCCTAAAAGCATAAACCCCCCATTCTGTAGAAAAGGCAGTCTTATGTTGGTCCTCTAAAGCTATAGGTACTTGATTGTATCCTGAGAAGCCATCTAGAAAACTATAGACTTCCTTTCCTGCAACTCTCTCAAGAAGATGATCTGTTATTGGCAGTGGATAACTATCCCTTATAGTTGCTGCATTTACTTTCTTCACGTTAATGCATACCCTAAGTTTCCCGTTCTTTTTTGGCACCACAACTATAGGTGATATCCATTCAGTGTACTCTATTTCATAAATGAAATTAGCAGCCAACAACTTGTCAATTTCTTCCTTTATTTTGGCAGAGTATTTGTCATTAAATGTATAATGTCTCTGTTTGCTTGGTTTTGCATCAGGTGTCATAGGGATCTTATGCTCACAAATTTTTGGATCAATTCCTTTCAAATCTTTATAACTGTAAGCAAATACATCCCTATAGTTCTTTGCTAGGTTCCTTAATGCTTCTTCTTCTTGTGATGTCATGTCATCAGCTATTACTATTTGTCTCTCTTCTCCTTCTTCCTGTGTAATTACAATTTTCTTTGTTTGTTCTTCATTATCATATGCTTCCCCTTTCTTCTTCTCTCTTTTTGGTTTCATTTTCAGAAGTAGTCTGTCTTCTACTTCATAAGTTTTAAAGTTTGCTGGTACATCAAAGTATTGATCTCTGTTTATCTCTTTCTCTTTCTTTTCTTTTTCCTGGTCTCTTTCTATTTCTTTGTGTTTATGTTCCTTGTATTTGCCTGAGATTTTATCTTTGATTGCATCCTCAGCTTTTACTGTTTCCAAATATTGTGATTTTCCTTCTGTTAATATCATTTCTTGATTTTGATCCTCTTCTCTTTTTGATACTCCTATCATGTGTATGCCAATGTGGAAGATGTCAAATCCTTCCTCATTTTGGAATTCCACTCCCACATATTCCTCACTGGCCAAATCCATTGTAGCTAAGATTTGATTCCATCCATAAGGTTCAAACTCTTCATCTTTGAATTGTTGAGGCACATAATTTTCATCTTGTATTTCTCTTTCTTCCACACAATCTTCTCTTCTTAACTTCCTTTTCCTATTTGTGATATTTCTTAACATGTTACACTTCCAAACTGCTGATTCACCTTCTTCCTGATCCTCCCTCTCTGATTCTTCACTTTCTGGTTGATTTTGATGTATTTTATACCATTCTCTAGGAGATATGTCACAATAGTGGCCATTTCTTAAGTTTACTCTTGTTATTCTCCCCTGGTTCTGAAGATATAAACAATCATTACCCCAATCTTGTACAATTTGCATTTGTCTCATGAAGGGTCTTCCTAGGATAATTTCATAAGATGTGGATTGTGGAAATTCTACTATAGCAAAGGTATGCTCTATTTCTAAGCCACATATGTCCACAATCACTTTTTCCCAAATTCCTAGGGGCTTTTCTATATGTCCATCTGCAAGTTGTAATCTCATTTTAGTGGGTAATAATTCCTTTCTTCCCCATTTCTCCCAGGTTTGTTTAGTCATTATAGCCACTCCTGATCCACTATCCAAAATGGCTTTTGCTGAATGTTTTCCATATTGTAATTTTAAGGTTGAATTTCCTTCTTCTCCTTCACAATATCCTCCTATTTTGTCAATAGGAATATACCATAGTTCCTCTAATTCTTGTGTTGGTGAATGAAGGTTTCCAGCTATTGTTTCTTCCTTGTTCATCTTGTTTTGTAGGTGAGGATTTTGTTTCAACAAATTTTCCCATGTTGTATGACATGTAATACTACAATGTTCATCTAAACTCATTTGGAATGTTATGTGTGGATTTCCTTCTTTATCATCTTCCTTGGTTTTTGTTTTTTCATGCTGATCAAATGTTCTCCGAGAGCTGTCTTCTTCCCCTAATCTGAGTTGTGTTTCCTGGATAATTTGTTTGCATTTTAGCATCCTTTCATGCTCTAAATCCGGTATGGGATAAGCCATTGCATGATCTGCAGGGCTTGGTCCTTCTTGAATCCTTCCTTTATAGGCTTTGATTAGGGTGTCTAGGCTCTGAGAATTTCCTAATTCTGACAGATTCTGGGTCTTTTGAGGAGAAGTGTGTTTTGAATTTGTTTGTTCCTGACTGTCTTCTTCCAGACTTTTGCCCACTTTTCTTTTCTTTTCCCATTTCCCTCTTTGTCTATTTTTCTTCCCTTTTGATGTGGAACCCTCATTTTGTTCTTTAATTGTTCCTTGTTGTTTGGCTTGTGCCCTTGTTATAACATTAAGTTCAATTTGATCATTGTCACTCAATTCCTCTTGTTCCATAATTTTGACTGTTTTTAAAGGTATGTTATTAGGTGTGTTCTGTTGTTTTTGGGGATTTTTTGGACAATCCTTGATCAGATGTTCTCTACCACAATCCTTACAATATGCTCCCTCTATCCTGAATGTTGGAGGTTGTGGACAATCTCTAATGAAATGCTCTCCCCCACACCTATAACATGTTATCTTTGGTCCTCCTTTGAATTGAGGTTTTTGATTGGACATGTAGTTGTTGGTAATGTACATGAATGTTGCTGTGTCCATTTCAATTTTTCCATTTCCCAAATCTAGGGCTTTAAGCTCAGGTTCCCTTATTTCATAATCTTCCCATTCTTCCTGATGTCCCTCACTCCATTGATACTCTTCCTTATAAGGTGATCTGAATCTTGAATTTCCTTCATCAATGGGTGTATATTTGACTGGTACCACATTAGTTGGAATGGGAGGTTGTTGTCCCAATACTGGTCTTGGTTGCTCCGTATAACCTGATTCCCTCTGAGCCATATAGTCTCTTTCCTTGACAGGTTGTTTGTTATAGAAGCATTCCTCCCTGGTATGGTTTGTCCATTTTCTCTCTAGTGTACAATACTTGAGTGTCTTCCTATCTTGTAAGTGTTGTGGTTTCTGATAAGGGCATTGTTGTGCCAGATGATTTTCTCCACAAATATAACATTTCTTGTTTGTGTTTATCCTAGAGTTTATCAGATTAGTTTTAGTGCTTACCTCTAGGGCTTTAGCAATAGCCTGAGCCAACTCTTCTGCTGGAGGAATTTTGTCTTCATAAGATCTGGGTTGATCAAATGCTAACAAATCTTGTCCTATGTTGTCCTCCAAATCTATTGCCTCCTTAACACAGGCTGCTAAATCAGGACATCTCCTATAGTACACTAGGGTCCTTAATTGGGCACTTTTCAATCCTTCAATGAATAAGGATACTTGTTTTGCCATGGAAGGTACTTCTTCTCTTGGGCATCTATCAATGTACTGCTTAAACCTTCTGGCTGCTTCTCTAACATTTTCCTCCTTTTGTTGTTTGAAGCTGTGTATCAATGTGGCTGTACTATGTTTGATTCCAGTCTTAGAGAATTCACCAATGAAAGCTTCTAAGAAAGATTCAATGTCTAGGTACATTTCTTTTCTCAAAGGAATGAACCATGATAAGGCTGGCCCTGTTAGGGTTAGACCAAATGCTTCAAATTGTACCTTGTAATCTTCTACTTCCTCTGCTCTAATCAGTTGTCTAAATTCTGCAGCATGAGCATGAGGATCTGAATACCCTTCATATTGGTTCTTCATGCATTTGGCTACTTGGTATGGTCTAAGCATCCTACCCTGAGGTTGCCAATGAGGTCTTCTTCTGAGCGGGAAGTCATTGTTTCCTTCTGGTTCTCTGTCAAAGGGATTTGGTGACGCATGTGTCCTTCTCCCATGATTTTGCTCATTATTAGTGTAGTTTTCATTTGGTCTAGGCATGTCTGGTTGTCCCATGTTATGTTCCCAAGGTCCTTTGTCAGCACATTGCCCTAGATCATTTGAATTTTCTGGGTCTTGAGAGAAGATGTATACACATCCTTGCCTGTCTTCATATCTTCCATCTTTGAATTGGGCTACTGGAGTTATATTCAGGGGAATTTCTAAATTTCTCAGTCTAATGAGGAATTTATGCATTCCATCCTGGTATATATAGGTTCCAAACCTATTTGTATACATGTATTTAAGGATGTTTCTAAAATCCCCAGTTTCTATTGACTCATTTGTTTCATTTAGGTTTTCCATGTTATTTTCTTGGCCTAAACTTCTTTCTGATCTTTTATTACTTCCTGGCTCTTTTTCCTTCCTTGTTAGGTCTTGTTTAGGAATTGAATTTATTTTATTTCCAGACCTTAGTATCATTCAACTATTCTTGACAAATTTCTAATACTCAACAGAGTGTTTGTCACAGTTTCCTAACCAATATATTGGTTTTCCACAATTTTTTGTCCAAAATTGTGTGTGTTTTGATTTTCTTCCTATGTTTTGTGCTTTTCACAACTTTTTAATGAATTTAGGTTTTTTCACGATTTTCTACTACCAGTAGTGTTTTTTTCACAAATTTCCGATGAAAATCGTGTTTTTCACGATTTTATCATGCAATTAGACTTTTTCACGATTTTCTGTTGGATTTAGGTTTTTTCACGATTTTGTGCCTACCTGTGAGTTTTTCACGATTTTCTGTTGAAAATCGTGTTTTTCACGATTTTCTACTTGTGAGTTTTTCACGATTTTCTGTTGAAAATCGTGTTTTTCACGATTTTGTACTTACTTGTGAGTTTTTCACGATTTTCTGTTGAAAATCGTGTTTTTCACGATTTTCTGTTGAAAATCGAGTTTTTCACGATTTTCTGTTGAAAATCGAGTTTTTCACGATTTTCTGTTGAAAATCGAGTTTTTCATGATTTTCTATCTACTTGTGAGCTTTTCACGATTTTCTGTTGAAAATCGTGTTTTTCACGATTTTGTGTCAAAATCGTGTTTTTTGCGATTTTGTTCACAAAATCGTGTTTTTGCGATTTTGTTCACAGAATCGTGTTTTTTGCGATTTTGTTCACAGAATCGTGTTTTCCACGATTTTGTTCACAAAATCGTGTTTTCCACGATTTTGTGTCAAAATCGTGTTTTTTGCGATTTTGTTCACAGAATCGTGTTTTCCACGATTTTGTTCACAAAATCGTGTTTTCCACGATTTTGTGTCCAGACAATCGTGATTGCTCACAGATTGTAAAAACACGATTTTCTTATGAAAATCGCGTTCTGGGAATCGCGATGTTGTTGGCACTTTTTCACAGAATCGCGATTTTGAGTAAAACTCAGAATCGTGATTTTGTCCAAAATTTGACAGATTTTCAACTTTTTGCTTTTTTCAATATTCTTTAACCTATAGAATCGCCTTATCAAAATTTTGACATGCAATAAAAGAAATTTCTTGAGAAACACTTTTTTCTTACTGAAAGCCAACAAAAACAGGAAATCGCGATTTCGTGATTTTACTATTTTCCTACTTTTTTGTGTTATTTACTCACTTTTATGCAAAAAATATGTACTCAAAATGCTACTAGACTTTTTACCTTGCTTGCCAAGTTGAAAATATCTCCAAAGCTTGCTTGTAGCTGAAAGTCGCGATTTTGTTCGATTCTGCACACTCTCTCTCTCCCTCACTCTCACTCAAATGAATTTTTCTTTGAATTTCAGGTTTTTATAGTGTTCAGAAAATCGCGATTTTGTGTGATTTCTACTTTTCCTCACTCTTTCACTTATTCCTCTTCACTTACTCAATCCACCTAGTCCTCCTTACACCTCCTTATCTCAATGTACCCAAATTTACCACAGATTCCAAAAAAACTTTCTTTACAGAAAATCGCGATTTTGTGTAAAGAATAGTGTTTTTTCTGTAGATCCTTTCTTGTGCAAATTTTGAGTATTCTATGTCCTTGCCTTCTCTCACTATCCTTCACAACTTCAATACATGAGTCACCTGAAAAGTTTTTTTTTCAAAACAACACTTTTTTACAGAAAATCGCGATTCTGTTCAGAGAATCGTGTTTTCTAATTTTCTGGGTTTTTTGATAATTTTTTTATTTTTTAAGCTTTCTTCCTCTTTGTTTTGCTTCAATTCCTACTTTTGTTTGTAATTAACTTTGCTCCTGAATTTTTGCACCAAAATCACAATCTTCCTCAGAGAATCGCGACTTTGTGCAGAAAATCGTGTTTCTCTCTATTTTTAATTTCATGCTACTTTGAGTAGTTTTTTTCTTCTTGATTACCCTCAAAACCCTTCAACAACTTCAATTCAACCTTCACTTACAATGTTATTTCAAAATCAATTACTTTTTTCAGAAAGTCGCGATTCTGTGCAGAGAATCGTGTTTTTCAGTTTTCTGGATTTTTGATCATTTTTTTGCTTTCTTTTCCAGTTTTTTCACAATCACTCCTAACCACAACACCTCACTTCAACTTCTTATCAAGAAAGGAAATTTGTTTGATTGTTTTTTATGAGTTTTGTAAATTTGTTTGGTATTTTTGCCCTAAAAATAAAGGTGAACACTTTACTTAGGGTTTCTGGTTTTTGGAAATCAACTGATCCTATGGTTCTTGATTGGTTATGAGTTTCTATGTCCTTAGCTATCACTAAAGTACCAAAGAAAGGTTCTCCAATGAAAAAGTGTTATGAAAGGCAATCAAATTTTGTAAAGATAAACTCAATCATATGATTTTTTTCAAAATGCAGCACAACTCAAGATTTAATGCTCAGACTTGGTCAACAACTGAATCCCTCATTCCCACATCTAGCTACTTTAACTGTCCTTTCCTTAGTATCACCATGTTATCTTCCCAAGATCATCCATGGTGTCTAGTACTTGGGCAAAAAGAAATCTAGAAATGCAAGAATAGATTCAAGTTACCTCCATCTTCAGCTTCTTGGCTCAAATCCTCCACACACCTGCACTTTTACTTCACCAAAATGATGAGCAACTATCAATCTACAAAAATTTCAGCACTTCCACTTCTACAAGACATCCATTGCTTTCTTCTTCCCTAAAGACAAACAATGATATCTACCTATTCATGTGCACTTTTCCTTATTGATGAGCTTTACCTTGTTTACCATCATCAACTGAAGATCCAGCAAAGGTCCAACTTCAAAGAAGTTCTTGGAATGTTCCCGGGCAACGGCGCCAAAAAATGTTTTGTTTTGGACTCCAAGTTGTCCTCTCCAATCATGAAGTAACAAAGAATCAACAAATCATCTTTATTTTGTCAATCCTAGGAATATCCACAAGACCACAGCCCCTTCAAGATAATAGATTCAAGGAAATAAGAGATTGATGGCTGGATTGCTGAGAGAAATTGAAGATAAAGAGAAAATCTTGAATTTACCATAACTAAGGCAAATCTCCATCATTTTCCATGTTCTTTGTGTCAAAACCATGCCATTTCATTAGCAGAATACAAATATGAACTCAAAACTGAAAAATATCACCTGTATCACAAAGACGAGACAATCGCGATTCTGTACCAACAGACGATTTTCACAATTTTGGAACTTCCTTCAGTCCTTTCCACTCATTTACAGCAATAGGTCTCTCTCTTCATACAACTTACTCAGTAATACACAAATATGACTCACAAATCTCCATGTTTAAGCAAGAGACAAGCTCACACATCAAAAGAATTACACTCAACAGGAGAAAACACGATTTTGCAGAAACTCTTTCTTCTCTATTGATAGCTTGAGCAAATGGCTAACCAACCTCTCCAAAATAGAGAAAATTGACTTATATACATTTTCAAGTGTCCTTTTTCACACTTGAAATTAGGTCTTTTTCTCTAATTTTCTAAAGAAATGCTATCTAAGAGTTTCTAAAAATTCTACAAAATTTACATGAGATCCTCAACCACATAAGGAAGACTCTTTCTTATTTTTACAATCATTGCATAAATATTTTACAAGTTTTTTTTGACTTTTTACTAATTTTTTACATCAAAAATGCTCTTCCAAAAATACACCTTCCAACACATGTAGACACAAGGTCTCATCAAAATCAATGCCTCTTTCTTATGTGTAATCCTTTGTGACAAGCCGAGCCTTATACCTCTCAACTGTTCCATCAAGTTTATGCTTCAGCTTGTATAACCACTTAGTGCCAATGGCCTTCTTGCCAAGATTCAAGTCACATAAAGGCTAGGTACCATTTTTCATGATAGCATCATATTCGGATTGCATTTCAGCCATCGTGTGTTCAATATTTTGTGCTTCATCAAACAAAATAGGTCCAATCTCATCACGCAGACTAGACGCAGCCATAGCATAGCAATCTGATGCAAAAAAGGCACTATGAGAGCTTGGATGAGTATGATATGATAGAGGTGTATCTAATTTGTTGTCATGCAAAGTCTGCACCAACCATTTTGACATAGTTTTTGCCTCCTCAATACCAGCTCTATCATCAAGAAGTGCATCATGTAAATCTGCATTAGAAATAGAATGACCTACATCATCATATGAAACCTTTAAAGGCTGAGAAGTTGCCTCAATAGGCCTAGCACTAGATTCTCCACTTGTAAAAAGAGGGAGCAAAGTACATACATTTCTTTGGAGCTAATAGATGTCTCCTTTGTACATGAAAGTAAAGGCTAAATAGGATCTTCCACCAAAACAACATCACGGCTAACCAAAATGTTTTTAGTCTATGGATGATACAGACGATAGCCTTTGATTTCAAAACTATACCCAGCAAAAATAAATTTTACTACTTTATTATCCAATTTCCTATGATGTTATTCATGCACTAATGCATATGCCAGACAACCAAAAACACGTAGATGAGCAACCATGGCTTGCAACTATGTCAAGCCTCATATGGAGTGATAGTCTGCAGTGCTTTAGTGGGACACCTGTTAAGTATATATGTTGCACACATGATAGCCTCAAGCCAAAAACTATGTGCTAAAGCCTGACTCTTGACCATGCACCTCACCATCTCCATGAATGACATGTTCTTCTGTTAAGAAACTCCATTATGTTGAGGTGTATATGACATTGTACACTAATGTTTTATCCCACATTCAGCAAAAAATGCATTAAAGTCAGAAGACATATATTCCCCCCCTTGAATCAGAACGGAGAGTTTCCATTTTACATGCTGGCAGATTTTCAGCCAAAACCAAAAACTGTTTGAAGCACATGAACACTTCTGTAGCTCAGTGATGAGTAGCACCTCCTTTAATGTCAATCCGGGAAGACGTGAGGATGGTATGAAGACCTCGAGCAAGTGGCGGCACAAGTGCGTGAGTGAGAAGCACACAAGCATGCACACACATACACACACACGCGCACACACGGCAAGACAAAGAGAGAGAATCAATGGAGTTCTTTAGATTGCTTTCAATAGCTCTTACAAGTTCGTTTCAATTACAATCTAACCCAAAAATGAGCTCTCTAGCTCTTTTTATAGTTTTTTGACTAGTTTTGGCCCTGTCCAGACCTAGTGTCCGGCCTAGTTAAAAATTAGGTTCCAGGGCTTATTTGAGGGCTCAAACGAAGTCTAAAAATTATGAAAATTGGTACGATGGTACTTCTAATACTCCTCAAGCTCGAGGACTCCTCGGCTTGCACAAAATGGAGTCTATTCTACCAAAAACGGGATTTACAATGTTTGTGTAGTGATTAAAATCACTTGAGTTGTACATAATCTATGGGAAAAAATAATCTGGCCTTGTTGCCGTATTGTGCATGACTCCTTTGTTGCTTTGTATGCCAACACTCCCCCCTTCCTAGCGTCTGTCGCCCCTGACAGACCTTTGTTCCCTCGGGTGGTCGATGTAATATTGGAGGACATTGGTGGCCAGTTCATGTTCTCCTATCCTTAAGCCTCTTGCTAGATCAGCTTCCAATGCATCCCAATTTATTGCACCAGGGGTTTCGGGTTGCGGGGTGGTATAGTACTCTGAATACATTGCTTGTTCACAAGCAAACAGTTGAAGCAGATGTGTTGGCTTTGGTGCGAAAACCTCCGAGTGATACTCCCAGAAACCTGATCTGAACATTTCTTCGAAGGTCTGTTTGTAGCAGGCGGGGAGGTATTTGATGCGTGCATGCCAAGCGTAAGCCACACGAATGCTGGGGGTGGTGCTCATGTCATACACCAAGTCGTAATTTCCGTTGCTGAACCCCGGTTGACGTACCTGTGGTGCGGCTGCATTTCTAAAGGTCTTCAGGACTACTTGCATCATATCCAAGATTTTAAGCATCATTTGCGCTGCTACATCTTGCATGGGTTTTAAGCGCGGCATCCAGTGGCGAATGGTCCCCATCATATATGCTACCGATGGTGGTCCTTGTGGTGGCGCAATGTACGGGTAGTTCAGCCATTCCTTGCATTGTGCGTTGTTCTGTACCTTGATATTGAATGCCTTCCACGACCTGCGGTGGGGGACTGGACCGTAGCATGGATTGTACAGGAGGTGCAACGGCGCGTTGTTCCATGTGCGTAGCATTTCTGGATAGGTCTCTAAAAGTTTCTGCCGCCATGTTGGTTGACGAATTTTGCCTTTCTGCACCTCTGGAGGAAGGTCCTCGGGTTGAAATTGGGTCGCAAAAGTAGGAATCTGACCCGTGACTCTTTGTATTTCTGCATTATAATCAGCCAAAATAATATAATATGGCCTGTATTGGAGTTCAGATGAGAGAATCAGGCGTCGCGATGACAGGTTCTTAAAGTAGGCTGATTGTAACACAGTTTCCTCGATGACCCTCATGGCCTGATTTTGCACTACGGTGCGCTCTTCATGCGAACTCCCTATTTCCTCCACTTGTCGTAACCATGGGGGCCGTGGTGCCTCGAATGTATCCTGCGCTTCTTCTGTCTGTTGGCCTCCTGGGAATGGTTGCGGATCATATTCTTCATCAAACGTTTGTTCCACAGAAATTTGCACAACTTCTTCATCCGTGGGAGCCTCCGGAGGGGAAGATGGTCTCTCATATTGTAGTAGGCGTGTTTGCAATTCAGTTACTTGTTTCTGGAGATCTTTTATGGCCTCTGCGTCTGTGAGACGCGAAGCCGCAGAGGGGGTGGTTAGAGGGGCTGCTGTTGGTCCTTGTTGGTGTTCCTGCTTCAGTTGTCCTAGCTCCTCCGATAGCTTATCATGTGCTTCGAGCAGCATGGCATAATCTTCCAATATAATCTTGATATTATCGGGGGTCACTGCTTGAAACTTGGATGGGCTGATGGGTGCCCCCGGTGTGCTCTCAATAGCTGCCTCCAGGTTCTCTTGATTTTGTATTTGCAGACGTCTGTTCTCTTCCTGAGCAGCCGCAAGATGGCGTTTAAGTAGCGCCATATTTCGCTGAAGTTTTGAGTTGCGTTCCAGCTGTGTTCGTAGGTGACCTTCTACCACCTGCACCGCTTCCTGATCTACGTTCTGTAGCTGTACCTCCAATATATTATGGGCTTCTTGGAGGGTTTGGAACTGTGTGTGGAGGCGAGCGTTCTCCTCTTCTAGTGCCGCAAGGCGGTGCTGTAGTGTCGCTGAGTGCTCTTGCAGGCGTTCGTTTTGTTGCTGGAGCTGAATGTAATCTGTTCTTAAATTTGATATACAAGCCAACATGGTGTCTAGTGCATTTCCTATAGATGAGTGTGGGTTGTTTATCGTGGAAGATGCATGGGAAGGGAATTGGGGAAGGGAGACAGTGAATGATGTGTCTACGGAAGTTGTGTGTGTGGGTGAAATTGGTGGAGGGGGAACGGGAGGAGGTGAAACCGTGGGTGGAGGTGCCGTGGGTGGTGAAATGTCCATACCTTCAGGAGTGGATGTGGGTGTGGGGTCTGCCATATACATTGGTATGGTAGGTGGTGTGTGTGTGGAAGTGGTGAATAGATGTGAAGTGGGGTGGGGAGCTGAAAAGACAGGGAATGGTTGAGAGCCTGGTTGAAAAGCCCTAGCAAAGAGGTCATGGAGGGATTGTAGGAATGGAGAGAGGGATGTCGGGGGTTGAGGTCGTAAATTTGAGGAGGGCTGAAAGGGTTGCGTGGTAGCAGGGAAGCCCATGAATGTGGATCTAGGGTCAGGATGACCCGTGGCTGAGGGCATTGGGGATGGTTGCCCTAGGGCAGGCTTTAGGAGGGGTTCAGCGGATTGTGTAGTGTTGGGGTTTGCTTCGAAGATTGGATTATCAGTGGTAGAGAATAGGGTGGCACTAGAGATGGGAGTACGGAAGATGAAGGTTGGGTCAGTGGGTTGAGTGGTCGATGGGATTTCCACTGTCTCTGTTCTAGGAGGTGATGGTGGGGGAGTAGGTGGTAGTGGTTCGGTGGACTCCTCATGGGTGGCTGGGTGCGGTTGGCTAGCTGTTTGGGAGGTTGTCCTGATAGTTTCAGGTGTAGTAGTTGGCTCTTCTGCAACTGGAACGGGAATTTGGATATTTTTACCTGAGCGAGGTCGTGTCTGGAACCTTCATGGGTCATATTGAACTGAAGGCCTCTGAATGGCAGTGCGCACTGCTTCTACTACTCCATATGTTTCTGCCATCAATAAGAGACCTTCCGTGTACTCTGAATCAACTCCCGCTTCTTCCAACAACTGAGTCATAAGTACTCTGCTGCTCTGTTCAGTGAGTAGTTGCTGGGATCGCACTCTTTCCATGATCTGATACAGCCTTCGGAGTTCTGCTGTATATGCTGGGGCTTCAGTGGTCTCTTCTTCATATGCTTCTTCTTCTTCCGGGTGTCCGTGTTGTTGACTTTGCTGAGCGTCACTCCAATGGACATGTCTACCGTCTGTAGACTTTCTTCTTCTTCGTGAGGATGTGCCCTGCTCCTCTGCCTCTGAATAAAACTCCACATCAGAGAATTGTGTGCTTTGTAGGAATGCTTCGAAATCCTGGGGGTCCAGTCCTTCCGCCTCTCCAGTGACAGCAAATTCGAATTCAGGTGTAACAGGAGGAGCCGATGGGGTAGGTTGTGTCGTAGTGTCAGATTCCGACCTGGGTATCCTAATGGTAAAGGGAGGTACAGTGCCCTCTCTTAATGGTGATGCCTCAGGAGTAGTCAGGACTTCCCTTGTCTGGACACAAGGGATCGCGCCCCTCATGCGCTTGGACTGATGTGTGGACGTCTTGAGCCTTTTAAACATTTGTAATTGTGCCCAAGTTAAGGCACGCTCAATGGGGACATCATATGCCAAGCATCGGTAAATGATGCGTGTGATTGCACAGCATCCGTTCACCACTAATTTCCTAGAAGCCCGTTTGTTTGCTTCATACAACTGATCTATAATCCACACTGGTAGCTTAATAGGTAACGCACCTGCTTCCGCCAAGTAGAGAGCAAACCAGATCTTCTTGTGTGGTTGCGTGAATCGGTCTTGACCGGGGAAGGCGAAATGTTGCATGCACATGCGGAGAGGGATGGACACATTTGGGGTGAGTGCTGCCATGTCTTTCAGCCTCACTAGTTTCCTGTCCTTCATGTTGGTGGGAACGAGAGCATCCTTTTCTGAGGGTACATGCGTGCCATGCATATTTAAAGCGTCACTTACCAGCTCCACAGTAAGTTCAAACCTCTTCAGCTCGTTGTTGCCCAGCAATGAGGGGAGAACAAATGATCCGGGTTGGTCCTTATCTTCATGAGCTTGTAATGTGGAGACCAGATAGTAACATCGGAGGAGGTCGGGTTTAGGTAGTGGGGCTTCAAAATATTCCGCCAACCCTTCTCGTTGCCATATGGTCTGGAGATCTTCGGTGTTCTGTAAAGTCTCGAACTCCTTGGAGAAAAATTGGAATCGCACCCATGATCTGTCATACTCGCATTTAGACTCCCAGATATACTTGGCCTCGCCTAATGGACCGGGCATGCCATTGAACCAATGAGAATTGGCATGGACTCTTTCCGTGATTCCTGTAGGTGGATCTGGCACCGGGAGTTGCTGAAGGTGTTGCATCTCCACTGGTCGTTCAGTCGGGGGCACGTCCACAGGTAGGCTATCCACATCAATTCCTACAGTAAGTATCCCTACTTGTGAGCCCGAACCTGTCGCATCAGCCATTTTTCTTCTTGCCTTCTGATTCTGTGAGAATATAGAATCATGTGTTAACATCGTAATGGACAGAATAAATCCGTTTTTGTCCCCGTTACAACATTAACATGAGGTAGATGGTGAGTTAGTGGTTAGTAAGTACACGAAGACAGTGAGTGTAGTTAATGTCTGTGTATTCCTAGGAGACTAGTGCCGTTAGTAAGTGGGGTGAATTTACAAATTGGGGTTGGGGGTTTTATTACAGGTCTTAGACTGCCAAATGCAGAGGATGGGCGTTGCTTTCGGTTTCGTAGAGACTCTAGAGAGCTGTCTCGGTGCCGTGGTTTGGGCATGGGGCCTTTTAGGGACCCACTTATAAGTGATTACATGCATGCTCTTGGGTCTTGGTGTGTTCCTAAGTGTTGAGAACGAGGGAATACTGGTTGTACTCGTAGTTGGGTTATGCTGAATAGGTTGTGGCCTTGGCATAACTACTTGTGCCCTCAAGCAAGCCTTAGGCACCCAAATTTGTCTTGATTGTGGGCCTGCCTTCATCGACTTCTTGGGCACCCAAATAGATTTTACTTTAGCAGAAGATTTTCTGACAGACTTCTTATTAGCGTCGTGTTGTTGGTTACTAATAAGAGGCTTTGCCTGTGTAGTTGACGGTGGTGCACCCGGCCGTTCGCCTTTCCGCACCCACACCTGGTTTATTTTCTGGGACATTCTGCTGCGCAGGTACTTTTGATCTCGGACATAGGTAGTACTCTGCTTCATCTGCTTGTGATCCGCCTTTGGTTGCTGCCTCCTTCTGGCCTTTGGAAAAGAAGGGAGTTCCGTTGCATTCCTGACTCCTTTTTTGCGAATATCATTCCTCTGCAACACATAGTTTTGGACAAGAACAGCATGGTCATCTTCATGTGTACCCCTGGAAGGACCAGGAGTCTGTGCCTTTCCTAGTTCCTTGAGTGCTCCATTGTCTAATTCTACTGTAACTCGACTATGATTGATCCAAACCTGGAGAAGTCCACTTCTTAGGTTTAAATTGACTGCTTGGTCATAAATCCAATCTTGACCCAAGACAAGAGGTTCAGTGAGATCCTCATCTTGACACACTAGTACTTTAACTGTCATTGCCTCATCATGAATGTAGAGGGGAAGTTCCACCTCGCCCATGCAAGGGGTTTCCACGCCTCCCAATCCTATGAGATATGCTTCCACAGGATTGACAGTTAACTGCAACTCCTGACAGTAGGACAATTTAACAGCACTAGTGGCTGCACCTGAGTCAATCAAGGCTCTTACAGTCCTTGCACTCTTTCCTTGTCCTATCTCTAGGGTTACGAAAGGACGTCGATCAGTTATCTTATGAGAGCTGGTTTCTGCGACTGCACACATTGCCATATGATATCCTTGATCTGCATAGTCATTTGTCCTAGGCTACTCTCTACCTTGCCTACGTAATTTCATCCTTCTAATGTGTTCTAAAGCTTCTGCTTGAGCTTCTTCTCGAACTCGCTTTTCTTCCTCTTTGCGTTTCTTAGCAGTGTTGAGTCGGCTAAGCATTTCCTCCGTGAGGGGTTCCTGATACAACTTGACTCTGCAACTGCTAATATAATTTGGGAGAACATCACCTTCTAATGTGGCCAATTGTACTGCTCCGCTCGTGGAGATCCTATTGATGATCATAGGTCCGTAGCCTCTCTTTTCTAGCTTCCTCGCGTGTTGTTTTAGTGTATAGACTAAGACTAGATCTCCTGCTTTCAAGCCTTTATCCTTCACATGGGCATCGAAGTATGCCTTCTGTCTCTTCTTGGCTGCATATATTCCTGCGGCGGCTCTCAGTCTTGTTTCTCCTAATCGTTCAAGGTCAAAGATCCTAGAGGAGAGCTCATGACCTGTCCATTCGTGCTCTTGTGCTACTCTCAATGTAGGGATCAGGAAGTCTAAGGGTAGCACAGCATTTTGGCCAAATACCATCTGAAAGGGAGTGGCTTGGAGTACCGTTTTGTAGGCCACTCGGTATGCCCAAACAGCATGGTGTAGCTGTTTGTCCCAATCAGAGCGTTTAGTGTTCACTAATTTCGTCAGTACATTGCATAAAATCTTATTAGTGCTCTCAGCTTGTCCGTTAGCTTGAGGGTGATAAGGGGCAGACTTCTTGTGTATTACCAAGAATTCTTGGAGTAGATTTTCAATCACTTCGTCCAAGAAATGAGTGCCTCTATCACTTACAAGCTCTATAGGTAGCCCATATCTCGTGAATACATTCTCAAACAAGAATTTGGCAGTTGTTTGAGCATCGTTCTTGGTCGTAGCCTTTACCTCTACCCACTTGGTGAGATAGTCTGTTGCAACAATGATGTATTCCGCATGAGACCCTTTAGCTGGGGGATTAATAGGACCTACGAAGTCTATTCCCCACTTAGAGAATGCACGTCCACCCATCATAGGTTTCAGTGGCATCTCATCTTTGCGTATAGGATACTGAGTCCTCTGACAGACATCACACCGTTTCACATAGGTATGTGCATCCATGTGAAGGGTGGGCCACCAGAAGCCCGCAAATAGGATTGCCTTGATCACCCGATCCGGTCCAAAGTGTCCTCCTGCTACACCTTGGTGAGCAGTTTCTAAGATCTTAAGATACTCACTTTCATGGACACACAGTCTCAGGTAACCATCCTTACCGCGCTTGTATAGATTATCACCAATGAGTGAATAATCCTGGGCTTCTTGTTCTAAACTCCTTTTCCTAGCCAGCGTCATGTCTGGGGGGAATGTGTTTGTTTTCAGGAAGGATACTAGTGGTTCACTCCAATCTGGCACAATGGATACTTGATAAAGAGTGGCATGTTCCACTGGTGGTTTAGTGCAACAGATTGAGCATTCCTTGCACAACTTTTGGACATCCGCCTCCATAGTTGGCCAATGCACTCCGAATCTCTTTAGAGTCTGTAAAGTTCTTTGCTTTGAATGGTGTTGCTCTAATGCACCTACATGTGCTAATTGCAACCATTTAGCGTACTCATCCTCTTCTACGCAACAAGCCAAGATCCCTTGATCTGTGTGCTTGTACATGCTTCCTGCCATGATGTGGTATTTTTGGGCTTTTACAACCTCTCTATTCCGTGTGTTCACCACTGGATGGTTAGGCCCGTATGTCAATACTGGTACCAATGGCTTAGCCCACTGCGGTACAACTTCCAAATTAAACAAGTAAGCGTCAGGAAGGTCATCTGACACTCCTTGTGGGGCTTCTCCTGATGTGAGCCTAGAGAGATGATCAGCTCTCAAATGAGTCCTACCTTTCCTTACCACAACCTCAAAATCATATTCCATTAGCAAGAGAAACCATCTCACTAATCTTCCTGTATTGCATGGCTTGTTTACAAGATATAACAATGCCTGATGATCAGTAAAAAATTTAAACTTATTTGCAAGCAAATAGTGTCTAAATTTCTTAACTGCATATACCATGCCTAATCCTTCTCGTTCAGTAGTGGTATAATTTCGTTCAGCAGCATTCAATTGTCTACTAGCATAGGCAATTGGAAGATCCATATTACCTTCACCAGTAGGTTGTGCAAGCACACATCCAATAGCATAATTGGATGCATCCACATGAACATGGAAAGGCTTATTCCAATCTGGTGTGGTCAAGATTGGTGCTGAACATAATCTTCGTTTAAGCTCCTGGAAGGAATTCTCGCATTCATCAGTCCACTCAAAGTTAGTCAGAAGTCCGTACATGGGCTTTGCAATGACAGCATACATGTGTATAAATCGTCGATAATAACCACAATGCCCCATGAAAGCTTGTACTTCCTTGACATTCTTTGGCCTAGGTAGCTCTGCTATGGCTCTCACTTTTTCTTCGTCGGTAGATATGCCATTCTTTGACACTATGTGTCCTAGAATCTTGCCTTGCTTGACCATAAAAACGCACTTTTCTGGGTTCAGGCAGACTTGATATTCTCTACATTTGTCAAAGATTTGTCTGAGTTCAGGAATATGGGTTTGTCTAACATTGGAATGAGCACAGAGATCATCAACGTAGACTTCTAGACTCTTCCTCAGGAACTCCTTAAACACATGGCACATCAGCCTCTGGAAGGTGGCTGGTGCATTGGTAAGCCCAAATGGCATTACTCTAAAAGCGAAAATGCCCCACTCTGTGGCAAAGGCTGTCTTATGCTGATCCTCTGGAGCTATGGCTACTTGATTGTAGCCCGAAAATCCATCAAGGAAGCTGTACACTTCCTTGCCTGCCACTCTTTCTAAGAGATGTTCTGTGATGGGAAGCGGATAGTTATCTCGAATTGTGGCGGCATTAACCTTTTTCAAGTTAATGCACACACGCAGCTTGCCATTCTTCTTGGGCACCACTACGATGGGGGATACCCATTCGGTGTGCTCAATTTCATAGATAAATCCGGCTTCGACCAGTCGATCTATCTCTTCCTTGATCTTAGCAGCGTAATTATCATTATATGTATAAGGCTTTTGCTTAGAGGGTTTGGCATCTGAGGTCATGGGGATGGTATGCGAGCATATGTCCGGGTCAACCCCTTTCAAATCCTTGTAACTCCAAGTGAATACATCTCTGTATTCTCTTAGCAAGGCAATCAATTCATGCTCTTCTTCTTCTGTCAGGTCATGGCCTATATACGTGCATCTCTCCTCTCCTTCTTCTATGGCCACTACTATTTTCTTGGTGGTTTCTTTGTTATCATAGGCCTCTCCTGATTGTGCCTCTCGTTTAGGCATTCTTATCATGACTCTCCTGTCATCTATCTCGTACTTCTTAAAATTTTCTGGAACCTCAAACAAAGATTCTTCCTCCTCTGGTAAGACGTCTTTCTTTTTTCGTTTCTTTCCTTCTTCCTTCGGGGTCATATGTGTTGCTAATCTTACATCATTTGTAACCTCTCCATGTTTCTGAGGTTGAAATTCCACTTCATGGAAATATTCTTCATCTGATGCAAATGGTGGGTCCATAATGATTGACTCTAGATCGGAGTCACTTGCATCCTCAAATGCATCAGGGCTAGGTTTGCATTCTTCTAGAACTGCCTCTCCCATGATTGGCTCTATGGAGAAGACTGAAATGTCATAGCCATCCTCATCACAGTGAGGTGTCCATTGTTCTTCATTGATGGCTACGTCCATGGTTGCTAAAATTTCTGCCCAACCGTGAGGTTCAAATTCTTCGTCTGGAAAAACTACAGGTGCATAGGCTGGGTCTTGGATTGATCTATGGGTTTCTTTTGCACCTACCTCTCTGGCTTTCTCTCTCATCTCTTCTTCTACCGCTACCTTGCACATCCATAAGTGGGTGTCTTCATGCATCCATGAGGATCCAGACCCTATGGAATGCACCGATTTTGTATCCTCTTTGGCTCTATGGATGGGATTCCATTGGATAGGAGGGACATCTCTATGAGAATAATCCTTGAGATTGACTTTGGTCGTGACACCTAAGTGTTGCAGGTACAAAGAATTGGTCCCCCAATCCTGCACCACTTGCAACTGTCGCATAAATGGTCTTCCCAAAATCATCTCATAGGCATGATTTTTGCTGAAGTCACATATAGCAAAACTATGTTCAAACTCAACACCACAAGTGGTTAGAGTTATTCCTTCTAGCAATCCTAGGGGTCTCTCTATGTGACCATCGGCCATCTGCAATTTCATCCTCGTTGGCCTGAGTGCTGGCTTGCCCCAACGTTTCCATAAGGAGGTGGTGGCAATTGCAACTCCTGCACCTGAGTCCAAAATTGCCTTGGTGGTGTACTCCTGGTAGGTGATGGGAAGATAGGTGTTCCCTTCTTCACCTTCACACATATCTCCTATCTTATCCAAGGGAATTTCTGGCACTGTCCTATGGGATCCTACCTGAGAACGAGGTTTTGCTATCTCTGGTACTTGTTTGGCTACATGTTTCCATAATTCAGGTCTAACCTTGAGTAGCTCTTCTAACTTGAGATTACACTGCACGTTAGTGTTCTTCACTACCTCTGTGTTCCTAGGTATGACTGAGTCGTCGTTCCTTACCATGACTGTAGGTGCTCTCATACAGGTGGACTTTGCCTCCCATGGTCCTGTGAAGTGGGGTAACTCTTGTATGGAATTAGATTCAAAGTCCAATCTCTCGTGAGATTGAGTACTCTCATGTTCCCCGTAAATAGATGGGATGTCTTGTGGGAATTGGTCGTGTGCATCGTCCACAAGTTCAAAAGGAGGGGCGACCTCGCTTTCGTTATCCCATTTGTCTTCTTGAATCTCTCGTAGGAAGTCTGGTGCCAACCGATTCATAGAAGAAGAAGTGTCTGGCTCCGTAGAATTGGGTACATATGCTACCTGGGAAGGAGGGCTTATTCTATCGTTGGCTCTTTCCTCGTTCCCATAGATGGCTTGAGCACAAGCTTCTTGGGGAGGGTTACTTATGCTATTACTTTTCCGAACAGGCTCATACGCTCTCTGGGAAGGAATGTGGGCCACCTGTGGAGGTACGTAAGCTTTCGAGGGAGGCTCCTGTGACTTTTGGGGGGGGAGATAAGCTTCTTGAGGAGGCACATGGGCTTCCTGAAGGTGTTGGCTTATCCGTTCTCTTGCCCTTTCCTTTTCTGACTGTGCAATTAGCCTCTCTTTTCTTTCTAAGGAGGGGGAGGTGTTTGGTGTAGTGGAATTGGCCACATACACTTCTGATTGGGAACGCTTCATGTTTTTGCTTGTTTTATCTTTTTCTTGATTTTTTTCTTCCTTAGCAGATCTTGCAATTATTTCCTCTAACTTCTCTAGGAATCCATCCAAGTGTAATTGCGTTTTGGCTGAGCCCGAGTAATTGAAAAGGCGACTGGCTTCAAACATAGTCTGAGCCAATGCGACCATTTTCGCGCACAGTTTGGTTCTTTCTATCTCTAGGTCAGCTCTAGGATAGCACTTGGCATGATCCGTGACGTTCGGCCCTTCTTGGATTCTGGCCTGATATGCTTTGAGCATCATGTCTATGTCTTCGGGAGTGGGATCAGCTAATACCGATCCTGTTTGGGGTGGTGGGTGGGTTACGTGGGGTGTCTTAGAGGGTGAAGGGATGGAGGGTGATGGGGATGGTAGCGGTGGGAATGTGTGAGAGTGCGGTTGAGATGTGATCTCTATGATTTTAGCCTTGGTTTCTCGTAGACTTTCCTCAAGTTCACTCATCTTCTTTGCCCATTGCCTTTTCATATGTTCGCGGCTATCTCTCCAAGCTCTTGTTCTCTTTTTACTTTGGCTCTCAGTATCGCTAACATCTGGGCTCTTTTCCTGGCCTACCCCTTGGTTTTGCTGCAATGCTTGAGCTCTCGTGACTACCTGTACGGGTGCAGTGGAAGTAATACTTCCACTGGAATCTACCACTAACTCAATAACATTGATGGGCGTGATTTTTGGCGTATTATTAGGATTCTTAGGGCAATCTCGTAAGAGATGTTCTTTTCCACAATCTTGGCAAAAACCTTGGATCGTTACTGACTGGGGTTGTGTAGGTGGAGGCAAGGGACAATCACGAATGAGGTGATCTCCTTGGCATCTGTAGCACGGTCCTCTTGGGAATGGAGGTCTTACCTACCTAGATTGAGGCCTAGGGTTGGGGTTTGCATACATGACGTTCGTGTAATCTGACTCCCAACTCGGTTCACTTGGTTCTTCACTATAGTAAGACTCACCATGTTCTAGAGACTGCATGTAGTAAGCCTGAGGACTATCGACATGTGTAGAATCAAAGCTATGGTCACTTGGGTCACTTTCTGAGATCAATGAGGTTACTGGTACTATGGCCCTATTCAGGTTTTCTTCTGCAACAGCATACTTTACTGGAATCACGTTAGCGGGGTTTGGGGGCTGTTGAGCTAGTACCGGTTGGGGTCTCTGTTGGGCCTGATATGGTTGCTGATAGGTTTGTTGGGGTCTAGCATATTGCGGTGGTGGAGGGTACTGGTTCTGGTATCTGCCTTGTTGGTAGGGCTGAGGGTAGGGTTGCCTAACTGCCTGCTTGTTGTATGGGCAATCTTGTGCAGTGTGGTTTGTGTACTTCCGTTCTATGGTGCAGTACTGGCTACTAGGGTTAACTTGGGGTTGAGCCATAATGGGACACACAATTGCCATGTGGTCGCCACCGCATGTATAGCACCTCTTCGCTGGGGCAAACCTTGGGATTTGTTTGCTAGTTACACCTAATTTCTGAGCTACTTTTTCGGCCAGTTCCTCAATTGATGTGGACTGCGTGGAAGAGTGACTAGATGCACTATCTGAGTCTTTGTAGATTTTGGAGAGCTCTAGTTCTTCCCCTAGGTTATCTTCAATGTCGATGCACATGCGTACACACTCTTCTATAGTCCTAGGGTCCTTCAGATACACATAGGATCTCAATTTTGTACTCAGCAATCCGTCAAGGAATAAGGCTACTTGTTTGGCAGATGTGGGTAGCTCCGAAATAGGACATCTTTCAAGGTATTGCCTAAATCTTCTTCCTGCAAGTCTCACAGTCTCTTGAGGGGTTTGCTTGAAGCTGTGAATCAGTGAGGAGGTATTGTGTCTTATGCCGCTCTTAGAGAACTCTACAATGAATGCCTCTAGGAGTTGGTCTATGCTCCTAAACTGACGCTCATCTAATGGCTGAAACCATGTAAGTGCTGTGTTCCTAAGGGTTAGACCGAAGGCATTGTACTGCGTGAACAGATCTTCCACTTGTTCAGCTCTCAAGACTTGCTTGAACTCTGCCACATGATCATAGGGATCTCCTGTGCCGTCAAAGTAATTCTTCATGGACTTAACCAGCTGGGTGGGTCTCAAAGTTCTTGTATGCTCTCTAGGCCTCGGCAGAGGGAATCCATCTACATTTCTTTGGTTCCTGTGGGCTCTATGCATCTCAGGTTCTACCCTATTCGTCTCTGTTCTCGTTCTTTCTCTGCCCACTGGGTTGGCAAAACTTACTTCTGGTCTATCTCTACTTCTGTCTCTTTGTGTACCATGAGCTTGGGAAGTTCCAGCCCCAGGGTGACCATAGGATACATTTGATCTTGGTTGGGGGAAAATAAATTCACCCTTCCAAGTGTAGGCATGCCTATCATTTTCTGTCACCACAAAGATCCGTTCTGAAGCATGATCTAAGTAGGTCACTCTGCCTGGGCTATCCGGATCCTTAAACTCATAGATCATGATATTTCCTATGTCTGTTGGCTGATTAGACTTATACCTCCAAAAGGCTTCATCAGTTTCTCGATTGAGGAGCAACTCTATGCTCTTGTTGTCTTGGGGGACCCATTCAGGCGTGATAATCCTAGTGAGAACTGATTTACCTCGAGGGGTTCTAGGTTCCGCACCCATGTTCCCTTGTTCCAGGTCACCTAAGTCCGCTTCTGAGATTACATTCCCAAAGTCATCTGTCCTATCAGGGTGACTAGTGACTACATATATAGTTCCTTCTTTGTCCAGGTATGCACCATTTTCAAACTTGACAGCTGGGTGTTCTAGTCCAATGGATTGATCAGGATTTTTAATCTGGACCACGGATCTTCCTAGGCCGTCCTCATAGATGCTAGCACCTAGTCGGTTGGTCCTAAGATATTCCAGCTGTGTTTTGTAAGGGCCTTCTACCCTGTACAAATAAGGCACTCCTGAACTTCCCGTAGGTCTGTCCATGCCTTGAGACATTTCTGACTCACTGGTCTCAGAGCTAGGGTAGTATGAGTGGTGGCTCAACTGCTGGGCCCAAGACCTTGCAGTGTGATTGACACTAGCCTCTAAAGACCTAAGGCTTTGTCTCTCTCTTACTAGGTGTCGTCCTGATCTAAGGTTCATATGCCTAACTAAGTAGCCCCAATTCTTTGCCCAGAGTACAACCTCGTTGCCGATCAATTGGTACCAGTCACTTGATTCTTTTTAGTTATTCCTCGTGTTTAAAGTCTTGTCTGCTATTACGTCGTCAGGAATACTTGAATGTTCTTCGTACTTTCAGGTTGATCGTTCCACGTTAGGTTCTTTCCTTTATGTTGTCGACAGTACAGAGATTAAGTTTTTAGCTTGAACTTGAGTTTTTAGGTAGTCTTCAACTTGATAGTGGCCTATCGTCGCCCTGACTTACTCCTACTTCTAATCGTTCTTAGCCTAAGCTAGGAATTGACGAAGAGGAGTTGAGATTATTCCGACCTTTCTTGCCGAACCTTGCTCTTTAGTACTCGAGAAGTTGATTCTCAAGCGTGCGCAACACCCTTGCTTGGATACTCTCAATTGCTTCTCAATAGGCCTGCATAAATCCCAAGATTAGCTCCAAGTAGATCTTTCAATTGACAGACAATTTATTTCAGACATTTTTTTAATGACCCTTGTTCCCCCTTTTGTATTGCTAGAAATTTCCTCTAGAGCTCCCTTGGTGTTTCTACCCCTCTGTGTGTCGTCTTCCAAATATCCTATCTGAAAATCAACGCGGTATTCTTATAAAAAACAGTTGAGGGCGTGTAGTATATGTCACGAGCTTTCCGACAAGCCCTAGAGCTCAGAAAATGGATTTCGTATGAAAAAGTTATGACCGTTCAGGGCTTAGGGGGTTGACTAGACAAACAGATCCTTTCAGGGGTTTTAATGCATTTTCTAAGGCCTTTGTAAGTACATGAGTACTTGAGAGTGCAAATGTACCCAAAATTTTAGCCTAAATTCCCAAAAATTTACCCCTTAATTTTTTTGCCGAAAATGTCTGTCTATCGCGATAGACGGTGTCTGTCGCAATAGACACAATCTATCGTGGGGGCTGTCTGTCGCGATAGACGGTGTCTGTCGCGATAGACGCTATCTGTCGTGGGTCTCTGTCTGTCGCGATAGACGGTGTCTGTCGCGATAGACGGTGTCTGTCGCGGATTTCTGTCTGTCGCGATAGACGGTGTCTGTCGCGATAGACGGTATCTGTCGCGGATTTCTGTCTGTCGCGATAGACGGTGTCTGTCGCGGATTTCTGTCTGTCGCGATAGACGGTGTCTGTCGCGATAGACGGTATCTGTCGCGGATTTCTGTCTGTCGCGATAGACGGTGTCTGTCGCGGATTTCTGTCTGTCGCGGATTTCTGTCTGTCGCGATAGACGGTGTCTGTCGCGATAGACGGTATCTGTCGCGGATTTCTGTCTGTCGCGATAGACGCTATCTGTCGTGGGTCTCTGTCTGTCGCGATAGACGGTGTCTGTCGCGATAGACTGAAAAAACGCAAATTTTTGAAAAACTTCTAGTGATCTAAAGTGCCCTCAAGGTGTAGGTTACAGTGCTAATCATGCATTCACAAAATTTTAAGATTTTCTGTCTGTCGCGATAGACAGAGGTTGTCGTCCCGGGACCTGTGCAGAGCCGGTCGTACATGCGCACACTGCTGGGGATGATGGTACAGCAAAAAACCTGCAAAATAACTCAAGAAACAAGCAAAAACAGCGCACGTAATTTCGCTCTCTCGCTCTCTCTCACAAGTGAAATGAGGGAAATGAGGTGGAGATGGGGATATAGTCAAAAAACTGAAATTTTCGCGATGATGGAGATGGAGGTGGGAGATGGTGATGATGATGATGGTGATGAAGATGGTGAAGAAAGTAAAAGAAAATCGATGAGAGTGAAGAAAATACCTACAACTCCAACGCGTCAACTCTACGTCTTACCATCACACGCTCGTCCTCAAAGCTCGATCCCCGGCAACGGCGCCAAAATTTGGTGTAGCTCAGTGATGAGTAGCACCTCCTTTAATGTCAATCCGGGAAGACGTGAGGATGGTATGAAGACCTCGAGCAAGTGGCGGCACAAGTGCGTGAGTGAGAAGCACACAAGCATGCACACACATACACACACACGCGCACACACGGCAAGACAAAGAGAGAGAATCAATGGAGTTCTTTAGATTGCTTTCAATAGCTCTTACAAGTTCGTTTCAATTACAATCTAACCCAAAAATGAGCTCTCTAGCTCTTTTTATAGTTTTTTGACTAGTTTTGGCCCTGTCCAGACCTAGTGTCCGGCCTAGTTAAAAATTAGGTTCCAGGGCTTATTTGAGGGCTCAAACGAAGTCTAAAAATTATGAAAATTGGTACGATGGTACTTCTAATACTCCTCAAGCTCGAGGACTCCTCGGCTTGCACAAAATGGAGTCTATTCTACCAAAAACGGGATTTACAATGTTTGTGTAGTGATTAAAATCACTTGAGTTGTACATAATCTATGGGAAAAAATAATCTGGCCTTGTTGCCGTATTGTGCATGACTCCTTTGTTGCTTTGTATGCCAACAACTTCAAACTTTTCTTTCAATGGATATACCCATGCATGCCTGGAAAAATCATCAATGAAAGTCATGAAGTAAAGATAGTTTCCAAAAGAGGATGTTTGCATAGGACCATAGACATCACTATGAACAAGCTGCAATTTTTTAGTAGCTCGAACTAAACCATCTTTTGGAAAGGAGGAACACTACATTTTGCACAAAATACAGCCTTAACATACATGTTTTCTGCTGGTGCAAATGTACAAGTCTACACATTTGGCTTAGCGACGAATTCAAGATGAGGGAATGTCTCCTAAATCAAAGGAGTTACTTTTTGATTGGAGCCAAGTTTGAATTCCAAATCCAAACTTAGAAGAAATACTTATAAAAAGGTCTTGTAAAACTTGTGCGGTAGTGTGCCTCATTTACAGCTCTCACCTTGATCATTTGTAGAACTTGAGTAGCTCACACCATATCTCACTCAGTTCATCATCATTGAGCATGATTATAATGCCAATGACTTTGTACAATCATGTGTTATAATACATATAGATCATTGAACATCTTTGTCTACTTCTCTGCTATGACTACTCAGAACAGTCAACTTTGTCTGGTCATATCTCAGTGAATACTCAACCATTTTGCATCATCTTTGGCTTCATGGAACTCACTTATAGTCTTCTTTGTGCTACCAAAATTTCAAGACATTTGGTTTAGGCATCGGGGAGAAATTATCTTCAAAGTACTAACTGGTCATCTACTATTTAGTCCCTAAAAAGTTGGGGGTAAGATTTGATTTGCTAAAATGATTTCTTAGAGCATATTCGATCAATTTAAATGATTACACTTGCAATCGTTAGCTATCTAAGTAATTGAATTCCCCCAAAAGGAATTTTGTCAATTGTTACTGTATTGTGAGCTCTGAGTAAAAAAGCCAGCAGGTGTATGGACTAAACTAGCAAGTTTTTCAACACTAGTTAATCTTGAACTAGTCTCCTTTGGATTAAATGTTTCAAGCATCAACTCCAAAGTATATAGATACTTTCTTGGTATTATTTGCAAGCTAAAAGGACCTACTTTATAAATCTGAAATGCATTAGGGCTGGTACAAAGCAAGTTTTTGCAGTACCATCTCACTTCCTTGAGGTATCCATCCATCTCTCACAGCAGTGGTATCAGAGCAAGTTGAGGTAAAATGGGAGATGGTTTCCCTTCTTTCATTGATAAAATTGACAAGAATAATTATCCAACATGGTCCTTGAGGATGAAGACCTATCTACAAGGAAGAAGTCTCTATGGATACATATCAGGAGATGAAGAGTGCCCATATTTAGAAGCAAAGATCAACCTACAAGAGAGGAGCAAGAAAGACTCAACTCATGGTGTGCCAAAGATGCTTTAGCCACGTCATATCTACTTAACTCTATCTCTAGCTTCCTTCTTCCTCATATTAGGAATTGCAAAACTTCCCAAGAGACTTGGGATACTCTATCTTCATACTTTTGTTCCTATACAAGAGCTAGGAAAAATCAATAGTGGATAGAGTTTACTACTCAAAAGAAGCAACCTAAGCAGAATATTTCAGAGTATGTGACCGAGGTAAAGGATGTGGCTGAACAGTTGGCAAGCATAGGAGAGGAGATCGAAGAGGAGAAAATAGTGAGACAGATAATCAATGGCATCAAGGTAGATGATAAGTGGGATGTTGGAAGTGAGGTAGGCCCTTAGGCTCATGTCACAGGTCCATGGTTCCATAGGTCCAGTCATGTACAACATTAATTTAGCAATCTTCCATATTGACAAAATATGAACATACCACAACTTAATCATACAGATGATGAGACAAAGATAGAGAAAGAATAGACGACATGTGTAAGGTGTTACATAAGCCATCACTTACTCATAGTATCATATATACCAATGTTCAATGTACAATGTGGGAGCAACACTCTCAACCACTCTGTGTGATGAGAAATAGATGAATGAGTGAATGTACAAATGTAACAAACATATTCTGATGTATGGGCAGTAATTTGAATATATATGAGATGTGTGACCTTATAGGTTATAGAAGAGTGAATATGAGTGACTGAAAGAGGAAGGATCAGTGTGAAACTGATAGTCAACAAACCCTCATCTGAACTTAGGCTATGGAAGACCCTAAGTTAGATACGTGTGTGAAAAGATCACATACTTATAAAGTAGCATAGAATACTAACAAGTTTGCTGCTAGAAATCCTCAAACTCATGTGAACACACCTTCTTAAACACCTCATCAAAATATGCATAAAGCATATATGTACTGTTTCTCTTGTACCTATGTCGAATAGGACTCCTCCTGATATGAACGCCACTGCCTCCATAAAATTCAAGTAGTACCTGTGTGCATAAAGAGAATATGTACCTGAATACTTAACATAAGATGTAAATCTTACGTTAACCACCATCCAATGTCTTTGAAGTAGCCCGACATCTTTTTGTAGAAGACAATCTTCAACCTGATATCTTCTTGTAGAAGATAATCTTCAAATACACCATGTAAGATGGCACCATCCAATGTCTTTGAAGTAGCCCGACGTTTTCTTGTAGAAGACAATCTTCAACCTAATATCTTCCTGTTGAAGACAATCTTCAAATATGTCTTTGAAGTAGCCCGACATCTTCTTGTAGAAGATAGTCTTAACCTAATATCTTCCTGTAGAAGATAATCTTCAAATACACCATGTAGATGGCCGATCCTCACCATCAAGCTGCTAATGACCAAGTCTTCTTGCCATGAACAAGAGATAGCCTCCTCTCCATGAGCTAGAGTGTGAGCACACCCTTCATCTTCTCCAAGAAGAATCATTAAGAAGAACTACATAGCTTCTCCTCAACATGCTTCAAGTTAGCACCATGGCTGCCCCATGTGCTAGAAGAAACACTACCTCTATTGAGGTCCAAGCTCTAGAAAGCTTGTGTTGAAATTGGTGAAGGATGATTAGAAGTGAGCCCAAGCACTTGTTTATATAGTATTTGTACAACTTTGAAAAGCTCATAATAAAGCTCCACGAATAAAAAAGTTACGCGATCGCTATGCGTTCATCCATCACTGTAATCGCGCCGTTATGAAAAGCACATTAAAAAAAACTTTTGTCAAAATAACTTCGCGCTGTCGTCGAGGTTTTAATAAAGCAAAAGCTAATAAGACTTGATTGCGCACGTAGCTGCTGTACGCAGGGATAGAACCCTAGCGAGAGCTTTAAAAGGACATCCATCTATCCACAGCGTTTGCGCCTTTTGATGTATAAACAGTTTTACTAAAGAGCTACTCGAAATAGTGAGTTATATAGGTTTGGCTCCATCAACCAGAGGGATTCTATGCTCTCCATAAGTTGCAGGCACTCCTTCTAAGTCTTTATAATGCCAGGCAAAAACATCTACATACTGGGTCAAGAATGATTTTACCTTTTCAAGGAGCCCTGAGTGGCTCCACAACCAAGTAGCCACCAAAACTGGCCGATTATTGTCTTGAGTGCCTAATTGTATTTCTTGGACAGGATTTCTCTCTACCATATTATCTTCGTGTGCATCTGCTTCCTTTTCTTCTTCTACTAGCTTTTCGTACATTGCTTCATAAGCAGGTGTATTTTGGACTTCAATGTGTTCCTCCTTGTCCTGCATCCATCCTACAGGGATTTCTTGAATTGGGAAAGACCATTCTTCACTAGAATTTTTTACCTTGCCTTTAGCTTTAGAAACTTCTTTATCTGTGGTTGTCATATCCTCCTCCAAGTTGTATTTGAGGGGTGTCTTCCTACCCCTTCTGTGGTCTGTGATGGGCTCTCCCAATCCATCAACCTGGACTTTTTCCTTATCTTCATCATAACCTTCAGTCGTGCAAGAATTATTAAGAAAAATTCCAAAACAAGAGGAAGAGTTGCCTGCTTGGAGCCAATTTAGAATATCCTCTTCTTCCTCGAAATCTATTTGGGGTTGATCCTCCGATTTTGTTTCCATGCAAATGCCAACTGTTTGCATCATGCTAGTGTTTCCTTGATTATCTGGGCCCTCTTCTAAATGAATCTGTGTCAGCTCTTGCCCTTTCTTTTGTACCCACATAGTGTCCTTGCCCCAATCATGAATGACACTTGCATGCCTCAGCCATGGTCGTCCAATTAAGAGAGGAAATCCTCCTTCAACCTGGGGCAATCTTAAAACCACAAAATCGAGAATGAATAGATTACCTTGTACTTCAAGTGGAACTTCTGGGATCACTCCCAAGGGCCTTACTTTGCTCTGATCTGCCAAAGTGACAGTGAAATTTGCAGGCCTTGAAGGATGGAGTCCAATCTTTTTCATTGTGTGTTCAGGCATCAAGTTAATTCCAGAACCACCATCCACAATAACTCCTTGAAATTCATGACCTTTGATAGATACTGTCAGCCGAGGACTTTTATAATTTGTAAGGGGTGCTTCCCCTACAAGTTTTCCTTTATGTAAAACAGTGGCCTTTGCCACCAAACTTGTAGTGGAAGCCTCATCAATTATCTGCAATAACTCTGATCTGAATTTCCCATCCATCTTTATTAATTCAAAAATACTAACCTCCTTCTTCATGGACTTGAGTAGTTTTAAAGCCTCTGATTCCTTGAGAGCTTGGACTCCAGTTGACTTATCAAGCTCCTCATGAGCCCTGTTGAAGGCATGCCCAATGGCATCACTGGTGCATATGAGATCTCCTTTTTGACTTGTATCTGCACCTGTGGTGACTTTATCTTCAGATGTTTCTCTATTTTGATTCCCTTCCTTACTCTTTGATTCTTGTCCTATGTCTACTTGAGCCTTCCCCTTGCTTCTTGTCTGCACAGTCAAAGATTCTATTTCTTCTAATTGCACCACCCTGGTAGATGGAGATGGTTCATTGATTGGATCACACACTTCTTCCTTGTGCACAGAAATCATTTGAATGTGGGGCCCGGATGAAGAGGCTTGATTCTTAGGACAACAAATTTGTATAATGGTCTCTTGCATCAGGGCAGTTCCTGCAAGGAGGGGCATTTTCTGGTAGGGCACCTACTTTGATAGTGCCCACATTCTCCACATCTGAAACAGATGATTGGCCTCCTAGGCCCATTTCCAAAGTTATTCCTCTGTCTAGGATTATAGTTGTTACCTTGATTTGGTGCAGCAGCCATCACATTTGCTGGTGTTGGGGGTCCTCCTTGTGTCCAGTATGTCGTTGCCGGCATTCCTCTTGATTGGCATTCATGGGCCTCATGGCCAACCTTCCTGCATAATTGACAAGTCACACTTAACAGAGGACATTCACTTACTATGTGACCTTGCTTGCTGCACATGGAACACCAAAGTCCACTCTTGATGCCACCTCCTTTGAGCTCCTGCAACTCCTGTCGCAGTTGAGCCAATTCCTTTGCCTGGGCCTCCTCCTCCTTTTGGAGCTTTAGTGCTTCAATCTCCCTTCTCAACTGAGCAACAGCATTCTCTTCCTCTTTGTAGGGCTTATTTCTTTTTAAGCCCTCCAGCTCTTTCCTTAGCTGTATCACTGGGTCCTCCATTTCTGCACCATATGTTGGTTGGGAAGAGGTTGCTCCATACTGGTACCTTATCTGCTCCAAGCGTGTGGCTGTGCTAATGAACTCCTCTATGGAGGCTGTAGGTAGCACTAATTCCTTTATGTTGCATTGGGTGGCCACCGGTAGGGGCTTAGCCAACCATTTCTTGACAAAAAATCGTGTGGTGGATCTGGCAATTTAGCCATTAGTGCTTTGGCCCGAGTCACAAACTCTGGGAACTTTTCTCCTGGACCTAATCTTAAATTTTCTAGCTCTTCTATGATAATCTCCGCAGTGTTGCCATGCTGGAACTGATTTTTAAAAGCATCTTTCATCACATCCCAAGTGGTAAAATGGTTTTCAGCAACCTGACTGAACCACTTATCAGCTAATCCCTCTAATGTGGCAGGAAGAGAATCAAAAAAGCATCCTCTCTACCCATTAGGCCTCTAGTCTTACATAGTGCCAAAAACCTCCTAATGTGTTCATCTAGATCCTGGCCTTTGAAAGAAGGAAACTTTATATTTAATCTAGAGAGTAAAGTTTCCAAGTCTACTTGACCCGCCATGTTCTTGACTGATGATGTGGAAGATAGTGGACTGGGGGACCTTCTAACAACCTTCCTCCTTGTCTGCTTGCAGGTGACCCTCAATACTTGGGACCGGGTTGCGGTCATGAGCAGCTCATAGCCCACTGAATGTAAGACACTTGATAAGAATATATTTACCTTTTGTTTGATGAAGTAGCACTGTGGTTCTGTCGACACTTGATCTCTTCTATGCTTGGCACTTGGTTTCTCCTAAGCTCAAATCTCCTTGGAAGTCCCACCGTGTGTGCCAAATTTTGTTGGTGGATTCTTAGACAAGAAGGAGTTTGAGGGTTTGTAGGAGAAAAGGGGAAGAAACAAGAAGAGAAAATACACCTGGAAGCTTCTGCCGATTGATTATAGTAAGACAATTACAAGGTTTGAAGTACAAGACAAGCCAATACCTCTGTGCACAATCCCACGGAGTGCAATTACAAAATACCAAATATCCCAAAGTCTTCTTGTCGCCGGCCTCCTCTGCACTAGACCTCCACCTGCTTCAAGCTTATCATTGTGCACACCTTGCACCAAGCTTCCACAAAGGGGGAGGAGTGAATACCTTCTGTCGGCACGCGCCCACTGCAATGGGACCTTGAGATACTTGGGGGACTAGCTTAGCACTCTCTGCACAATCCCTTAGGCACTCCCTATGCACTCCTTCACTTCCACTTCTCTGCGTTGTCGCACTGGTGACTGTTGCACTTCTCCCTTGCTTTCTTAGACTATGCTCTCTTGCTTACTCTAAGATTGGTCCAAGAATGGCCCTTTGCCTTGATTTGAGTGTGTCGATCACGTACACTCCTAACTGCAATGGTATCTTGGTCCTCACTTTGATGTCCCAAGATTGTCCTCACAAGTGGCAGCCAACGACTCACTGTTTTGTCCTGTAGTGACTTTAGACTAAAACCAAAAATTTTAATGGGGGGGCCATTCTTTCACCTGTGCGTACACTTTGCCGCTTCACATACCTTCATGTTTCCTTTTAAGTCTTCACTTTTGCACATAAGAGGGGGTTCACCTGAACCTTCCAAAACACTTTAAAACACACTTTGAACCTTAGGGAAATTAGAGAAAATACCTCTGCAACCTGCAACCCATTTTCTCCAATTTACCCTTTGTGGACAATTCATTGTGCACTACCTGTGCACTTTGACACCTGCACTTACGCACTTTGACTTTGCACCTATTGACTTTGACCTTGACCTTTGTTGACTTTGACTAGTTCACTTTGACCAATTGACTTTGATTGCAGTTGACTTTGACCAACATGACTTTTATAGGCTCAACACCATCATGCTCCGCATCATTTGAACAAGTACTCTATTCTTTCTTTCTGCAACACCAGTTTGTTGAGGAGTATAAGCAATAGTAAAGTGTCGAGTAATACCTTTCTCATCAAGAAATGTTTGGAACTCATCTAACAAGTATTCTCCATCTCTATCACTTCTGAGAATCTGGATAGTTTCATGACTTTCATTTTCAACCATAGCTACAAACTTCTTGAACATAGGAAAGACTTCTTACTTGAACTTAAGACCATAGATCCATGAGTGTCTCGTAAAATCATCAACGAATAGAACAAAATACCTGAAGCCCTGAATAGAGTCTGCTCTCATAGGTCCATTCACATTTAAATGTTGATATATTTAGGTAGTGATGTGTGTGAACACTCTAGGACCGCCGGGGCACTTTTTTCCCTCTTTAGGAGGTTTTTTCCCCCGGCTTGTATATACGCCTATTGCCCTAATGGGCTACTTATCTTTGTACATTCTCTAGTAATACATTCAATATTGTGTTTCTGTGCTCCAAGCTTCTTCTTCTTCCTTGTGCTGTTCGCGTGCTTCCGCAGACGTCTATCTCCAACAATTGGTATCAGAGCAGGTCGTCGCTTCTTCTAGGGCGCCGTCGACACTCCTCCGTTTGCAGTCTCAGATTCGCACGAGATTTGGTGTGCATACTCAGGGTGTTTCCGAGTCAAAACAGCTTCGCTATGTGGTGCCAAAATCGTGATCTGAGCTCGTTTCGGCCTCCGAACGCACTATCGCAGTGCTTGTGCAGGCTATTTCGTCCTTTTGTGCCAAAGATATATACCAGTTTCTGTTCGCCAGTTTAAGCGTCTCAAAGTCTGCTACAGGTCTAGCAGAACTCATCTGGGCAGTTCCGTTCAACTTTTTAAGATACAGTCAATTTTGTGCATCAAGGTATTTTAGTCACCGGCCATGGCTGAAAGCAGTGATGTATTCCGTATGTTGGCTGTTGAGGATAAGTTGGATGGTACCAACTACCCATTATGGGCTTATATGATGCGACATGTACTGGTTGCAAAAGGATTGTGGAACATTGTGCAGGGTGTTGAAAGACGTCCTGTTACACCTGTAACGATAGGTACTGCAAATACAGGTGTTGCAGCTGATGAAGATGGTGTCGAAGATGATATTCCGCATATTCCTGTTCGTGCTGTTGTTTCTATTGCACCTACTGCAGAGCAGATTCGCTGGGATGGCAGAGATGCCCAGGCACATGCATTGATAGCTTTGTCTGTCAAACGTGCCATTATTCCTCACATTCACTCTTGCAGAACAGCAAAGGATGCTTGGGATACACTTAGCACTTTGTACCAGGCTAGGAATGAGGCTCGTGTTGCTTACCTCCGAAAACAGTTGGAGAGTGAGCACATGAATGAAGGTGATTCTATGGATAGTTTTCTCACAAAGATCAAAGACCTGAAGGAACAATTGATTTCTACTGATGAGATTATACCAGATAGCTCACTTGTGCAGACCGTTTTGAATGGTCTTCCTGATTCATATCAGAGTTTTGCCTCTACTCTTCGGTTGATGATGAAAGGCAATCTGAATGCCTTGTCATTTGAGGAATTAGTCTCTGTTATGTTGCAGGAAGATCACTCCAGGCAGAACAGGTCAATTATGCGTGTTGCAGATCAAGCTTTCCTGGCTAGTCAGAAGGGCAAAGGAAAATGGAGCTCTTCTACTAGTAAGCAGAAATCTGCAAATGCTGCACAATCGAAGAACCACGATAAAGATGAGAAGAAATCAGAAAAGCAGAAATTGTTTTGCAAGTACTGTAAAGGAAATGATCATATAATAAAGAACTGTCCAAAACTGGCTGCTAAAGAGGCAAAGAAGAAAGAGGCTGGAATGGTTGTTGCAGAGGCCTCTACACCAAAAACAGAGTCTGCAAATCTTGTGCAGGAAGAAGAATGGGCGTTTACTACTGTTTGCAGTTTTGACCCATCTTCTCATGATCAGTGCATGTTTGCAGTAGACTCAGATGTTTGGTACTTTGACAATGGGACGACCAAACATATTACCTCGCAGCGCAGTTTCTTCTCTTCACTCGAGCCTGCCCCTACAGGGAATACTGTCACATGCGCCAATAACTCCTCTTATCCTGTTATGGGAGTTGGTAAGATCATTCTGACTACTGCTGATGGTAGTTCTTTCACTTTGTCAGATGCTTTATTTGTGCTAGGGATCAAAAAGAACCTGTTATCAATTTCTGCATTAGCCAAGATTGGCTTGGTTGTGAAATTCGTTGATGACAGGTGTACAGTCCATGATCTCTCAAATGGCGATGTGATTATTGCTTCTGGCATTTTATGTCGTGGGCTGTATAAGCTCATAGACTATGAAAGATCTGTGAATGATCCAGCATGTGCAGTTCATGATTCTCAGGCTATGTCAGATGCAAAGCTTTGGCATGCACGCTGCAAGAGAACAAGGATTACGACCACCACATACTAGAGAGATGACTCTCCTCCCAACCAAATGCCTCTATATATAGCTCTCTCCAGGGGACTACCTTCTTGGGCAGGTGAATGCTAATCATCCAAGTGTCAGCCATGTAACTACATGTGCGCCAAGTGTCCAGTGGATGCTTCTAGAAGGTTCTAGAGCTCTTTGGGCATAATACTCTTCCCATGTACCTCATGGGGATTGAACCCAAGACCTCGTCCTTCACACCCTTGAGTCTTAACCATTAGGCTAAGTGGATCACTTGTTCACAAGAGCACAAGACCTCCTAGTAAGTCTAAACTCGAGATCTTTGGTCATACACACGGATGACCAAACGGTGTCCGATTTCAGATCTGTCTGAACCGGCCAGACCCTTGGATCATAGACTTACTTTATTACATTCTTCCCCCCTTGGAAAAGATTTTCGTCCTCGAAAATAGAGCTATATACATACTGTAGGCAACCCCCGAGCCTCATGTTCTAAAACCCTAGCAAAAAAGATTGGAGATATTCTATTAAAGGTTTTCAAGTTCCCAAAGTTAAGCACAAGATCATGAAACGATCATGCCAAGGGATTAAAACCTAGAATATTAAGATAAAGATAGTGCCTAAAACTGTGAAGTTCTTGTCAAAGAATTAAAGTTAGAAGGTTTTCTATCAAAAGATGTTGTAGACTTTAGGATAAATTTCACTCACACGTCAATGTGAGTATAAAATAGGGTGGTATGGGACACCAGATTTTATACTCAGATTGATGTAGGAAAGATGGTATGGGACATCGGACCGTGAGATGATGATTATCTTTGAGTCTTCGTTTTGATCTTGAAGTTAGGTTTGATCTTCAAGGGAATTAAAACTTCAAAGAAGGGAGTTTAAATTCAAGAAGAATCTCAAGATACTTCAAGACGACTTCAAGATCAAGGAAACTGAAGATATGAAGTAAGTAACTTCCAAGATCTTCTTAGAACACTTCAAGCCTAAGTGTTATTGATCAGAAATATTTGATAAATTTCTGAAAGAAGTTGGACTTTGATTTTGAGTTGATCTTTTCAACTAAAGATTTAATTGACTAAGTCAAGCATCAAGTTCCTAGTGTAACTTGAAAAAATTCACTCTTTTGAATCAAAGAAATGCACAAGAATTGCATTCACGATTAGGAGTCAAAAAGATTGAATATGACTTGAACTTAGTCTCAAGTGAAGCATTATTTGAATACAAAACTCATCAACATAACCTCAGTGGGTCGACACACTGATGTTAGTACCACACTAGTATCTTGTGGTTGGATGATGTTTTTGATTTGCTTTGAATCTTTTTGAGAAACTAGCTTATTTCTCTTAAAGATAAAGACAATGCTTCAATATCTTGTTGAAATAGATCTTTGAAAAGTTAAAGTCCTGAGTCAACTAGACTTTGACTCATAGCAAGTTTATGTATATTCGAAGTTTGAATTGGTTGTACAGAGTCTTAGTTATTTCTTTTCGCTTTCCAAATCTTTTGAAATTGACTCAAATATAGTATCTGATTCCTTTTGCAAAAGACCAGGGTTAGCCGGTTAGAATAAAATAACTAACTTGAATATCCTAGATAGATGTTATGTACAAGAACCTTTTCAATCTTCAAAAGGTGATAAGTCTAAGTGGACTTATTCATTTGATTTTGCTTCAAGTTATAGCATAAATGATTTCCTGGAGTCCAGTATACTCTAGAATAGGGAAGTTAGGAATTGCTCATCAGATTGACAATTCCCAAAAACTTTCAGTTAAAAGTCTTTGAGAAAAGTGTCCTAAGTTGGACAATTTTCATTTTTAATTTGAATTGGTGAAGTTAGTATGGTTGATCCCACCGAAATGGTAAACTTTCTCCTACAGTTTACATAGGATTTTTTCAACTCATTGGGACAAAGTAGTCCTCTAGTCGGGTAGAAAAAATCAAGTAACTGTTGGATCAAAGTAAACCATTGTACAAACATCCAAGTTAGATGTTTGAGACAACCAAACTTCAAGTTCTCCTAAACAAATTCAAGTGAATCAAGAATTCTCAAAGTCTTGTGAGGGATAAGAATCCCACCTTCATTACTAAGCCCATGTACCAGTTATGCGTAGAAATGGACTAGTAATTTGAATCCACCTAGTTCACATGTTTGTGCCTAGATCGCACATCCAGAAACTGTGAATTAGCCATGGATGTCATTAGATCCACCCTCATTATTCTTCACTAGTTTGTACTTTATCCCGTTCATTAAAGTACAAAACCAGATAGTGTTTTGAATCATTTGGGCAGGGATGCCACCACAGAGATGAGACATGTTCTTCCAGTTCTAGAACATGACCATGTTGTGTAAGGGATTGAACTCACAACCTCTTGGTTAGGAATGTGATGGGCTAACCACTTGCCCCAAAAGCCATGGTTGAGGATTACTTCCTAATCCTCTCTCTTAGGGTGTGGTTCAACCATCTCCTACCAGGATTATGTTACATTCTTCCCCCCTTGAACTCCCTCGGGAATGTACCCTGACCAGCTATGGGACTGGTAGGATGTACCCTGGATGTACCCTGGCAGGATGTACCCTGACTAGCTATGGGACTGGCAGGATGTACTCAATCAAGTTCCATCCAAGGATTCCCAAGGAATTCACACATTGCAAGCTAGCTCATTGGAAAGTTCGTTCCGAGAGCTTTCCAACGGTATATTACACGCCTCAATCCGACCTACGGATTGGGAGATACACCCCAATCATTGTAAGGTCCATCATTGAAATCGACGCGCGCCTTCCACAAATCCTACCCTTTCACATGGAGGATGCCCAAGCGCCTTTTTTAGAGGCCATTGGATCATTCCACTTTGCCCAAGCCTACTTCCTAGGCTCTGATACCAATGTAAGAGAACAAGGATTACGACCACCACATACTAGAGAGATGACTCTCCTCCCAACCAAATGCCTCTATATATAGCTCTCTCCAGGGGACTACCTTCTTGGGCAGGTGAATGCTAATCATCCAAGTGTCAGCCATGTAACTACATGTGCGCCAAGTGTCCAGTGGATGCTTCTAGAAGGTTCTAGAGCTCTTTGGGCATAATACTCTTCCCATGTACCTCATGGGGATTGAACCCAAGACCTCGTCCTTCACACCCTTGAGTCTTAACCATTAGGCTAAGTGGATCACTTGTTCACAAGAGCACAAGACCTCCTAGTAAGTCTAAACTCGAGATCTTTGGTCATACACACGGATGACCAAACGGTGTCCGATTTCAGATCTGTCTGAACCGGCCAGACCCTTGGATCATAGACTTACTTTATTACACACGCTTTGGTCATCTGAATTTTGCTAGTTTGCTACGCCTGCAGAAATCTGAAATGGTGTCCTCTTTGCCCAAACTTGAGGCACCTGGAAAACATGTTTGTGAAGGCTGTATTTTGGGCAAAATGCAGCCTTCTTCCTTTCCAAAAGATGGTTCAGTTCGGGCTACGCAGAAATTGCAGCTTGTATATAGTGATGTCTGTGGTCCTATGCAGACACCCTCTTTTGGAAATTACCTTTACTTCGTGACTTTCATTGATGATTTTTCCAAGCATGCATGGGTATATCCACTCAAAGCAAAGTCCGAAGTGTTCATGTGCTTCAAACAGTTTTTGGTTTTGGCTGAAAATCTGTCAGCATGTAAAATGGGCACCCTCCGTTCTGATCAAGGGGGGGAATATATGTCTTCAGATTTTAATGCATTTCTGGCTGAACGTGGGATAAAACACCAATGTACAGTGTCGTATACACCTCAATAGAATGGAGTTGCTGAATGAAAGAACAGGTCACTCATGGAGATGGCGAGGTGCATGGTCAAAAGTGAGGCTTTACCACATAGTTTTTGGCTTGAGGTTGTCATGTGTGCAGCATATGTACTGAATAGGTGTCCCACTAAAGCGTTGCAGTCTATCACTCCATATGAGGCTTGGCATGACCGCAAGCCATCTGTTGCTCATCTGCGTGTTTTTGGTTGTTTGGCATATGCATTAGTGCCTGAACAACATCGCAGAAAATTGGATGATAAGACAGTAAAATGTATTTTTGTTGGGTACAGTTCTGAAAGTAAAGGCTATCGTCTGTATCATCCACAGACTAAACGCATTCTGGTTAGCCGTGATGTTGCCTTTGTGGAAGATGCTATTCAGCCATTGCTTTCATGTACTAAGGAGACATCTGTTAGCTCCAAAGACATGTATGATACTTTGATGCCTCTTTTTACAAGTGGATAGTCTAGTGCTAGTCCTAATGAGGCAACCTCTCAGCCTTTGCACGTTTCATATGATGATCGAGATCATTCCATTTCTGATGCAGATTTACATGATGCACTTGTTGATGAGAGAGCTGATATTGAGCAGGCAAAAACTATGCCAAAATGGCTGGTGTAGACTTTGCGTGATAGCAAATCAGATGCACCTTTGTCATATCGTACTCGTTCAGGCTCTCATAGTGCCTCCTTTGCATCAGATTGCTATGCTATGGCTGCATCTAGTCTCTGTGATGAGAATGAGCCTGTCTCTTTTGATGAAGCACAAAATTCAGAAAATTGGATGGCTGCTATGCAATCTGAATATGATGCTATAATGAAGAATGGTACATGGTCTTTATGTGACTTGCCTCCTGGCAAGAAGGCCATTGGCACTAAGTGGGTATACAAGCTAAAGCATAAACCTGATGGTACAGTTGACAGGTATAAGGCTAGGTTTGTTGCAAAGGGTTATGCACAAGAAAGAGGCATGGATTTTGATGAGACCGTTGCACCTACATGCCGTATGACTACTGTTCGGAGCATTTGTGCACTTGCAGCCCATCATGGTTGGAATGTACATCAGTTGGACATTAAAACAGCATTTCTGAATGGTGACTTGCATGAAGAAGTGTATGTTTTTCAGCCCCGTGGCTTTGTGCAGAAAGGGCATGAAAACCAGGTTTGCAGGTTAAAGAAGGCATTATATGGTTTAAAGCAAGCACCACGTGCTTGGTATGAGAAGATACATGCCTATCTGATTGCACATGGTTTTGAGAACAGTCCAACTGAAAGCACCTTATATGTTAAGCGTGCTAATGATGTGCTTCTAATCATTGTTGTCTATGTTGATGACATGCTGCTCACTGGTCCTATTGAGACACATATTGCTGATTTTAAGGCTGATTTGCATGCCTCATTTGAGATGTCTGATTTGGGGCATTTGCATCACTATTTGGACATTCAGTTTATGCACGTTGATGGTGGAATGGCTTTGTGTCAAACAAAATATATTGACATATTATTGCAGCGTTTTGGCCTTGAAGACTGTAAGCCTATTGCCACTCCTATGGAGACAGGTTTACGATTGAGTCTTCATGATGTTGGAGATGCATTTGATGTTGTTCTCTATCAGCAGGCTGTTGGATGCTTGATTTACTTATGCATTACTCGGCCAGATATTCAGTTTGTTGTCTCACAGATGAGCAGGTTTATGCATTGCCCAGGAGTCACGCATTGGAAAGCGGTTAAGTGCATCTTTCGCTACTTGAGTGGTACTCGGCTACTTGGGTTGTTTTATCCCAAGGGGGGATCACTACCGCCAGATTTGCATGCTTTTTCTGACTCAGAATGGGCTGGTTGCTATGACACTCATGTGTCCACCAGTGGTTTTTGCTTCATGCTTGGTAGCTCATGTATATCTTGGTTGAGCAAGAAGCAGCCTACTGTGGCCACTTCCAGTTGTGAGGTTGAGTATAGGGAAGCTTTCACAGCGACTGTTGAGTGTGTGTGGCTCAGACGCCTTATGGCTGATTTGGGTGTTGGCCAGTCTTCTGCCACCACCATCTTCACTGACAGTCAGAGTGCATTGGTAGTTGCGAGGAACCCTATGTTCCATGCTCGCACTAAGCACATTGAGGTGCATTATCACTATGTCAGGGAGAGGTTCTCTGCTGGGGAGATCATCTTGGCATATGTGCCCACGCAGGAGAACATTGCAGACCTTTTCACGAAGGCTCTGCCTAGGGAGAAGTTTGAATCTTTCTGCAAAGCTTTGGGCTTACTTCCTTTTGTGGAGTGATTTCCACATAGCTTGGCACTTCCTTATACATGAGTGCCAGCTCCTTGTTCACCGCATCACTCCCAGGGGGGATTTGTTGATATATTTAGGTAGTGATGTGTGTGAACACTCTAGGACCGCCGGGGCACTTTTTTCCCCCTTTAGGAGGTTTTTTCCCCGGCTTGTATATACGCCTATTGCCCTAATGGGCTACTTATCTTTGTACATTCTCTAGTAATACATTCAGTATTGTGTTTTTGTGCTCCAAGCTTCTTCTTCTTCCTTGTGCTGTTCGCGTGCTTCCGCAGACGTCTATCTCCAACACTAAATGAATAATCTCCAATTTCCTGGTAGCTATAATATGACCATGTTTCTTGAAAGGTAGTTTATGCATCTTACCTTCAACACAACCTTCACATATATTTGAAACATTTGGTTGCTTGAATGAGGATAAACTCTCAACCTTACCTCTGTCTTTAATACTCTTGAGAGCTTCAAAACTAATATGTCCAAATCTTTCATGCCATAGCTTCATATCTTCCACCAGTGACAAAGATTTGACGACATATGCCTAACTGATTTTTGACAAAACAAACATCCCTCCTCTATGCTCACCTTGTAAAATACACTTTTCATCTTTGTGTGATAAGATCTTACAAAGATCTCTCTCAAATACAACTTTAAAACCATCACCTAATTCTTCTTCATTTCAGGTATGCATAGAACATCTGAAATCTGAAAATTACCACCTTCTATTGACTTTAGGGTTACTATACCTATTCCCACAACATCCAAATCATTGCCATCTGCAATAGTAACTCTTCTACCTATAGAATAGGAAAGAGAAGAAAACACATCTCTGCAACCTGTCATATGCTTTGTAGCACCTGAGTCAAATATCCAAGGACTTGCTAAAAGAACTTGTAAAGCTACCTGATCAAAACCTACTTCCTCAATGGGGATACAATCATAAGAATCACCTTGAGATTTCCCTTTTTTATCATCTTGTGCAACATTACCTGATGATTTTTTCTTTTTTGTTGCAATCCTTTTATAACATGCTAACTTAAAATGTCCAGGTTTCTTGCAGTAAAGACATATTACTTTCTTCTTCTTAGAAGACTTCTCTTTAGATGTAGTAGAAAGAGAATCTAAAGTAGAAGGTGAGAGGGACCTACTTTCCTTCTTGGATTGCTTTTCCTTCTTATCCTTCTTCTTCTTTTTACCCTTTGATGAAGATGAAAGTGCTTCTTCATTCTCTTCCATTCCCTTCAATTGATCTTCATCTTGAAGTAACAAGAATTCTAACTCTTCAAATGTAACCTCTTTGTCTCTTGTGGTAAAAGTAAGAGTGGTTATAAAATATCGATATGAGATAGGAAGTGAATTAATCAGCATATTTACCATTTCTTCATCAAATATCTCAACTCCTACATTTATAAGTTGATCTCTTAAGTCAGCAAGTCTTGTAATGTGGGTTTGAATTGACTCACCAGCTTTCATCCTTGTATTTGCTAATTGTCTCCTCAAGTGAGCTTTCCTAGTAGGATTTGTGCTCTGAAAAAGATTCTCAAGCTTCAACCAAGCTTGTCTAGAACTTGTACAAGATCTCATCTGTGGTAGAATATGATTTTTAACACTTATTGCTATGGCTTGTTATGGATCCATTGACGATACTCCATAAATCCTTTGTCACTAAAATATTCATCATAATGAAACTCCACATGGGATAATTAGAAGATCCATCCAACTTGTCTTCAATCTCAATTCTAATGTCACTCATCTTCACTAAGTGTGTATGTCAATTATGCTCTGATACCAAGTGTTGGAATTTGGGGCCCGAGGATCATTCCAATACTAAAACCTTTTGAGCATACACACTTAATTAATTAAGATGATAAGTGAGAGATAGAAAGAAAGAGATCTTGAGACAAGGATAGAGAACGTAAACTGGATGCTTACTCACTAAAAAATAGATGTCCAAATTACAACATGGGAGTACTACTCAACCATATAAAGTGGTGCACTCACTAATGAAAGAATATCCAAGAAGATGATGATACAAAATTTAGATTATGTTCAGATAATCTAAGTGTGTGTGAAGTGAACGAGCAACGAAGCATCAAACAACGCTAGTTTTCAGATTAGGGTAGAGAAACCCTAAAAACAAAATATAAGGTTGACTCACAAAAGATAGTTACCACCACCTTGTAGAAGACTTCTTGCTCCAAGAGAGTAGCCTCTCCTTCACCAAAACTTCACCTCCTCAAGAGTGTGTGAACGCTCTCTCTTGAAGAAGACCTTCAAACTCTAGCTTGAAATCTTTGAGTGAGTCATCCATAATGAGCCAAGCCTCTTCTTTTATAGTAGAGCATGCCTCTTGAAAACCATGTAAAACCAAAAGCCAAAATCATCGCCCATCAATCGCTTATAAAAAATCGATTACGAAAATGGCAGCGATATCCGAGTTCTTTCGCTAATTTTGGCTCCGCGCTGGCCCCTTGGTGGGGGTCTGGGGGCAGCGCCCCCGACGCGACGGTAAAGGGAATATTCCCTGTCGGAGTCAGAAATCATTTATATTTGTTAGGTCGGTTCAACCAGTCTAAGCCGTGTATGGCAATTATGCGGGCGGTGGCCGCCCATGCTCTACCGCCCATGTATAGCCGTCCATGGCAGGCCACCCATGATCCTATATATACATGACTTCTGCACTACCTAAGATATTGAGTTGAGCCAGCATACCTCTACCTTGTATCTCCCTATCTAGAGTTGTCTAGATCACCATTTAAGCTCTACCTTGAGAGCGCACGGGTGGACAACGCCATCATCTTTGTACTTGCTGCTAGTAGAAAATTGTTGAGATTCTCCTATATCTGTTATCTTCTCTGCTATTGCTCCTGTGTTATATTGCGTAACTATTGTCTTACATATAACTTCTAGGACATGGTTCTCCAAGTATAGAAACCGTTTAAGCAAATGCTTTTAGCCATGAGTAGCTTACCTTTCAACTTAAAGATTAAGTCCTCACTCATGTAAAACTTTAATCTGTGCAGTGAGAAATGATCAAATCATTGACCATCGAAAATGCGTTTGTTTCAGGAAACTGTGAACACTCTTTTACATATGAATGTTCCTACTCACAATTCTCACAACCTGTTTACAACTAGGCTCTCAAAATTTAGCCATAGACTCATTAACTATGAACTTAGACATCTACAAAAGGATTCTTGAAATGATCAAGCACAGATGGAGAATGCACAGAAATATCGGGCGCAACTTCTCTTTATTTCTGATAGAAATTACATCTAGATGAGAGAGCTATTCTAATCTCTTCAAAAGGTGTCTAATAACTTCTAATTCTCCTTAATTCTCATGCTCTACAATCTCTCATACTTGCCCCGACATTTTCCATAGTATTTATAGACAAATATTTACAAACTTATGACTAATCAAAAGTATAAGTGATCTATATCTGAACTAATGTACATATGTGTACATTTCTTTCAACTCTTGAATATATCATTCCTTCATACTTCATAATTTGGTCTTTTCTTCAGTCCTTAAATTCCAAACCTTCAATTGTTGATTGTCTTGCACCAACAGCTCCCCCTCAATCATCAATTGAGGTTTTCTCTATCTTCTTTATGCCTGCGATGTCTTTGAATCTCTGTAGCTTTGGTCCATCCAAGCTTTTGGTTAGCATATCAGCTATCTGCTCTTTTGTTGAAGTATGTATGACTTCAATCTCTTTATCCATCACCTTCTCTCTTAGAAAGTGATACTGAATCTCAATGTGTTTGGTCCTGGCATGAAAAACAGGATTAGCAGCTAGATACAATGAACTCATGTTATCTCCATAAATGATAGGTATACTCTGTATAGTATCAAAACTCTTCATGAGAGTCTTAAGCCATATCACTTCCTTTGCAGCTTCAACCATGCCTTTGTACTCAGCTTCTGTAGATGACAAAGCAACTGTATGTTGCTTCTTTGAACACGAAGAGACTAACTTATCTCCCACATAACACATGTATCCATAGGTCGACTTTCTATCATCTGGATTACCTGCCCAATCTGCATCACTATAGATCTTGATATTTGTATCTGATGCAAAACCATAATACAAACCTTCCTTGAGTGTACCCTTAATGTACCTCAACACTCTTTGACTTGCAATCCAATGTTCTTTCCTAGGACAATGCATGAATTGAGATAAAACCCCTACTGCATATGACAAGTCAGGTCTAGTTAATGTAGCATAGATAAGACTACCAACCAAACTCTGATATTGTTTCATGTCCTTGAACTCTTCACCTCCATATCTGCTTAATTTGTGATTCACCTCCATTGGAGTAGGTGCTACCCTGCAATAATTCATTTTAAACTTGATTAACAAGTTCCTCAAATACCTTTCTTGAGTCACATACACTCCATGTTGAGTGTATGAAATCTCCATGCCCAAGAAGTATGACAAATTTCCCAAATCACTGATTTTGAACTCTTTCTGCATTTGCTTCTTTAGGCTTTGAATGCCTTTCTCATCTGTACCTGTAAGGATTATATCATCAACATATATGCACATGTATATGAACCCATCATCACTTGCTTTGACAAGCAAGCTACTATCTGCCTTAGATACTTGAAATCCAAGTTCTTTCAAGAACTTCACAAGTCTATAGTTCCATGCCCTTGGGGCCTGCTTTAAGCCATACAAAGCTCTCTTGAGCTTACACACATGATCTGGATACCTTCCATCTCTGAATCCTTGAGGTTGCTCCATGAAAACATCATCTGAAATGTAACCATTCAAAAAAGCATTCTTCACATCTAATTGACTCAATTTCCAACCTTTACATGCAACAATTGCTATGAGTGTCCTGATGGTTGTCATCTTTGCCACAGGACTATAGGTCTCATCATAGTCAACACCATATGTTTGAGCAAACCCTTTCACAACAAGTCTAGCTTTGTACCTAGACACACTTCCATCTGCAAACCTCTTTGTCTTGCAGACCCACTTGCATCCAATGATCTTTTGGCTATTTGGTTTAGGAACCAATTCCCAAGTCTGATTTTCCATCAATGCATCATATTCTTCCTACATAGCTTTCTCCCAATTTTCCTTACCTTTTGCCTCTTCATATGTAGAAGGGTCTTCATCTGCCTTTATCATGTAAGCATAATCTTTGGTAGCCAAAAAGGAAGTATCATAGCTATACCTTGTCGGTTGCCACTTGTTTCTTGATGACCTTCTGAGTTCTCCACTCCTTGAGGTTTCTGGTTCATCACACTCATGATCAAATCTTGGCATTTCTTCAACTTCAACCTGCACTTCATTATTCTCCTCTTCATCAAATATCTGAACCTTTGATTTACCTTTCTTTTGGTTCACAACTTCTTCATCACCTATATTAATATTGATTGTACCTGCATACCAAGTACATTGCTCATCAAATGAAACATCTTTTGATACAAGAAATTGTTTTGTGGATGGACTCCACAACCTATATCCCATCTGCTTATCATCATAACCAATAAACACATACTTTTCAGCTTTAGGTTCCAATTAGTGCCTTAATTGTGATGGCACATATGCATATGCCAAACACCCAAATACTTTGCAATGATCTAAGGTAGGTCTCTTACCCCACCATGCTTCATAAGGTGTCATACCCTGCAAGGCTTTACATGGTAACCTATTGACCAAATAAGTAGCTGTGTTTACAGCCTCAGCCCATAAATAATTAGGGCAATTTTTCTCCTTCATCATGGACCTTGCAAACTCAACAAGAGTTCTATTCCTCCTTTCTGCTACACCATTTTGTTGAGGAGAGTATCTGCAAGTGATTTCCCTCTTTATACCTGCATTCCACAAGTAATCACTGAACTCATTAGAGAAATACTCTCCCCCTATTAGTCTCTTCAATTTATGACCTGTAATTCTCTCTGCATACACATGATAATGTTTGAATGTATTGAACACCTCTGAATTATCTTTGATCACATAAATAGTGATCCATCTGGTAGCATCATCAACATAAATCACATAATACCTTGAAATCCTTTGATGGTCCCCACACATCTGTGTGTACCAACTCAAGCTTCTCTGAATACATAAAACCATGCTTGGAGTAAGATTGCTTATGAGCCTTACCTAATTGAAATGCCTCACATCTGTATGTCATATGTTGACCTGCAACATTAGGCAATCCAAGCACTGAACCATTGTTAATCATATTTTTGATACCTCTTTCATTGAAATGTCCAAGCCTCTTGTGACAAAGATCTAACTCAGAGATCTTATGTCCTCCATAAGTGAACAAGGCATGACCAACATTACCTTGAATCTTCAATGTGAACAACCTTCCTTCTTTCTTCCCTGAAACAATTTGTTTATACCCATTGCTAGGGTCTTCCACAAACACTCCTTCATTAGTGAACCTAACTTCATAACCTTTTTCAAAAATTTGTCCTACACTTATCAGATTCTTAGGAATTGTAGGAACATACAAGACCTTACTCAATAAGGTACTACCATCCTTGGCCTTCACTGATCCAATTGACTTCACATTGTGCTTTGTATTGTCACCTGTTTGAACAACATGATTAGATACCTTATTTTCCAAATCAATCATCAATGCTATGTTACCACTGAGGTGATTGCTACACCCTGAGTCAATGTAGAAGACTCTTTGATCTTCACTTTGCCTTTCACAAGTTGCATTCATTATCAACGTTGAATCCTCCTTCTGTTCTGAACCATAATTGTAGTAGGTATTGTTATATTGTTGACTTTGGAATCCTCTACCTGCATTTCTTCCAAAATAACCCCTACTACCTCTACCTCTGAAATTACCTCTTTGATTCCTGCCACCTCTTCCTCTTGACTTATAGTTTTGATTATATCCACCATTACTCTGAGTATTATGCCAACAATCATTAGCTAAATGATTTGTCTTACCACAAATCCAACAAGCTTTGGCTCCATCTTTGTTACTCCTGCCTCTTCCTCTACCTTTGCCACCTCCTCTTCCTCTTAGGAAGTTGGCTTGACTAGTTGTGCCTTCATCTTCACCTGATTGTTGCTTTCCTTTGTTAGCTTTCTTCTTGTCTTTAGAGTACATTGCATGACCTGTACTCTTGTCACTTTCTCCTTTGACATCCTGATCAAAAGTTAGCATATGACCTAGCAACTGATTTAAATCAGGAGTGAAATGATCAAGTGATAATTCTGTAGACAAAATGAATGGCTTCCACTTGTCATCACCTCTCAAACCTGTGAGGATCTGCCTTACCAATTTATCCTCCTCAATATCTTCATCAACAGCTCCTAATGCATCTGCAATGTCTTTCATCCTTGTTACATAATCTAAAATGGATTGAGAGGCCTTCTTCTTGAAGGTGGTAAATTCTGCCCACAAGGATGCCTTCCTTGACTTTGTAGTGTTTTGGAAATGCTCCTCCAAAGCATTCCAAATATCACTTGCACTTTCAAGACCTCTAATGTGAGGTAGCAAGTAGTCATTGACAGCCATGTAGATTATGCTCCTAGCTTGAGCATCTCTTTTCATCCAATTCTTCAAATCTGATAATTCTTCCCTAGTTGGAACACTAGGATCTCTGAATTGTGGCTTTTCTTCTTCACTTGTAATGTAAGCTATTAAATCTTTGCTCATTAGATGAGCTTCCATCCTCATTGACCATGCAGGATAGTTCTCTCTATCCAACTTCTCTATTTGAAGAGAATCTCCCATCCTTCCTTCACCTGTATATTGAATTCTTCAACCTTTATGAAGTATAAAGTTACCTTTACTTCGAATGACACTCCTTTTGTCTTCCTTGGTGTCGTATGATCTCCTTCTCAAGCTTTTCTTCCAAGCTTTCACCTTTTGAATCTTCAGATGTCAAATTCTTTGTAGCTGCAGCACTCGGGATCCTCCTTTCTTCAATTCTGATGCTTCCTGCTCTGATACCACTGATGGAGAGTGTTAATCTCCAAAAGAACAACCTACTCTTGAAATTAGAGCACCTCTATATCAAAAGTAAGTCAAAACCTTCATCAATTTAGAGGATCAACATTCAATTATAAGAATTCTGAAAATCTATGAAAAAGATGAGTCTTCAAAAAGTCTACTGCACATATCTTTCTCATTGACTGATCAAATGTGTAAAGTTTTTTATGAAACTTTGCACAAGGTGTCGCCTAAAGTTTGCGCACCTTCTCCAAGTCAAATCACTCCAAAAGATTGAGTATAACTTGAGAAATCAACTTGTCAAGTCACCTATGTCTAAAACTGTACTTCTGAGAAGTCGATTTAGACACCTATAACTTCTAGGACATGGTTCTCAAAGTATAGAACCCGTTTAAGCAAATGCTTTTAGCCATGACTAGCTTACCTTTCAACTTAAAGATTAAGTCCTCACTCATGTAAAACTTTAATCTGTGCAGTGAGAAATGATCAAATCATTGACCATCAAAAATGCGCCTGTTTCAAGAAACTGTGAACACTCTTTTACATATGAATGTTCCTACTCACAATTCTCACAGCATGTTTACAATTAGGCTCTTAAAATTTAGCCATAGACTCATTAACTATGAACTTAGACATCTACAAAAGGATTCTTGAAATGATCAAGCACAGATGGAGAATGCACAGAAATATCGGGTGCAACTTCTCTTTATTTCTGACAGAAATTACATCTGGATGAGAGAGCTATTCTAATCTCTTCAAAAGGTGTCTAATAACTTCTAATTCTCCTTAATTCTCATGCTCTATAATCTCTCATACTTGCCCCGACATTTTCCATAGTATTTATAGATAAATATTTACAAACTTATGACTAATCAAAAGTATAAGTGATCTATATTTGAACTAATGTACATATGTGTACATTTCTTTCAACTCTTGAATATATCCTTCCTTCATACTTCATAATTTGGTCTTTTCTTCAGTCCTTGAATTCCAAACCTTCAATTGTTGATTGTCCTGCACCAACACAAACAATGTGGAATGAAATCAATCCACAAAAGGTTCACAAAAAGCTTCAAAATTCTCCCTCGGCACAATCTTTGTGAAAAGGCATGTACCTTTACCTTGTGTGGGCACATAAGCCAAACTGATTTCTCTAGTAGAGATTCTCTCCCTAACATAATGATGGTGCACCTCAATGTGCTATGTGCAAGCATGGAACATAAGGTTCTTTGCAGCTGAGAATGCGTTTTTGACTGTCAATAAAGATGGTGGTGGCAGAGCCTTTGTGAAAAAGTCTACAACATTATCCTATGTAGGTAGATAAGACAAAGTGATCTCTCAAGTAAAGAACCTCTCCTTGACATAATGCTAGCGCACCTCAATATGGTTTATGCGAGAATGAAACACAAGGTTTCTCACAATTACCAATGTGCTCTAACTGTTTATGAAGATGGTGGTGGTAGAAGACTGACCAACACCCAAATAAGCCAAAAGGCATCTAAGCCACACACACAACAATCACTGTGAAAGCTTCCCTATAGTCAGCCTCACAACTAGAGGTGGCCATGGTAGGATGCTTCTTGCTCAACCAAGATATGCATGGATTACCACACATGAATTAAAAAACATTGATGGAAACACAAGTTTCATAGAAACCAGCCCAATCTGAGTCAAATAAAGCATGTAAAACTGGCAATAATGATCCCCCCTTGGGATAAAACAATCCAAGTAGCTGGGTACCACTTAAGTAGCAAAGATGCGCTTAACTATTTGCCAATGCTTGACTCCTAGGAATACATAAACCTATTCATATGAGAGGCAACAAATTGATTATTAGGCTTAGTTATTCATAAGTAAATCAAACATCCAACAACTTGTTGATAGATAATAACATCACATGCATCTCAAACATTATGAAGTCTTAACTATAAACCCATTTCCATGGTAGTGGCACTAGGTTTGCAATCTTCAAGGCCAAAACACTACAATAATGTGTCATTATATATTTTTTGACATAAACCTATTCCTCCATCAACTTTCATGAAATGAATGCCCAAATAATGATGCAAATACCCTAAATTTGACATCTCAAAAGAGGCATGCAAATCAACATTAAATTTAGCAATATGCTTCTCATTAGGAACAATGAGCAACATGGCATCAATATATATAACAATGATTAGAAGTACATCATCTACATGCTTAACATATAAGGTGCTCACAGTTGGATTGTTCTCAAAACTACACTAGCAAATAGGCATGTATCTTCTCATGGGGCTGAAATACATACACTTCTTCATGTAAATCACCATTTAGAAATGTAGCTTTAATGTCCAGCTGATGTACATTCCAACCATGATGAGCTATAAGTGCACAAATGCTATGAACAATGGTCATTTGGCATGTGGGAGCAACGTTCTCATCGAAATCAATGCCTCTTTCTTGAGCATAAACTTTGCCAACAAGCCTACGCTTATACCTCTCAATTGTTCCATTTGGTTTATGTTTCAGTTTGTATACCCATTTAGTGCCAATGGCCTTTTTGCCTAGAGGCAAATCACATAAAGAACAAGTACCATTCTTCATAATAACATCATATTCTGATTGCATAAGAACCATCCATTTTTTGAATTGTGCTTCATCAAAAGAAACAAGATCATTCTCATCATAAAGACTAGAGGTAGAAATTTCATAGCAATATGATGGAAAGGAAGCATTATGAGCACCTCAATTGGTATGATATGACAAAGGTGCATCTAATTTGCTATCTCTTAAAGTCTCCACTAGTAATTCGGGCATGGGTTTAGCCTCTTTTATGTCAGCCTTCTCACCAAAAAGTGCACCATATAAATTTGCATAAAAAATGGAGTGATTTGCATCATCATGTGGAACCTCTAAAGGTTTAGAAATTGCCTCCTTTGGATCAACGTTTGACTTTCCACTTGTAAAAAGAGGCAGCAAAGTGCCACACACATCCTTTGAGCTAACTAATGTCTCCTTCGTTCATGAAAATAATGGCTGTATTGCATCTTCCACAAAAACAACATGTGGCTAACCAAAATGCATTTAATCTGTGGATGATATAGACAAAACCTTAGCTTTTACAACTATAGCCAACAAAAATACATTTCATTACTTTATCATCCAATTTCTTGCATTGTTGTTAAAGCACTAATGCATATGCTAGACAACCAAAGACATGTAGATGAGCAACAAATGGCTTGCAAACATGCCAAGCCTCATATGGAGTGATCGGTTGCAGTGCTTTTGTGGGACACTGTTACACTTATGTGTTCCTCGAGTAGCTTTGATGTGAACCTTTTCCCTATACATGGGCACTTTTTACTCTAGTGCTGGCTAGAGGTTTTTTCCCCATGTTACCACATACTTGATACTCTCATATGTGGTGGTACTTTGTACTTAGGGGATATTATTCAGCTCTTACTTCAGTTCAGTTCATCGATCAATAGAGAGAGCTATTCCAGCAATCGTCTTCTCCGTGTGTCTTGCTGCGTTTGTGCTCCTTGTGTGTGATTCTTGTGTGTCCCTCGCACTTCTACACACACCCAATAGTGGTATCAGAGCAGGTTCAGCTCTTTCTTAAGTTTCGGTTTTTCGCGTCACGGTGCACGCGCACTTTTAACAGTGCAAATCGACTTCGGAGCATAGAACTGTGAATTTCAGCAGCCCGGAAACATTTCCACCAGGTGCGCTGGAGTCTCACCCCCATTTCGAAGCCATTCGTGCAGTCAAAATCGCCATCAGAGTGATGGTTTGTAAGCTGAAATTTCAGCACTCATTTCAGTTTTCGTCGAAGTGAAGATTTTGTCACATTCTTGTTCCTTAGTGAAATGGCAGGCAGCAATGACTTATTTGGCATGCTTCAAGCTGAAGATAAGCTTGATGGGACCAACTATCCGATGTGGTCTTACATGATGAAGCATGTTCTTGATGCAAAACAACTTTGGAACATAGTGGCAGATGTAGATCGAAGACCGGCAGGTGCTTCTATTTCACAGTCTACTATCACAGATGGAGCTTCTTCTTCAAGTACAGTGGTTTCTCCTTCTCCACCTACACAAGAACAACTTAGATGGGATGGAAAAGATGCTCAAGTTCATGCTTTGATTGCGCTTTCAGTGAAGCATCATATAGTTCCACACATTCGATCATGTTCTACATCGAGACATGCATGGGACACTCTTGCTTCTTTGTATGGTGTGCGTAATGAAGCACGTGTTGCATACTTGAGGAAGCAACTTGAGGATGTATGTATGGCTGAAAATGAGTCAGTGGATGTGTATGTGACACGCATCAAGGACTTGAAAGAGCAATTGGCAAACATAGATGAGATCATTCCGGATGCATCACTCATTTCTACATTGTTGAAAGGATTACCAGAATCTTTTCAAAGCTTTGCTACTACACTCCGTTTGGTTGCAAAAGGAAATCCTAATATGTATGCATTTGATGAGGTTGTGTCTCTTCTTTTGCAAGAAGAGCAATCTAGAGTGAATAGGAGTGGTTTGATTGAAGGAACGCAAGCACTTGCTATCTCACAAAAGGGGAAAAGCAAGTATGGTTCAAATTTTGGTTCATCAAAACCAAAGCCTCAAGCTTCCTCTTCCGCGCATTCCTGTAATGATGGTGATTTGCAAAAGAAGAAGAGATGCAAATATTGCCGGAAGGCTGGTCATACTATTGATGAGTGTAGAAAGCTTGCTAAACGCAATGAAAAGAAGAAGGAATCCGGCATGTCTATTGCTGAAAATTCAGCAAATGCAAAGAATGATGAAGCTAACATGGCTCAAGATTTTTGGGCATGTGTTGTTACATGTCATTATGATGCTTCTTTACATTCTAAATGTATGGTTGTGAGTGAGGCTGATTCGGATTGGTTCTTTGATAGTGGTGCTTCAAAGCACATAACATCATGCAAAAGATTTTTTGCCTCTTTGAAAGATGCACCTAAAGGAGAACATGTGGTGTGTGCAAACAATGCCTCTTACCCTATCATTGGAGTAGGAGAAATTGAGCTTACGGCTACAAATGGAGGTGTGATTCTCTTGAAAAATGCATTGTATGTGCCCCGTATAAAGAAGAACTTAATTTTTAGTTCTGTTGATTGCCAAAGCTGGACTTCATGTACACTTTGTTGATGATAAGTGTATGGTTCATGATTTCAGCAATGGCGATGTTATCGTGATGTCCGGTACATTATGTAATGGTTTGTATCGCATGGATACATACAAGAGGGCTGCCTCGAATGCCTTAGTTGCTCATACTTCTTCCATGGCTGAAATGGAGCTTTGGCATGCTCATTTTGGTCATTTAAACTTCAATAGTTTGCTCTACTTGCAAAAGAAGGACATGGTTATTGGCTTGCCTACACTTGAGTCCATTGAAAAGCATGCATGTAAAGGTTTCATTCTTGGAAAAATGCATCGTGCTTCTTTTCCAAAAGTTAGTCACGCACACACTACAAGAAAATTGCAACTTGTTCATAGTGATGTATGTCCCGTCAAGACTCCATCTTTTGGGAAGCATGTATATTTTAATACCTTCATTGATGATGCTACTCGTCATACATGGGTGTATCCTATGAACGCAAAGAATGAGGTATTTTCTTGCTTCAAAGCATTTTTAGCTATGGCTAAAAATTTTTCTTCACAAAAGCTTTTGACTCTATGCATGGATCGTGGTGGTGAGTACATGTCACATGAGTTTAATGCTTTTCTTCGTGAAAGAGGCATTTCACACCAATGTACGGTGCCATATACACCTCAACAAAATGGTGTTGTCATATAGAACTTTACTTGAAATGGCACGATGTATGGTTAAAGGAAAGCATCTTCCTCATAAGTTTTTGATGGAAGCGATCATGTGTGCAAACTATGTGTTGAATCGCTGCCCTACAAAAGCATTGAGAGTCATCACTCCTTATGAGGCTTGGAATGGTCATAAGCCTATGGTTAGTCATATGCGTGTGTTTGGCTGTTTGGCATATGCTCTTGTGCCATCACAACAACGTCACAAACTTGATGACAAGGCCGGTTGTACCATCCATTGACGAACACAATTATTGTGAGTCGAGATGTGGTATTTGCTGAAAATTCAGTTTTCCCTCTACTTGAATGCAAAAAACTGCCAACAATTAGCTCACAAGATGTGTTCGATACACTCATGCCTTTGTTCCAAAATGGTGCGCTTGACTATGGCCATGTAGAACAGCCAACTGAGGTTCAAAGGGCTGAAAAATTCCAGCCAAATCGGGCTGAAAATGCAGAGAATTTCCAGCCAAACATGACTGAAAAAATTCAGCCAAAAGTTGTCAAAACTGTTGGAAATTTCCAGCCACATACGGCTGAACATTTCCAACAGTTTTGCGTCAAAATATGGCTGAAACTGAGCATGAAATTCAGCCCACGCATGATGTACATATTGAAGATGTTTTACATAATGAATGCATGTCTATCAAGAGTGCATAATCTATGCCAAAGTGGTTGAAACAAACTTTCCAGGACAACAAATTGAGTGCACCTTTACTTGGTAGAACAAGATCAAGCTCTCACCATGCATCAAGTAATTTTGTGGATTATTCTCTTATTGCTACAGCATGTAATGAAGAGTCACTTTCTTTTGAAGATGCATGTGACGATCCACAATGGATGAGTGCTATGCAATCAGAAATGGATTCCATACATAGGAATGGTACTTGGGAGTTATGTGAATTGCCAAAAGGAGAGAATGCTATTGGTACAAAGTGGGTTTACAAGATTAAGAGAAAATCTGATGGTAGCATTGATCGCTACAAAGCTAGATTGGTTGCCAAAGGATATGCGCAACAATATGGCATTGACTATGAGGAAACTTTTGCACCTACTTCACGCATGACTACCATTCGTACCGTGGTTGCATTGGCTGCCCATCGAGGTTGGAAAGTGCATCAATTGGACATAAAAACAACCTTCTTGAATGGAGATTTGCAAGAAGAGGTCTATGTGAAGCAACCTCCTGGATTTGCTATGAAAGGGAAAGAGCATATGGTTTGTCGCTTGCATAAAGCCTTGTATGGTCTCAAGCAAGCTCCACGTGCATGGTATGACAAAATACATAAGCACTTGATTGCTCTTGGCTTCACATGTAGTCCGATTGAAAGCACACTCTATGTACGCAAAAATGGGGCTGATCTTATAGTGCTTGTTCTTTATGTCGATGACATACTCTTGACTGGGTCATGTGATGCAAAACTTGACATTCTTATGGCTGATTTGCGGCATACTTTTGATGTCACTTATCTTGGTCTTTTGAGCTACTATCTTGGCATCCAGTTTGTATCCGTTGAGGGGGGAATTGTTATGCATCAAGCAAAGTATGTTGAAAAACTACTTCAGCGTTTTGATTTTGAGGATTGTAAGCCAGTTTCCACACCAGTTGAGACATGATTCAGGTTCTCAGTTGAGGATTCTAGTGATGCATTTGACACTTCTCTTTATCAGCAAGCTGTGGGATGTCTTATATATGCATGCAACACAAGGCCAGATATACAGTATGCGGTTTCCCAGTTGAGTCGATTCATGCATAGCCCTGGCACTAAGCATTGGCAATCAGTGAAACGTGTGTTTAGATATCTCCGAGGCACTTTGAGCTTAGGTCTCTTTTATGGCAGAGATGTTCAACCATGCTTGCATGCTTTTACAGATAGTGATTGGGCTGGTTGTTATGATACTCACGTGTCCACTAGTGGTAATTGCTTTTTCCTTGGAGACTCATGCATATCTTGGGTTGAGTAAGAAGCAACCTACAGTGGCGACATCGAGTGGTGAAGCTGAGTACAGGGAAGTTTTCACAGCTACAGTGGAGTGTATATGGCTGAGACGCCTATTGATGGACCTTTGCATGGAGATTGATGCTGCTACGCATATTCTCACAGATAGTCAAAGTGCTTTGGCTATTGAACGAAACCCAGTGTTTCATGCACGGACCAAACATATTGAGGTGCATTATCACTATGTGAGAGAGCACCTTCATGCAGGAGATATTGATTTAGTATATGTGCCTACACAAGATAATGTGGCAGACATATTCACCAAAGCTCTTCCACGGGAAAAGTTTGAAGCTTTTCGCAAAGCTTTAGGCTTATTACCTTGTGGGGGAGGATCTGTCACTCCCTGTATGTGTTCACATCATTCGCTCCAGGGGGGTTTGTTACACTTATGTGTTCCTCGAGTAGCTTTGATGTGAACCTTTTCCCTATACATGGGCACTTTTTACTCTAGTGCTGGCTAGAGGTTTTTTCCCCATGTTACCACATACTTGATACTCTCATATGTGGTGGTACTTTGTACTTAGGGGATATTATTCAGCTCTTACTTCAGTTCAGTTCATCGATCAATAGAGAGAGTTATTCCAGCCATCATCTTCTCCGTGTGTCTTGCTGCGTTTGTGCTCCTTGTGTGTGCTTCTTGTGTGTCCCTCGCACTTCTACACACACCCAACAGACACCTGTTAAGTGTTACCATTATGTCCATCTAAAAAGCCAAACGCCCATCGAGCACTTCTTTGTATATGTCCTTTAATAAAACATATAGTGGTCTCATTGGTCATAGACTCTAAGTTCGACCGCATTTGTAAGACCTAAGAAGTCTGTCTTCGTGCTCCCTTTGTACTGTGTTTTCTGCGTATTCTGCAGCCCTCTGTGTAGATTATTGTGTGCCGCATTGGGAGCTCAGTTTTCTACTCCAAGGTTATTGTCATGGAGTTCTCGAGAAGGAGAGCACACTATGGTGCATCGCCATCGAATTAGTTCACTGGTATCAGAGCTGTTCGACGCAAAAGATTTGTTCCTTTTATGCAAGCGAAGCGAGCAAACCTGGTCATATGCTCATTTTGCAGAGGATACTCTGGCAAAATTTTTCCAAATTTTTGGTTTAGTCAACTATACAGTGGTCGATTTACTCTTTGATACACTTATTCGTTGGTATTTGGACTCCTTTAGGTCCATTATCATTCTATTCAATTCTCCACCATCATGGCATCAAAGGTCTTAGGCACATATGGTGGATGAGGTTTTAGTGCCAGCGTTCCGAGGAGGAGCTATAGCTTGTAGGGCAAAGACCATTTTGATATCTGAAAATTTGATGGCACAAACTTTGCTCTATGGAAGAATTAGATTAAAGATGTGCTGATTCAAAGGAGGCAATGGAAGCCAGTAAATGGAATTTCAAAGAAGCCTGTTGACATGGATGAAGATGATTGGGATGAGTTAGATGAAATGGCTAGGTCAACCCTTCGCTTGCACCTAGCAGATAATGTTTACTTTACAATACTAGACTATGAAAGTGCAGAGGAGCTTTGGAAGAAGTTATGCAATACATATGAAAAAGAGATGGCATCAAATAAAGTGTATCTGATGAGAAAATTATATGACCTTTGCATGAAGGACACAGATAGTGTTGCTTCTCATCTAAATGAGTTTGATAAATGGATATGGATAATGAAACGAAAGCAGTATTGCTGTTATGCACCTTGCCATCATCATGGGATACATTTTGCATAGCTATTAGCAATAGTGCACCTAGTGATAAACTCACCTATGATGACATATGTGGAGCACTCTTGAGTTAGGAGATTTGTAGGAAATCTATGGTTGGCACTCAGAGTGGAGATGCATATAATGTTCATGATTCTTACCAAGGAAAGAATCATCAATGAGGTAGGAGCAAGAACAAGGAAAAGAATGGTCAACAGAATAAGAGTAGAAGTAAATCAAGGAAGAGGGATATTGAATGCCATTATTGTCATAAGAAAGGAAACATGAAGAAAGACTGTTATGCATTAAAGAATGCTAAAGGTAAAGGACAGAATGTTGACGGACATGTTAAACAATTACTTGCACCTTCTACTTCGATTGTGAAGATTGAAAAAATTAATGCTATTTCTGATGATGCTGATGTGTTGACACTTGATAGTACTCTTCCAATTGAGGCTCTTATGGCTGATTCTCTTTCCCACATGTGGCTGCTAGATTCTGGTGCTTCTTTCCATGTGACACTACACAGAGAATGGTTCTCTAATTATGCAGCAAAGCCTCTTGGTACCGTGAGTACTTCCAAAGGTCTTAAAGTGGCACAAGAGTTATGGAAAGGGAAGCCACCATATTATGATCATCTTCAAGTTTTTGGGTGTGAAGCATATGTTCATATACCCAAGAATCTTAGACAAAAGTTGGACCATAAGTCAAAGAAATGCATTTTTTTTGGATATGGTCGAGAAGGTCAATTTGGATATCGCTTATGGGATCCTAAAACACGATCAGTGATCAGAAGTAGCGATGTCATTTTCAATGAGTCTAAGATGCATAAACAACCCATTAAGGAGGTTGAAGTGAGAAGAGTGGTGTTTGAGGATACTAGTTGTCCAGTTAGCATGCATAAAAATGCTACACACAGGGACGTTGAAGAGAATGTCCGATCAGATCAGTCTGCACATATTCCTGTTTAGCAACCATTGAGACGCTCCGCACGTGTCTTGCATCCACCTGATATATATGTTCTAGGTTTATATTTTGTTATGCTAATAGATGATGGTGAGCCTTCTTGCTACAAAGAGGCTATGCAGACAGAGGGTCATGTCAAGTGGGAGCATGCCATGAAGAGTGAGTTGGATTCCATTCACAAGAATGGTACTTGGGATTTAGTACCTTTGCCAAAGGGCAGGAAATCTTTACCATGTAAATGGGTATATAAGTTGAAATTCACATTAGATAGTGCTTCTCCAAAGTATAAAGCACGACTTGTTGCAAATGGTTTTAAGCAACAACATGGTGTTGATTTTGAGGAAATCTTCTCTCCAGTGGTAAAGATGAATACCATGCGCATGTTGCTTGGATTTGTTGCAATGGAGGACTTAGAGCTAGTCCAAATGGATGTGAAAACTTGCTTTCTTGCATGGAGACCTTACATATTCCTGGCAAGGAAAGTCTAGTCTGTAAGCTCAAGAAGAGCTTGTATGGACTTAAACAGTCCCCTAGACAATGGTACCAGAAGTTTGATGCCTTCATGAAGTCCCAAGGCTATTCTCAAAGCAATGAGGATCATTGTCTCTACACAAAGAAATGTTCAGATGGCAACTTGATATGCTTGATACTTTATGTCAATGATATGTTGATTGCTAGGAAGTCCTCTTGTGACTTGTCAATTCTCAAAAAGAAGTTGAGTCAGACATTTGATATGAAGGATTTGGGGGATGCCAAACATATTCTTGGCATGCGCATTACTCGTGATAGGAGTAAAAGATGCATATACTTGTCTCAAAGTGAGTACATATCCAAAGTACTTCACAGGTTCAATATGCAAGGTGGAAAGGCATTGAGTACACCTTTACCCACATATGTGAAATTGAGCAAGGATGATTGCCCCATATCAGATGAGGAAAAGGAATTCATGACCAAAATTCCCTATCAGTCTGCTGTTGGTAGTCTCATGTGTGCTATGGTAGCTACGAGACCACACATTGCATTTGCAGTGGGAGTTGTGAGCAGATATATGTCTAATCGTGGCAAAAAACATTGGGAAGAAGTCAAGATGATTTTGAGATACTTGAGTGGCACTAAGGACAAGTGTCTATGCTGAGGTAGAGGTAAAGCATCCATTATTGGTTTACACAGATTCTGACTATGCTGGTTGTGTAGACAATCCTAATTCTACATCAAGGTACATTTTTGATTTTTTTGGAGGTGCTATCTCTTGGAGATATCATCTTCAAGAATGTACAACTCTTTCCACCACAGAAGCAGAGTATGTTGCAACAAGTGAGGCATGTAAGGAAGCATTGTGGCTCTCTCGTCTTGCTTGTGATATGGGTTTACCTCAGCATGTACCTCGTTTGCTCAATGACAATCAGAGTGCCATTGCTTTGGCTAAGAATCCGGTCTATCATGCAAAGACCAAGCACATTGAGGTATCACTTCATTTGAGATTGCTTAGCCATTGAGCGCATTATTCTTAAGAAAGTTCATGCTCGAGATAATGTTGCAGATGCTTTGACTAAAACTCTACCACATGATAGCTTTCGACACTATTGTCACTTGATGGGGGTTACTTGATTCATGATCTTACACAATCACTTGTATACTGTGTAACATGCCCATGAGGTGGGAGGTATAGTTTGTATGCTTACACTTAGGTATTCTTTATCATTCTTTATTTTTCTCCCATAATTACTTTGGCCATATTGGCCTTTCGTGGGAGATTGTTACTGTTAGTGTCCATGTGAAAGGTCTTTTGTATATGTTCTTTAATAAAACATATAGTGGTCTAGTCAGGCACAGACTGTAAGCTCGACCGCATTTGTAAGACCTAAGAAGTCTGTCTTCATGCGCCCTGTGTACTGTGTTTTCTACGTATTCTGCAGCCCTCTGTGTGGAGTACTGTGTGCGGCCTTGGGAGCTCAGTTTTCTACTCCGAGGTTATTGTCGTGGAGCTCTCGAGAAGGAGAGCGCACTGTGGTGCATCACCATCGAATTACTTCATTAACTACATGTGCTAGACACATAACAACTTGAATCCATAAGATATGTGGTAAAACCTGACTTTTGACCATCCACCTCACAATTTCAATGGGAGACTTGTTCGTTCTTTCAACACTTCCATTTTGTTGATGTGTATAGGATAGTGTACAGTAATGTTTTATCCCATGCCATTCTGAAATGCATTAAAATCAAAAGACATGTATTCCCTCCCTCTATCAAAATGGAGGGTGGCCAATTTACGTGTTGATTGCTTTTCAGCCATAAAAAGGAACTATTTGAAGCACATAAAAACTTTGGACTTTGCTTTCAATGGATATAGCCATGCATGCTTGGATGAGTTCTCAATAAAAGTCATGAAGTAAAGGTAGTTCCCAAATAGGTTTTTTTATAAATTCCATAAAATTTTGGAAAACATCCTTTGCAATTCCTTCATTTCGGACTTGTTTTGAAGCCAATATGAACAAGCATAAACAAATGAAGGAATGAAAGTGATTTAGCATAAACGTATGAAAAGATTAAGAAAGAAGACATTTATCACATAATTTGATTTTTTTCTTTAACTTTGTCAAGCATGCAAGCCCATCTCTATTTAGATGAAATGCTGAAGCCCCTAGGAACTTGTGGGAAAGAGAATAAGCCGTAAGGGCCTCAGTGGGTACAATACTATCAAGTTCCAACATATTAGCATCATTAAAAAAAGCATTAATTTCTTCAATCTTTACAATCCAAGCATATAGATATTTATCATGCCCATCAACTTTCTGTCCTTTACCTTTAGCATTCTTTAATGCATAGTAATCTTTCTTCATGTTTCCTTTCTTATGACAATAATTGCATTTGATATCCCTCTTCCTTGATTTACTTCTACTCTTATTTCATTGACCATTCTTTTCCTTGTTCTTGCTCTTGTCATGTTGTTGATTCTTTCCTTGGTATGTGAAGCATTACAACGACATACACAGAGAGATGAGTCTCTTTTTCCTCCCAACCATATGCCTCTATATATAACTGCTCTAATCAATGAGGACCACAAATGTAACTAGAGTCCACAAGTGCATGTGCAATCTCCACCATTCAGAGAAATAACACCAATTATCGACGCATATATGACGGACAGATGCAGTGCAATGCATTCTTCTGGTATGCTTGAGGTGTCGTACTGATGTTCTAATGTCACATGGCTTGTGACAGGAGGCTAAGCCAGTGTGCGATTCATTCCCGAACGATTTCAGCGCTGCATAGGATGAGCTGAATGCCTGAAGACTATCTGCTACGTGCCAACGTTCGATGTATCATTGCGCACCATGCATAGTCATAATAACGTGGCAGACTCTATTATCTCTGCGCATCCCTGGATTTTCATAGATGCATTGCATCGATCTAGTCTCCGGTCCAAGAGGCTAATAGCTAATTCTGCGCCTTACAAAAATTTGCATCCGACGAATGATTGAGCGCACGTTTATTGTAAAATCAGTATGCAGACGCCTCAACCAGAGAGGTAGCGACTACAAGTGGTGTTTACATCAGATATGATGCAATGGAAAAGTACTGCGCCTTTTTAGAAGTTGGCAATCGATAGTCATCCACGTGATACAATCACATCTGATAATTCGGTAGCTTGATCAGTCCTCTTTTACAGTCACTATACAAAAGGAATGCAGCGTGCACACATCTTCAAATAATGTTGCACTCATTTTACAATCAAAAGCGTTTACCCATTGCACAATATTTGTTTCGCTTGCTTACGTGTTCATATAATCTTTCTTTAAAGCTTTAATCGAAATTCCCACCTCCATCGATGCGGAAGCATTTACTTTTCCTATACCCAATTTGGAAGCAGAACCAACGAATAACACTTTTGATTTTGAAATGCATGATGCTTTCTCAAGTGAATTTCAATTTTCATAAGGACAATTTTTATCTCAGGAGTATGAATGCACAAGTTACCCTACCACACCCCCTGATCAACCGCAAGGGCAAGTAGTCTCCAACTCCGAAGAAGAGAGGACAAAAACTGAGGATGAAGATGGAGATGATGAAGCTAGTCAGGGAAGCCATGACTCTCAAGAGAATGTGCAGACTGATGAATAGGAACAACACAGTGACACTCAGGGTGGCACAAGTGATTAAGAAGACGAAACATTTGAAGTTGTTGCCTACACATCGGCAATCAAAAAACTATACCGCACTATGCAAGCAATTTGGGCGTGCAGAAAACTCTCAGAAGAAAAAAGTTAAGCGCTTGTAGAATAGGAACTCGCTACAGGAGGCTTCGAAGAAGCTTACATTCAAGGTTGCAGAGAATTGGTTAAATCAGTAGGCACTAATGAAGCATTATGATATCTGCAAAGAAAGCCACTACCGAAGATTGACCCACACCGAATTGGCTTACTATCAAAGCCCGTTCAATATATTTGTGTACCAACAGATGCCCAGTCTTCACAATAGGCTAGGGAAGCACACCTCATTCTGGAAGATTCTTTTGCAGTAGAAACGATCATCATCGACTCATCGCCTCACACTTCTACAGTAAATACCCCTAACATCGTCAAAGTACCCAACATATCGACTACTCCTCTTTCACCTCCCGCCCCTCCAGTCTCTCCTGTACACACTATCTCCCCCCGACCATCCACGTCCTTCGATAGTGCAATAGCAGAAGCCTTTGTTGCCTCAATTCCTCTCACCCTTTCCGCAACCACATAACCTAGCCTCCCTCCTAGGACTTCCACCCTTCCATCCTGTCCATTTCTTACTCCATCCTTTCCTTCCTTCCCCATCCCTCCAAGACCCCTATTCCCATTTCCCCCTCCACTGACCTTCTCCCTCGTCTCACCTTCCCCACCCACTGTATTTCCTCTCTCCCCTCTCCACCAAGCAATACAAGAAACCCCATCTGTAAATTATTTGGCAATTTTGGTAAATGCGATATTCATGCCCACTCACGCACCGGCTATCCCGACACTCTTCACAGTGACACTCGACACCACGACATATCTCCACCCACCGCACCACCACTCACCTCATCCATTTCACCACCACATTTCGGCACATCACATTTCTCCACAGTCACCATTGCATCCACTTTCCCATCCCTATTTCCCCTTCCCCTTCCATCAACACCCACAGCATCTTCACTCATTTCGCCATTAATATTGTCACCCACAATCGACACCACATTCCATCAAATGTTTGCATGTATGACACGAGTCCGCGACGAGTTTGCATCTCTTGGGACTAGTTACCAGACACTACAGTAGACCACGAATGACTTACAGGCGCAACTAAATTCATTATCAATCGAGAATGCCTCCCTTAACACACGCTACCAAGAGCTACACCAGGCCTACCATACAGAAGAGAATCAACGCTTGCAAGAACAGAATAGAGAAAACCTTGAAGCAGCTTCAGATCAACCGGACGAACCTTTGAGTCCCAACCGCTTTAAAGACGTCCCCTTTGAATCTATGAAGATACTATTGGAAGACCATGTCAGACTATTCAAAGATTATGACATTATGAATGAGGCATATCAGAAGCTCAAGGAAGACCACAAAATGTTACATTTACGAGAACCTGTACAACACGCACCACCAACTCCTGAGGCAACACCTCCACAGATCATAGAGGAACTAAATGCTTTACACGCTCAGGTACTTACCCTTCAAGCACAAATTACTGTCATTTCTGAACCCCCTAGGCTTGATTCCCCATCTGAACTCCCAACGGAGGAAGAAACTGTGTCTATCCTGATGGAGGAAACGTATGAAGAAGCCTACGAACCACAACCCATCCCAAGCGGATGTGTCACGGTTGAAGGCCAGACCACCTTTGAACTCCCTACTCCTGCATGGATGAAGACTATAGAAGAACTTGGATGGACCCACTCATCATGCGTGGAAGCTCAATTACACACCATGGCTATGATAGAGGAGCGTATTTTACTATCCCCTTATTTCGCTCACTTGGCCCCTTGCATGTATATATCGAGCCATGAGCTGCAATATAAGCCATATTTCATGCTAATGGTAGAATATCAATAGGTGATCCAAAAGGAGACATGCAAGAAACCCTCACATGCAACTCAGTTTGAGCCTGATGACTTGCCACCAGAAGCGTAGAGCGGAGAAATCTTTCAACCAACTTGGTGCCACGAATTACTACAACAATATCCAGAAATGATTAGCACATGGGTCAAGGCACCCCTGCATTTAAAGTATAAACCATGTTGGGGACCGATCCCAAGACGCAGCTCTTGGAAGGCCTTCACAATCAAAGTACAGAACAACAAGCAATGCCAGGACTGACTAAATTATCTATATTTCACTCCACCCATTGGATCACCCATTGTTGGATATATGATGGCAATGATTCACCACTGACTCCCCTGCTTACGCCACATGGACGATGTAGCTGCCCATATGATGGTCAAAATATTTGACATGATGCAGCTAGTATTCAAGGTCTTCCATCACATCAAGGCACCACACATTGACACCCCGGGATTTGAGCATGGTAATCAAGATTTAGCGTATGATATGTGCATGACACCATCACTCCAGGTGTGTTATGCCTTGCACTATCGAATCAAATAGTTACCGGCATGCTATAAAATGACATTCGAAGAGATGTTTACTACCGGTTTTTGGGAGTACCATTCAGAGGTGTTCATCAGCAGGTCCACACACCTACTCCAATTATTTGCCTATGAACAACTAGTGTACTCCATGCACTACAAACTCCCGCCACCAGATGAACCTCAACCCATAGATTGGGAAAAACATGAAGCAGATCTTGCAAGAGGTATTCACATTTCAGAGCACACCCTCACTCATGACCTCCTACAAAACTATATCCGACAGACCCCGCAACAAGGTTCTGTCGAGGATGATAGAAGCGAGAGGGAGGGGGTTGTTGGCAATAAGCTAGAGGCACATATGTCGAGGAAGTATGTGAAGTCGGATCACAATGGGAAGCCAAGCGGATTGATTTTTCAAAGAAATATGTTTTGTAATACTTTTCAAACTCTCAACAGTGATTTTCATCACTCTTGTACCATATGTAACATAGAAATAAGCCCTTTTGTAATTAGTAGGTCCATTTTGTGCAAGCCAAGGAGTCCTCGAGCTTGAAGAGCTTAGGCAGAATGAGCCTACCAATTTTGGTTATTTTTAGACCTCGTTTAGACCTTCAAATAGGACATAGAACCTATTTTTTAACTATGCTAGTCACTAGATGTGAAACCGATCAAAACTAATCTAAAAACTATAAAGAGAGATAGAGAGCTCATTTTTGAGGTTAGCTTGTATGAGTAGAGAAGAGCTTAGAGCTATTTTGAGTTGTAAGAGTGATCTTAAGCAATAGATTCTATTTTCCTATCTTCCATTGTGTCTTGGTTGTCTCTTACATGTGTGTGTGCATGCTTCTCACCTTCACTCTCACTACATCTCGCATTCACGATCTTCATATCACTCATATCTCTTACGCCGATTGACATTAAGGAGGTGGATCTTCTTAACATGGTGCTTATCATTGTGGTGGAGCAACAACGTACCTTCTTGTTTCAATTCTTTACGAGAATTTTGAAGTTTCAGGCATTCTAAGTAGATAATCTAGGTTTTGATTCCTTCACATGATCATCATGCAATCATGTGCTTTGCTTTGGAAACTTGAAAACCTCTTGATAGAATATCTATTCCTCTTTGTTAGGGTTTCAAAATGAAACCAATCAGAATTCCAAATACTTGAATTTTCACAAATTCAATTTCAATTGGTTTATTCTTGACCAATTTTTAGTGACAAGAGCTTTTGACTTCTTGTCTTTAGATTCCTTTTTTACTAATGCTTTAGGTACCTATCCTGGCCAGGAATTTACAGGAATCTCTCTACTACATAAGTGTAAGCATCTGTTCATGCTTTCTGGATTTATACCAAAATCCATTTAAAGATAGGCAAACATTATGTTTTACCTTCCACATACTTAAGTACTTTCTTCACGGTTATAGACTACATTCTTCGAATTTCTTACTCTGTTCAAACTTGGAACAACTTACTCTTTTCACAATTTTCCATTGGATAAATGTAACCTGAGTGAATAATTCCCGAAAGGAATTTTATTGCTAATACTTGGGCAAGCTTTAGAGTAGTTCCAATCACACATTCTTGGACAATCATGGCCAAGCTTGATCAAGTCTAGTTGAGATTGCGACTAGAACAAAGACTTAGTCTTTATCTTTAAGGTCTCTTGACCTTTCAGAAGCTTCTTTGCTTACCCACAAGATTTTTGGAGATCTTTTCCTCAATCTTAAGTCCAAGCATACACTGATGCATCTCAGATTCCAAAGCTAAGAATCTTTGATACACCTTTAGGATGTATCAATATTTGGACTTAAGTACCAATACTGGTGGTTTGGGAATTGCTAGGAACTGTTGGGTGTGTGTAGAAGTGCAAGAGACACACAAGAAGCACACATAAGGAACACAAACCTAGAAAGACACATGGAGAAGACGCTGGCTGGAATAACTCTCTCTATTGACAATGAACTGAACTAAAGTAAGAGCTGAATTATATCCCTAAGTACAAAGTACTACCACATATGAGTGAATCATGTATGTGGTAACATGGGGAAAAAAACTCTAGCAAGCACTAGAGTAAAAAGTGCCCATGTATAGGGAAAAGGTTCACATCAAAGCTACTCGAGGAACAAACACATAAGTGTAACAGACCCCCCTGGAGTGAATGATGTGAACACATACAGCGAGTGATAGATTAGCCCCCACAAGGTGATAAGCCTAAAGCTTTGTGAAAAGCTTCAAAATTTTCCCGTGGAAGAGCTTTGGTGAATATGTCTGCCACATTATCTTGTATAGGCACATATACCAAATCAATATCTCCTGCATGAAGGCACTCTCTCACATAGTGATAATGCACCTCAATATGTTTGGTCCGTGCATGAAACACTGGGTTTCGTGCAACAACCAAAGCACTCTGACTATCAGTGAGAATATGCATAACAACATCAATCTCCATGCAAAGATCCATCAATAGGCGTCTCAGCCATATCCAGTCCACTGTAGCTATGAAAATGTCCTTGTACTCAGCTTCACAACTCGATGTCGCCACTGTAGGTTGCTTCTTACTCAACCAAGATATGCATGCATCTCCAAGGAAAAAGCAATTACCACTAGTGGACATACGAGTATCATAACAACTAGCCCAGTCACTATCTCTAAAAGCATGCAAGCATGGCTGAACATCTCTACCATAAAAGGGACCTAAGCTCAAAGTACCTCTGAGATATCTAAACACATGTTTTACCGCTTGCCAATGCTTAGTGCCAGGGCTATGCATGAATCTACTCAACTGGGAAACTGCATATTGTATATCCGGCAATATATAAGACATCCCACAGCTTGCTGATAAAGAGAAGTGTCAAATGCATCACTGGAATCCTTGACTAAGAGCCTGAATCCTGTCTCAACTGGTGTGGAAACTGGCTTGCAATCCTCAAAGTCAAAATGTTGAAGTGGTTTTTCAACATATACTTTCCTTGATGCATAAAAATTCCTCCCTCAACGGATGCAAACTGGATGGCAAGATAATAGCTCAAAAGACCAAGATAAGTGACATCAAAGGTATGCTGCAAATCAGCCATAAGAATGTTAAGTTTTGCATCACATGACCCAATCAAGAGTATGTCATCGACATAAATAACAAGCACTATAAGATCAGCCCCATTTTTGCATACATAGAGTGTGCTTTCAATCGGACTACATGTGAAGCCAAGAGCAATCAAGTGCTTATGTATTTTTTCATACCATGCACGTGGAGCTTGCTTGAGACCATACAAGGCTTTATGCAAGTGATAAACCATATGCTCTTTCCCTTTCATAGCAAATCTATGAGGGGTTGTTTCACATAGACCTCTTCTTGCAAATCACCATTGAAGAAGGCTGTTTTTATGTCCAATGGATGCATTCTAACCTCAATGGGCAGCCAATGCAACCACGGTACGAATGGTAGTCATGCGTGAAGTAGGTGCAAAAGTTTCCTCATAGTCAATGCCATATTGTTGCACATATCCTTTGGCAACCAATCTAGCTTTTTAGCAATCAATGCTACCATCAGATTTTCTCTTAATCTTGTAAACCCACTTTGTACCAATGACATTATTTCCTTTTGGCAATTCACATAACTCCCAAGTACCATTCCTATGTATGGAATCCATTTCTGATTGCATAGCAGTCATCCATTCTGGATCATCACATGCATCTTCAAAAGAAAGTGGCTCTTCATTACATGTAGCAATAAGAGAGTAATCCACAAAATTACTTGATGCATGGTGAGAGCTTCATCTTGTTCTAACAAGTAAAGGTGCACACAATTTGCTGTCCTGCAAAGTTTGTTTGAGCCACTTTGGCACTCTTGATAGAAATGTGTTTATTATGTAAAACATATTCAATATGTACATCATGCGTGGGCTGAATTTCATGCTCATTTTCAGCCATATTTTGACGCAAATGTTCAACCATATGTGGTTGGAAATTTCCTGTAGTTTGGGCATTTTTTGAACAAAAAATTTCAGCAATGTTTGGCTCGAAAATCTTTGCATTTTCAGCTCTGTTTTGCTAAAATTTTTCAGCCCTTTACTAATTTTGGATAAATACACAGGGAGAACCAAGCAAAACAAGTTGACAGATTTTCACATATAGAGCTGCGACACAGGTAGAAGATACAAAACTCTTCAAGAATGACTTGCATTGAGTACAAAACTCATGTACAGAGGTTGAGCAAGCTTCTCCACGCCCTCTACATCATATTCCATGCTTTGGGTGTTTATAAAACACATGTAAATCCTCAAATTCGTGTATCTCTAACTGTCTCTTTACATGCATCCTAAAAATAACTATCCTTAGCTTTTGAACAACTTTTCCTACTTTGAACAACTTTTCCTACTTTAAGTGGGTAATACATATAAGCCACAAATTCTAAAGCTTCTAGAATAGTGATCCACGTACAAGACCATCCAACATTAGTCTAAACTCATTAATTCATATAAAAGTTGTGTTTGTTTGCTTCAACAAGGTGGATACTAACCATCCATGTGTCAGCCATGTAGCTCCATGCGTGTTGTGTCCTAGTTAACCAAATTTAACTCAAGTGGATGCTTCTAGAAGGTTCTAGAGCTCTTTGAGCAAAACACTCTCCTCATGTAGTGGATGGGGGTTGAACCCAAGACCTCTTCCTTTACATCCTTGAGTCTTAACCGCTAGGCTAAGTGGATCACTTGGTTACAAGAGTAAATGACCTTCGAGTAAGTCTAGAATCGAGATCTTTGGTCATACACATAGGTGACCAAACGGTGTTTGATTTTAGATCTCCCTGAATCGGTCGGACCCTTAGATCATAAACTTACTTCATTACACATTACATAGTTTGTTTCATTCTAAGCATGTGGAACACATCTTTTTTGTTGTATAGTCATGATCTTGAGCATTGTATAGGCACATCATCTAATGTATGCTTTCATGACAGTAATGTTGGAGTTAATATCATATGGTCCAAGAGTATGAACTTTCTATTCTCTCTTCAAAACCCAAACGGGTGCGGCTTATTATATATATATATATATATATATATATATATATATATATATATATATATATATATATATATATATATATATATATATATATATATATATATATATATATATATATATATATATATATATATATATATATATATATATATATATATATATATATATATATATATATATATATATATATATTATTCGTATTGCATCATCTTCAAGAAAGGCACGTGGGCACCTTGGCTATGATATAACCCTTGTAAAAAACCCATCTGTGTTCGAATCCCATCGGTTGCTCATACTAAAAGAAACTTTTTTTTATCGTATGCTTTTGAAAATTAAAAGCAACGGCCCGCTGGCCCCATTGGACCCCCCAGCCGGGGCTGCTCACCGCTGCCCCGGACCCCACAATTGGGGACCCTGGTAACTCCCTTTCCTTATAATACCTTACATGGTCCAATATGACCTTCATCCAACATTCAAGTTGGGATTCCCATCAATTGGGTAATGCACGCTTGGCTTCTCCTCATAAATAGGGCCTTATAAAATGTGCATACAATCATGAGGGGTAGACATTGATCATATACTAACACCCCCCCTCAATGTTTACCGATGATAAATCAAGTAGGTCTCGGTCCTATGCCCATCTGTTGAAGATGCTTGTTGAGCTGCTCTCTTCCAAGTGCTTTAGTGAATATGTCAGCACAATTTGCCTATGTTGGGCAATATTCTAGCTCCACAATTTCATCTTCAATTAGCTCACGAATGTAATGGTACTGTACTTCTATGTGCTTGGTGCGAGCATGAAATACTGGGTTCTTTGCAATAGCCATACAACTTTGATTATCACACTTGAGTACAGTTGGCATATTTGATGGAAAGCCTAGATCTGCAAGAATTCTCCTTAACCAGACTGCCTCACAAGAAGCAAAAAAAGCTGCTTTGTACTCTGCTTCACTGGAGGAGAGTGCGAGAGTTGGTTGCTTCCTACTTACCCAAGAAAATATTCCTGAACCAAGTGAGAAACAATATCCAGAAACTGATTTTCTAGAATCACAATCTCCAGCCCAATATGAATCACAATATCCTTGGAGTGTATCACCTGTGGTATACAAAATACCAAAATCCAAGGTTCCTGCAATGTACCTTAGAATTCGCATTCCAACATTCCAGTGACTCTCCTTAGGTTTGTTGGAAAACCTGCTTAACACTCCAACAGCATAGCAAATGTCTGGTCTAGTGTTGCACAAAAAAATAAGACTTCCAACGAGCTTCCTATACTTCTTAGCATCTACATCAGGCATGTTATCATCCATAGATAGCTTATGATTTACCTCCATAGGTGTGCTAGTTGGTTTGCTGTCCATCATTCCAAATACCTTGAGAATTTCTTTGGAATATTTTTGTTGTGAGATGAAAATGCCATCCTTCCTTTGCCATACTTCAATTCCCAGACAAAAATGGAGTAGACCTAAGTCTGTCATTTCAAACTCAGTTCCCAAGCTGATCCGAGTTTGATTGATGAGTTCCTGATGATCTCCTGTAATGATCAAATCATCTACATATACAATGACAACAACTAGCTTGCTATCCCTTTTTGTTACATACAAGTTAGCATCAGAAGTACTTCTTTCAAAACCCATATTTTTGAAAAAATGATCTATTCGTTGGTACCAAGCCCGTGGAGCTTGCTTAAGTCCATACAAAGCTTTCTTCAACCTGCAAACTTTATTTTCTGAATTGGGCACCTCAAAACCTGGTGGTTGAGATACATATACCTCCTCCTTGAGGTGACCATTCAAAAATGCAGATTTGACATCCATCTGGAAAATAGGCCAAGACTTTTGTGCAACTACTGCAAGTACCGTCCGAATAGTTGTCATGCGTGCTGTTGGTGCAAAAGTTTCTTGAACATCAAATCCTTCAATCTGTGAAAAACCCTGTGCAACTAATCGTGCCTTATACTTTTCTAATGTTCCATCAGCTTTATACTTAGCTTTCCAAATCCATTTAGTACCTATTACCTTCTTCTTTGGCGGCAAGTCGACTAGATCCCATGTATCATTTTTGAGTATACTATCATACTCGGATTGCATTGCTCTCTCCAACCTGGATCATCAATGGCTTCTTCAATGGTGGTAGGTTCCTTTATCGAACCCATGATATCTGCCATTAGAGCCATGTTAACAATGTGTTCTGAGGCTCTTCTTTGCTCCTCTATTCTCTTTGATCTTCGTAATCCATCCGATGATGATTCTGGTACATCTACATGTGGATTGTGATCATCAAAGAGCTGTTGTGCCCACTTTGGTAGTGGCTTACGCTGTGCAGCTACAACTGGTTGGCTTTTTATTGAGGAAATTTCTCCATCAGATGTTTCATCCTCCTCAACTTTAACCTGTCTTTTGATAGGCACAAGGTGAGATATTTCTCCGTTTGATGAGATAGTAGATTTACCTTTATCTTCTACTAAGTGTGGTCGTTCATCAAACACCACATCTCGGCTGACAAAAATCTTCCTTGCCTCAGGATCCCATAACCTGTATGCTTTAGACTCTTCACTATATCCTAGGAAGACACACTTTTTGCTTTTTGAATCCAACTTTGATCTTGTTGAATCAGGAATATGTGCATAACAGAAACAACCAAAAATTCTGAAATGCAAAACTGAAGGCTTTTTACCAAAATATGCTTCTTGAGGAGTCATCCCCTTCAGTGCTTTTGTGTAGCTTCGATTGAGGATGTACACTGTTGTATTGACTGCTTCTGCCCAGAATGAATCAGGCATGTCTTGAGCCTTCAACATACAACGAGCCATTTCAACTACTGTCCTGTTCCTGCGCTCAACAACGCCATTTTGTTGGGGTGTATGAGCTGTGGTAAGTTGCCTTTTCACACCATGCTCCTTACAGTAATTGTTGAATTCTGTTGACAAGAATTCACCTCCTCTATCTGTTCTAAATTTCTTCAGTTTCCTTCCTGATTCATTTTCTACATACTTATGCCACGTTTTAAATTTTTCAAAAGCATCAGCCTTCTCTCGAATGAAATAAACCCACATCTTTCTACTATAATCGTCGACTAACAGCAAGAAGTAGAAAGATCCTCCTAAAGCAGGTGTAGACATTTTACCGCAGAGATCAGCATGTACCAACTCTAAAGGAGCTTGAGATCGATTGCTGGTCTCTCTTGGAAACGCCTTTCGTTGTTGCTTGCCCATCATACAAGCTTCACAAGGTTCCTGCAACTCTAAAAATGCAGGCAAATGAGCAACCATCCCTGTTCGTTGCATCTCCTTCAAAACTACAAATCCGAGATGCCCAAATCGTTGGTGCCATAACCTGCTTACATCTTTATCTTCTGTAGCAGTTAAAGCACTTAACTCATACAAGTTATCCCATCGTATGCCTTTACCTACAACATTACCTGATGAATCCATGATTTCCGCACCACTCTTATTGAAGTGAACTTCGAGTCCACGATCTGTTATTGCAGAAACTGACAACAAATTTCTTTTGAGTGTAGGTACATAGAGAACATCGGATAACTTTTTCTCAACACCTGGAGAAGTGATAAAAGAGATGGTTCCAGTTCCTTCAGCTGGACACTTGGAGTCATTTCCCACCACTACATTGATGGATTCCCACAGAGGCACTAGGGAACTATACCAATCCTTTTTACTAGTCATATGGCGAGAAGCTCCACTATCTAAAATCCATGGCTCATCAACATGAGCTTGAGCAGATGAACATACTTCTTCAATAGCTACCCAAAGTTCCAGCTCTGTGTTGTTTGCAGACTCTTTGTTCTTCCATGATGATTTTACAGTCCCATTCCGTTCATCAGCTTGCTTCTTTCTGCAATCCTTGATGGCATGGCCTTTCTTTTCACAATAGAAGCAACTTCCTGTTAACTTTTTCTTCTTTGGCTTCTTCTTTGGCTTCTTCTTTGATCCCTCTGAAGAGCCTTTACCTTTTGCATTTGCTGAGAATGCAGCATCAGTTGTACTTTGCCGATTCTTCAGCCGCATCTCTTCTTCTAAAAGCATGGCACAAAACTCTTCAAATGTAAGAGGAGTTGGCCTTACCTGAGTGTTAAGGGCTGTTACTAATCCATCATACTTTGCTGGAAGAACACGTACAGATCTTCGAGCCAGCTCTTCTGGTGTTATAACAACACCAACTGCAGCCAATTGATCTTGAAGATGCTTTATCCGTTTGATAAAATCTTCAACCTTTTCAGAATCAGAATGCTTTTCATTTGCCAACTGATTTTCTAAATTCTGTATCCTAGTGTGGTTCTTGGTCTCATATTGTCGAGCCAATATGCCCCAAGCCTCATGTGCTTTAGTAGTATGTTGAACTAAAGTAAGCACAGAATCACTTACACTAGTGATAATTGCACATAATGCATCAACATTCCGCCTCTTCCAAGCTCGTAGAAGATCTGGATCTGGCTGAATCATCAATCTTGAATTTGCTAGATCTTCAACTGGTATAGGCTCTGGATCCAATCCCATCGGTCCCATGACAGTGTCAAGTAATTCATAGGAGTCCAAAATTGCAGAAATTTTGAACTTCCAGAGTGTATAGTTGGTTCCATCCAGCTTCCCTTCAGTGAATGCAGGTGGACGAATTCGAATAGGTGCAGCATTAACATTAGCTGAAGCACCAAGACTAGTGTTCGATGAAGCCATCATGTAATCACTCGAATAATCTACTGATATTCTAGTCTGCTAGTAGGCTAAAATAATGATACTTCTCAAGCTATTCGAACCTTACAGCTCTGATACCATGTAAGACAATAGTTACGCAATATAACACAGGAGCAATAGCAGAGAAGATAACAGATATAGGAGAATCTCAACAATTTTCTACTAGCAGCAAGTACAAAGATGATGGCGTTGTCCACCCGTGCGCTCTCAAGGTAGAGCTTAAATGGTGATCTAGACAACTCTAGATAGGGAGATACAAGGTAGAAGTATGCTGGCTCAACTCAATATCTTAGGTAGTGTAGAAGTCATGTATATATAGGATCATGGGTGGCTTGCCATGGACGGCTATACATGGGCGGTAGAGCATGGGCGGCCACCGCCCGCGTAATTGCCATACACGGCTTAGACTGGTTGAACCGACCTAACAAATATAAATGATTTCTGACTCTGACAGGGAATATTCCATGGAATATTCCCTTTACCGTCGCGTCGGGGGCGCTTCCCCTAGACCCCCACCAAGGGGCCAGCGCCAGGGGGCCCGCTGGCCCCCTTGGACCCCCCCCAGCCGGGGCTGCTCACCGCTGCCCCGGACCCCACAATTGGGGACCCTGGTAGCTCCCTTTCCTTATAATACCTTACATGGTCCAATATGACCTTCATCCAACATTCAAGTTGGGATTCCCATCAATTGGGTAATGCACGCTTGGCTTCTCCTCATAAAGGGGGCCTTACAAAATGTGCATACAATCATGAGGGGTAGACATTGATCATATACTAACATTATAGGTGTCTAAATCGACTTCTCAGAAGTACAGTTTTAGACATAGGTGACTTGTCAAGTTGATTTCTCAAGTTATACTCAATCTTTTGGAGTGATTTGACTTGGAGAAGGTGCGCAAACTTTAGGCGACACCTTGTGCAAAGTTTCATCAAAAACTTTACACATTTGATCAGTCAATGAGAAAGATATGTGCAGCAGACTTTTTGAAGACTCATCTTTTTCACAGATTTTCAGAATTCTTATAATTGAATGTTGATCCTCTAAATTGATGAAGGTTTTGACTTACTTTCGATATAGAGGTGCTCTAATTTCAAGAGTAGGTTGTTCTTTTGGAGATTAACACTCTCCATCAGTTTGGCACTTCCTTATACCTACGTGCCAACTTCTTGTTCATTGCATCAATCCCAAGGGGGCTTTGTTGAGATCTTTTGATAGTGATGTGTGTGAACACACTTAGGACTATTGGAGCACTTTTTTCCCTCTTTAAGAGCTTTTACACCCCCCCTTTAAAGACATTCCTAAAAATTCACTTGGTAATACTCTTTGTGTTGTGTTGTTCTCCAAGCTTCTTCTTCTTCCTTAATGTTTGCATGCTTTCGTAGTCCTTGAAATCCAACATTTTACTATGAGGAATTAATGTATAGGAAAACCAAAAATCAAAGTACTCCAATGTTAGCAAGAAAACCTAGAAATATATCATTTTGGAATGAAAAGAAACTAACGCTCATTTTAGAGAGATTTTTTATGACCTCAAATGTGGAAGGAAGTCAAAGAATATATTAGAACCTATAATTTTTGCAACAATTGAAAGGTACCTCACCACAACCCTCATGGCCTTCTACAACCCTTACCTATTCCTACATGATCGTGGTCTTTCCTAGCCATGAAGATCATCGTAGATCTACCAAGGTCATACAAGTATGACTTTTTTTTTTTGGTAATTAGCTTCATAAGGATAGAAAGTTTCATCTCTCCGACTAAGGCAATCACATGAACATTACTAGAAGTTTCTATAGATATAGCTTTAGGCTACACAAACCTTCAAATAATATCCACAATCCATATAAAATTTTTGAAAGAGTATTTACAAACTCCTTGGTGTCTAGTTTGGGTTGTCAATATTCAATCATCCACAAATTGATAGCCAAAAAAAAGGGTGAATCAACTCATAGAATAATACCTTCATTGCATTTTCTATTTGTAGATTTTGCCTATAATAATAGCATGCTTGCATCTACCATGAAAACTCCATTCCTTGCATATTATGATCGACATCCAAGGATGGATGTGCAACTTTTCAACCATGTGAAGAACCCTAATGCTTGAGAAAAGTATCGATATCATATGGATATTCATCAAGAACTTAAGAAACAACTTTAGAGGGTTCAAGGTCAATACAACCATTACGAATAACATTACATTCAACATATATCTTATCATGTTAGTAAGAGAGTATGGTTCTCAAAAATAACCTTCAAACATCAGGGCCATGTGCAAAACTAGAGCATTAGAAATTCGATCACTGTAGGATCTTAGTTGAGGGTGACCCAATGACTTATAAGCTTCGAATACCTAGAACTATGAGAACCCACCAGATTTTCCATAAATCCATATTGGAACCACATCATCCCTCACCATTGAGGAGGATAGATCCAATCCTTCACCGCCTCAAAAATCATGAAAAGTTTGAAGTCAAAGATGTTGGATTCAAAAGAATCCTGAGAAGGATTGAAATTTCTTGTTCATTGAAAATTATATTGCATTAGCTATTACTTATGTCAAATCTACATAAAATCTATAGACATCACCTATCAAGCTCAAAGAATTCCATAGCAAGAACCCGATGAATTCTAAACCAAAAAACATTACTGTTACTTGTTGCTTCAAGGAGAGGTGACATCATGGACACTCAAAACTATGAGAATGTGAGATTATCAATGTTTTTCTCAGTTGCATGCTTATGCTTGATCCCAATTTGTATCATGGTCATGTGTCTTATCTTTTATCATGCCTTGTCTCCCATGTGACTTTTTAATACACATGTATCCCTTGTTACATCATCATGTAAGCTTCTATAACATATAGCATTGCTTGCATCATTAATTATATCATCAAGGAACATCTTAGAAGAAACCCTCCAAAACCTATAAAAGCAAGATTTCATCATAAAGATATTTAGTCTTACTAATGCTAATCTTGGAGCCTTAAGGAGTCATAATCCCCAAGTATTTTTTTATTTCAATTCTTGTTCTCTTCTAGTCCCTCATTCTAGTCCTATCTATTCTAGATCTAGTCTTCTTGACTTGTTATCCTGTAATCTTGTAGTACTAGGCCCTATCTAGTCTTGTATCGTACCTTGTTCATCTCCATCAAGGGAGTTTTTTTTTTTTTTTTTTTTTGAGAGTACTAGGCCCTATCTAGTCTTGTATTGTATCCTATAATCTCCATCAAGGGAGATTATCAATTCTACTACCGAGCTTCATTCCTCTCTTGCATCTTGTCTAGTCCTATTATCTATACATATGGTCTCAAGTAGTGGGATCCTCTATATCTCGTCCATCTTTGTATTACATATCCAGTAGTCCCCGGTTGTGGGAGTTCTAATAGTGATTTGATATTGTTGTATTGTATTCCCCTTGTGTGTGTTATCTTGTGATTGTAAAACATTGTAGTAAACTTTGTATCTAATCTACTCTTAGTTAACACAATATAGTGCTTCTGTTATAACAATACAATTTAGCAGATATTGCAAACCATTTCTTCTCAGATATTGCTAATGCTTGTGTATTTGATGCACTCACATATTCATGGAGATGCTAAGGTGCTCATATAAAGTGCATAATTTCATGCAAGTTGCTTTGTTTATCAATACCAATGCATATCTTCTTTTCGCACTAGACATAACTTGCCATGTGCATCGTGTCATAAAATGCGTGCATGCATGCATCCATTCATTAGTTTGTACATATATACATATTTACATAAATGCATACCTAGATATATACCTTCTTTTCAAAAACATGTTTTTCCTTGTGCTTGTGTACGCTGATGCAAAGACTCGTGTCTTGACGGGAATGACGATAAAAGAGCCTTCCGAAAAGCCTAAAAAGAGCCTAAATGATGAGATACAAAATAGATAATTAATCTTCTGGTCATACATGAGTAGTGAAGCATAGCCATTTTCTAGGAAGGAAAGTTGGAATTGCAAAGGACGACATGTCCTTGTGCTCAAAGATAAGTGCATTAATAGAGTGCCAAAGAAATCATAAGATCCAAAAGTAAAGACGGCCAAAAAGCAACAACAAATTTGTATAGTATTTAGCGATTTCATCAAATACATGGATGAAACACTTGAGTATAGGCAGTTACCTCATACCCTCTGAACCATACCAATCTCATGTAAGTTGGATATGTCAAATCATCAGTTTTGTGTTTGATGTGTTTACCTAAAATGACAGGTTTATAAATGAAAGGTTACATGAGTAGGCTGATAAGGTCATTGATCAAGTGCACTAGAGAGTGAAGCATCCAGGTATCTTCTGGTAAGGCATGATAATCTAACATGAAGCTAGATGGGTAAGTACATTGATAGACCCACGTAACTCCTATACATCAAAGTGATTAATGATAATGCATCCATGACTCATACACAAAATGGTGTCAACTGACCTGAAGATAGCAAAGGCTCATATCACAGAATGGTAAAACTCTTATCAATGGCAAGATGTCCAAGATTGAGAAAAAAGATAATAACCATCTCCATGCCAACAATATATATTTTACTTGATCAAGACAGCCTTTAAAATTCAGCTAAAGAGGTAATACGTGCCAAAAAAGGTCTGTTTCTCCAGGAGGGGTAGAAAGTGGTATAATTTCAAATACAAGCACATTACTGTTAAAGATATCTAATCCACCAAAGACAGTAAAATAATAATAATAAGAATAAGAATAATGAATGAATAAATAGTGAATTGAAAAGTCAAAATTCTAGAAGGCAGTCAAGAAGAAAGAAATGGTTCTAAATCAGAATCATGTATGCAGCATCAAACAAAGCACTCTTAACTTATCTGGAAAAGACAGCATGTTCTCAACCTCAAAAATCCACAAGCTTCATTTCTATTCAGCAAGAACAAAGATTCCTAATAGAGTGCACAGCGCACCTTATTATAGACCACACTCCTCCCTTCTGCACCAAATGAACACAAAAACAAACAGTATGCTACATATGCACAGGTCATCTTAAATTCAAAGTCATAACTACACGTACAGAGATGCCAGAACATAGGCCCACAGATCAAAAACATACTGGTATCATCGGTGAGAATAATTTACAATAGTAATACTGTAAATTTACATGCATCACCAGAGATTCATCTCCAGCAGATTAAAGAGGGAGAGCCATGCATTGAGCTCCATCACAGCTTCTAATACCTCACTTTGTACATGTTAATCATTAAAATAATCAATTGAGCATTATAAACTGGCCTTAGAGACCTGACATGACAAATCAGTGACATCATATGAAATCGAGTAATTCTTTGTATGCAGAATTCTATCATAGCAGCCTTCTGAGCTTTGAAAATCAAAATGTTGCTGTAGGGCTCCAATACCTGTTGTTACAGAGCTTCCCACTACAGTCATGCTACCTTCTGCTGCCTGTGAATTCTTGAGGGATTCAAACATGCTAACTGATGATGACACAGTCAAAATATCTTGATTGAAGGCATGTGTTAAGTTGCATTCTTCAGTGTACATGCTGTTGGCACCTGAATAATCTGATGAAGACAAGTAGAATGGGAATGAACTAGTTGTGTGCTGTGAAAAAACTACATTTGAAGGTGTTTTTATAATTATTTCTCCTGTCACCATGGTATCTTGTGTTACAATCTGAACTGAAGAGCTGTTTTGATAGACAAGAATATTCTCAAATTCATAGGAGTATGAAGCACTGACTAAAAGAGTCCCAAGGGATGACACAATGTATCCGGAAGAGGCAATTTTTCTACCTGCACTTGTGTGAAATGTGCCATCCAAACCTTCAAAATCCAACTCTGTATTCAAACTAGATAACGGCGCATCATAATTAAGAAGTCCACCTAATGTCTGTGATGTGCAGGGATCAAGCCACAGGTGGAGATTTCCATTAACAGGCCAGCTTCCATCTGCATTCTTGACACTCATGCTGATGGTATGTTCAGCCCCATCCACGAACAAGCCGACAAAGGGAGTGATCTCTATGTCATATGAAGGTAGATTGTAAGCACCAATAGCTGCTGCAGGCCTCCAGTACAATGGATTGATCCCACCCGTAAATATGACTGGAAATGGCCACACAGCACCAACTATCACATCATCCAAAAAGATTTGCACCTCCCTAAAAGTCCCATTTCCAGGGTAGCCCGTGAGGCCATTCGCCTCAAGATAGTCAGTAGGAGGGTTTGTGTACCAAAACTCGTCAGTGCCATGAAAAGAGACACAAACTTCAAGTACAGCCCTGTAAATATTTTTGGGTGGGTTGAACGAGACAGATGCTATATCACTTTCTGTTGTAAGGTCAAACCAGTGGCCACCAGAAAGCCCATCTGCTTTGGCGATGGGAATTATCAAATCTGCAGGGCTATTTGCAGGGAAAACCAAAGATGAGGTAGTTTCACCCGGTCCATCAACAAACTTCTCAAAGTTGCATTGCAAATTACCATTGTATGCGTGTTTAGCATTGTGTGATGGGATTCCCTCATTCACAACGATATCTTCATTGTCAGAAACCCGGTTCACATGGTCCAGATGACGCTTTGAGCTATAAATCTCAAGTGTCAAATTGATGTTGAAAATTCCTGTGTAGGTATCGTCTACAACATTGGCAAGCTCAAGAACCACAAGTTGAGGCTCCTTAAAAACAGAAGCAAACCGAGTTACGTCTTTCCTTACTTCCCAGTATATGCCTGAGGAGGTGGGCTCGGCAGTGCATGTGCGAAGAATTTCAACACCTCCAAACCAGACTGCGGCGATGCGATCGTATTGACGACCCTTGCATGTCCCACTCCATTTCAAAACAATCTGGTCCCATGGAGTGCTGCAGTAAGAAGGAGGGGTATAATTCGCTACAGCGGACGGCAATCCGTACGTGTAGGCGAAGGCGTGCTGCATAATAAAGGAAGAGCACGGCGGCGAAGAGCCGCCGACTGGCCTGGCAACCTCAAAGAACACAGCAGGAGTCGATCCTGCTGCAGGGCTATCTGAAGGTTGCTTACGCAATCTGTGCCGATTACTGCTGTGCAGAACATGACCGCCAGTTTCTGACGAGAAAGTCGCAATGACCAGGAAGAAGAAAAAACGTCGTCTGCTGCCCTCCATTTCAGGAATCAGAACTGCTTAACCTCTCTTCAATGCCTACTGGTATCTACGACTGCCTTTCTCATCACCGGGGTGGTTTCCACAAGGTCAAGGCTCTACAGAGAGGGCTACGAAGCAGAAAACGTAAAGTCTCTAGCTTCCTAGCTTCACACAGATGGTGCGTTCACTTAGGCCGGGTGCACATAGGACCCGTGGACGGTGGAACCTTTATTCATACACAAGGGCTGAGTTCACATAGGACCGGTGGAACCAAAGCCCAAAAACTTGAAGTTCTACCTGGAATACAATAAGACTAGAGAGTTCCACTTCCAATATATTCATACACAAGGGCCGGGTTCACCATATAGGACAGGTGGAACCAAAGCCCAAAAAATTGAAGTTATACCTAGAATACAATAAGAAGAGTTTCCCTTCCCATCTATTCATATATAAGTTGGAATAATAGGAAAATTGGTGTTGTAGAACTATAGATCCAAGTGACAAAAGACATGGGTTTTGAGGGTCCAAAGTCATTCGGAGAGACCCTTGGAAAAATGTCTCCAAGACTATGGTTTTGAGGTATTTGGATTTATTTACTCCTAATTAAAGGGCTTTGATCCTTAAGATTGATATTTCTTAATAGTATGGTATTTAACCCTTAGGAATGCCTCTCAAACTGTTGGACTAGTAATTACATACTTGGGAGGAATCCTTTTAGAATCCATGTGAGAGCCATGTGATTTCATGTGACTTCCAAAGTTAGGAGGCCTTGGATTAGAATCCATGGGGAGGGGACACTTGGTAAGCTCTCCTCACATTTCCAACCTTGGGCTTCGAGTGTCCATGGAAAAAGGAGGCGGCGACCCTAGAAGAGTCTCGTTTAGACATGAAGGGACAGCTGTTGTTGGATGCCTACATGAGTAGGCGAAAGAGTCTCCAAGGCCTTCTCATGAAGGCAAAAAGTGATATATGGACTCCAATGTGGGATTATTTGCTCCCCCATCGAAGCCCAAGACATGTTCAAAACACCCCACAACCTCTTCAATGGATTTTGGTTCACAAAAGGAACCTTTTGGACATTGCTATAGCTTGCCGAAAAAAATAAAAGTAAACAGTCAATTTTCTATATTTTGTTTCATTAGAGGTAATGTAATTTTGGCTCTTGATTTCTTTGTATAAGTGAATTTTTTGTTTGTTCTCTGGTTATGGGACAATTTTCCAATATTCTCCTTCAATTATAGCTCGATTCACATAAATATTCACTACGTAAGTATTATATTACATCATATAGCAGAATTTCCTTCTCAACTTAGAGAAAAAGGATGACCAAGGAACTTCTTTTAGCTTTTGTATGGTGTTTTATTCTTGCTTGGCAGATTTCCACTCTTCTCCATATAAATGAAAATTATTTTCATATCAATGTATAAATTGTAAGCATCAAGAGATGCTCTTCTTTCATATATGTACCATACATAGGCCTTACCCACACATATGTATTGAAAGGTAAAGATGTTGCAATATATCATCATAAATTTTCTTGAAGGAGTGCCTTTTTGGTGTGTCCTTGTATCACAAAGAAAAAAACCATGGAGCTACCAAATGAATGAGCAAAAAGCTATGAAAGTTGGCTCTCTCCAAAAGGAAAAGGAAGCATGAAGCTCAAAGTAAAGCTAAGTATTTTGTTAAGCTATATTGTCTTCCTTTAGCATTCATTATCTTTGCATAGATTTATGATTGAAGGTTGGCATAATACTTCAATTATGGATATAGTCTAAAATCAAAGATAAGGTATTTAATGCATTTATTAGGTAATCATAAATATTTTGAAGAAGGAAACCGGGCACCTCAATTTTCGCATGCATCTATGCATTAAAAAGAATGGATGTATGTGCATTTTCCTTTTACCAAAAGGGTAATCTTGATGCACATATTCAACCTAGAACTTTCTTTTCATTAGAAGAATTTCCATGATGATGCATGAAGAAAAGCATATGTTTGTGCACAAATAGGAGCACATGAGCATGAAGTTTCTAGTACATCTTCTAGATACTTTCAAGGTACACACAAGTATAAGAGTGGTTCAATAGACAAATGACGGATTGGTCCTAATAATGACTCTATAATGTTGAATGAAGCTTAGAATTTTTTTAACTCTTCAAAGGGGGAAAAAGTACCAAAACACATTAAAATTGGTGCAGTTGATTTCGTGAAGTATAGAATCATAGATGTAGATGACAAATAGAAGAACATCTTTCTGGACATAAGATGTTTGGCAAAGGAGTTACTCAAAAATGTTATGGTGTGATAAAGCTAGTATTGGGATCCCAGCAAGTTAACATAAATGGTTACAATCACGAGCTTAAATAGAACATGCAAAAGGCTATACTTCTCTAAAGGTAAGCATGAATGAAAGGTAGAAGTCTGAATTTCAAGTATGTGGTCTTGTCACAAATGCTACTTAAGTATGTAGAGGGTGAAACTTGTATTCATCTATCCTTAAAGGGATTTCAAGAGAAATCCAAAAATATTGGCAGATGCTTGGACTTAAGCAATAGAGAGATTCTTGAAAAAGCCCTAAGGTAACTATTTAAAGCTTTGTTTAAGAAGGAATCTAAAAGACAAGAATAATTTATGGTCATTTCAAGTTAGTAGGGCAAGAACAAACAGGATATTGAATATAATTCAAGGCACTTATAATTACGTTGAGGTTCTTAGAAATAAAGGATGGATGTTTATTCCATCATAAGGCTTAGAGCTTCCAATATAAGCTTGGGATAGTTAAGATCATAAAGTGATCATGTGTTGGAAGCACTAGAAATCTAAGCAAGATGGAAAATATAAAAGTAATTCCTTGCCATCAAATTCTTTTAAAAGGGATTCTGGCAAACTTTAGTATCTTACAAGGTGAATTGGTTACACAAAATTTCAGTTCTTCCTTCCCGTTTTTATGAACCTTGAAGTTTACTTTGAAAGAATATTCAAATTCATTTCTAGAGTAGGTAAAGTTGGATGGAATATAGAACTCAATTAGACATCATAGATAGATGTTCTGTATAGAACTCATGTCAATTTTATAAGAGAGTTGAGTTTAAGAAAACTCATTCATCCATTAAGTATTGGTTCAAGATCAATGAATGCAAAAAGAGTTTGAGTAAAAATCCTGATGAGTAAAAAGAGTTAGGAATTCTTTGTCTTTTTAACAATTCCAAAATAAGTCAAGTCTTTTGGGAAGTGTCCTAGGGTATTTTAAAGTTGGTTGCCCAAAGAAATGAAAAACCTCTTTTTTCTACATTTTACCTTGGCTTCTAAATCCCAATAGGATATGGTCATCATGTATTTGGGAAAAGAGATCAATAGATGTTGGTTAAGAATGGGACATAGTCAAAAAACATCTAAGTTGGATGATTTGGTCAACCTCATCTTAAGGAGACTTCGCAAAGTCTTGAATTAGTCAAAGATCCATCTATTTTGCTAGTTTCATGCACAAGTAGTGCATAAAAATGGACCTACATAGAAAATTAGTTGGAGAGTCTTAGAGTCCACCTACTTCATATGTTTGTACTATGGATGCATAGTTTGCACATATCAAGGCATTGATTTACGCAAGATGTTTTAAACCACCTTATCTTTCTTTCCATACTTTGTTGTTCATTTGGTGTTTCATGTGAAAAGATAGGTGATGTTAGAATGATGTGGGTAGGGATTATCACACACACGAATTCCCCTCTGTTTAGATTCAATATGGGATAGAGTATCCTTCTAAAGAGACGAATCAGAGAGATGAAGACCATGATTGATAAGATTGATCATGGGGCACATGGGAATACTCCACATATTAGACCTACATACATTTTTGAGGACAAAAATGTTAAAGGGGGGAAGAATGTCATACAACTATCCAAGAGGCAAAATACATGGATTCTGAGGGTCCAAATTCACTTGGAGAAACCCTTGGGAAGGTGTCTCCAAGATTATGCTTTGAACCCTTGACCTATTTGGATTTATTTGCTCCCAATTGAAGTATTATGACCCTTAGGACTGTTATTCCATAAGAGTATGGTATTTAACCCTTAGGGAGGCCTCCCAAGCATTTGGGCTTATACGCACAAGCTTGGGAGGAATCCTTTTAGGCCATGCAATTTCATTTGACTTCCAAGGATAGTAGGCTTGGATTAGAATCCATGTGGAGAGGAAACTTGGCAAGCTCTCCTCACATTTTCCCCCTTGGCCTAAAAGTATATATATGATAGATTTGAGTAAAACTCAAGTTTAATATTACATTTGGAGAGTAAATTCATTTAATGTGATTGTGAATGAATGTAAAAATTAAGTGATCATAATGTGGAGTCAATGAAGTCTTATGGATTAGTGGTTACATCATGATTGATTATTTTCTCAAGAATTAAGATTTCATAATCTTCGTGAAACAAAGGAGGATTGTCAAGAATAGGAGTGTGTGGTAGAGTTCCTTTAAATAGTTTTCATAAACTAATATGAAAAGAGTTATGTATGTTTCAATTAGATGGTATGTCTAATCTAAAAAAATTCTCATTAATCTTTTGAATAACACTACAACATATGAGGAGCATACCTCAGGCCTTATACCGGTGCAAATACACGGGTGAAATTTAGCCTCAATGTCAATATAAGCATCGGTATATGCATCGGTACAATAATGCTGATATAAGCATCAGTGTGGGCACTGATATATGTGTCGATAATTGCCCAGTACCACCGATGTAAGCGCTAGTATGGGCATCAATATTTTTTCATCAGTATAGGTGCTGGTATTTACCTACAAACTGATTATATAAGTGACGATATGCACGCCTGTATGAGTATCATTGAAATAAGAGTCCGTATGTTCCTAGGCAAAATTATCTGTATAAGCATCAGTATGTCCTTGGGCATACCAATGCTCATACTGACTCCTATACCGATGACCATATCTGCAAAAAAAAATTTGGGCAGAGCGTGTTGTCTCTTGTTGTAGCAACATGACAATGTTGTTGTGTAGTGAATGAAAATACACTCTGCCCAAAAAAATAGAGTACATGTGACATGTACTCTAGTGGTTGCCGATTTAGGGTTTAGATGATCGACAACCAAGACATGATTTGATAAAGCAAAACACATTGTCGAATGTAAAAGAGATATGGTGGAGCATAATGAACCATGAACCATGTACAAAAGAGATATTCCATAAATGAACCATGTGCAAAAGGGATATATATTCAATAAATGAACCATGTATAAAAGTGTGGCAAACAACTACCATATATGAGCCAAATACAAAATGTAGCAAATGGCACTGCCATGTTTGCTAGTTGCTCAAAAGAGGTTGCAATAAAATAGTTTACATATGTCAAATGTGTCTCATCTGCTTGGGATTCTCAACTATGTCTATGCACGACCTTGTAATGTGGCCCTATATTAATGCATACTATGGAAATGCATGACTTGAATGGTGCAAAAGATAGGTTATGCCAATGGCACATGGCTTTCGCACGTCGAGGCTTCTGATGTTATTTGTAGATGTTTGATGCAATCTTTGTTTGGAGGAATCCATTGGATTTTGAAGTGATGCAATCAATCGATGGTTGAATGGCAACTAATGATTCCTACTTATAGGGATCCATTTTAGAACAATGTTGGACTGCATATAGATCACCTTTGGCCTCTTCGTCTTTGGATCATTTCTTAAATTTTGTATCCCTCATGGTTGGCTCTTTGGTTTGTTGGTGACTTGTGATGGCTTTGGCTTTCGAACCCATACCCTTGTTGGTCGTCTTCTTACGATTGCCGAGGAGGTGAGTTGATCTTCTTTTGATCTCTGTGCTTGATTATGACCCTTGCCTCCCCTTGGCTTCTTTGTTGATACTTTTCTCGTGAGGGATAGCATAGGGTTTTGGTGTATGTAAGAGCTCCTTGAGCAACCACATGTGTAAATGCCCTTGTTGAGTTGCAATTACTTCCTTAGGCACCCAAATTTGTCGGATACCTTGTGGTTGAGCTTATCCTAGTTGCTTGGTTCTTCTTTTGGCATGGTTGGCTTGCCTAGATGGAATTTTTTTGGGCAAAGCTGGTGGTTTCTTGCCTTTCATCACCCATATTTTTTTTGTCTTGAAATTTAGTTCACATTTTGTCCTTGTGTGTGAAGAGCGAGGTTGTGTGGTAGCTTTTGCCACTAAGGTGGCCTCCTTCTTGCCATCTGGTTGAAGTTGTCCTCCTCTGCTCTATGAAATTGATTGTCCCAATTGTGATGTTGATACTTTTGGAAGAGCATGAGGTTCCAACACTTGCATGACGTGCCCATCAATAGGTGAGGAATGGTGCACATTGGACTCTATAGTGCTTGCAAAGTGTGAGGTATTGGAATCAAAAGGGCCTCTGTCTTCCAATCCAACTATTAGACATTGCTTGTTAACCCAGACCTAAAGTGACCGCTACTACAGGTTTAAGTGGATTGCATGATTGTGCAACCAATCCTATTCTAATACTATATGTTCCATGATGTCATCATCATAGCAAACTAGCAACTTTACTCTTAAAGGGACATCATTTAAGGGGATAGGAATGTCTACCTTGTTGATACAAGGGGTTTCCACACCTCCTAAGCCCATTAAATAAGCTTCTAATGGTCTAACTTCCATGCCCAATCCTTTACAACATGAGAACCTAATCGCAACCTGATATATGGACATTAACATCTTTGAAGCATAAGATGGTGATGGACATACACAACTCTTTGAAATTTACAAGAGTTTCAAGATATATAGGATTAGATTGGTATGTTCATGTTAATTGTTTTGTACATTTATTTCAGATATTCACAATTCTAGAGACCTCAACAATGTTCATGTTAAAAGATATTACATATGAGCAGGTAGAGGGTTTACTAGGTGAAAATTGGGGACTTGTAGAAGGATGCACCAAAGGGGATAGATACCTTTGTAAAATTGGTGCAACAGGCATAGGATTTCGATACTTGAAACATCGTACTTCATTGTACATTAGGTTCTATTATGATCATTGGATGTGTAAATTTGGTGAATGGATACCATTACAAAGTTCTGAGGGTTTTTTAATTTCATTTGAAATTAAGATAAATCTACCCAACAACAAAATTGAAGTTATTTCAATAAATCATCATTGGACTCTTGCCAACGTGAGAGAACATCTAATAATAATGGGATTTGAGGATCTGGATCAATCAAAGTTCATAATACAAGGGCATAAGATAAATAGCATATGGTATTTTTTCTTTTGTTTATACAAATTCTTATACTCAAATATGTTATTTTAAAGTTTTCTATTTGCCTGCAGATTTGTAAGAGGTTGGAGGATAAAATTAAAGTTCTTCTTGAATGGAGTGTGGATGGAACTCAACTTTCATTGTCATAGCTCAAGAACTATTTGAGTGCTAGAGTGTACACACAACCTATGTTCCATTTATAATCCTTCCTCTGCTACAATGTATTTAACATGCAAGACATGTAGCATGTAAAATTTTTTGATCTCAATATGATGTACAATTTACCAAATCTTTGATTTTTCCAATGGCAATTTATTATAATTTTAAATTTCTAAGAATTTATTTTTTCTATTGTGTAGATGTGGTTTATCTTATTCTAGTTAATGATTTTGTTCAATCTTTTTTACGAGCCAAATTTTTTATTTGAGAGTTTTGTGCATGATTGTTTTACTTGAAGGTATCAGTTTTAGTTTTAAAATGGGTCCCGCTCACTTTAAAATTTTGAATATAAAAGCAACACTTATTCTCTCATTTCTCACTTTTGCAACCAAGAAGAGCTATAAGAGCACACACACAAGCTAGTATCATGCACACAGGCTGCCTCAACCTCAATGTCCTTGTGAACTCTTCAATGAGTTCTTGGAATCAACTGAGTTCAAAGGTCAAACGCACTTGTATGACCTATTTTCTAGAGTCCCTGATCTAGACAAAACAATTCAACTGAACCCTGATGTGCTCGAGGAAATCATAGAGTTCCTTGAGTACTTCATTTTACGTTACTCTATAGAAATACCACCTTATGAGGGTAAATGGGTCCCATGTGACCTTTTACTCTACATACACAAAGGCAATGAAGCCTTCATGAAGCGCCTTAAGTGCTTCATGGCAATTGCTGAAAATGCAGGGCACTTATTAGATGAGTGTTGCAGAGCAAAGAAGAGCAAAGAGGCAGAGAAAAACAAGGGCCCTAAAATTTTTCCGATTTGGACACTTTCTTTTGTAATATAGCCATTTTGTAATATATTTTCCGATGTAAATGCACTAGAGGAGTCCTCTAGATGCATACCCATAGAGATTTGTATCTTACCCTTGTAAATTAGTAGGAAATCAGCCTTTTAGTTAATAAAGTGCTGGTCTCTTGTGTGAAAGGACCTTTTTTAGGGCACAAGTATATAAGTCAATTTGTGACTCTTTGTAGAGACTTTTTGCCATTGTGAGAATCAAGAGCACTAAATTTTTGAATTTGTGTCTTCTTCTCTCTGAATCTTCTTCCTTGTGAGCTTGCATGCATGGTGATGCTTGGAAAGAGTGCTAGGAATTGTTGTCTATTAAAATGCTTGTTTACTGTTGGTAAGGTGTGTGCGAAGTGTAGGAAGTGCTAAAATGTAGGAAGATCAATCCCATGACTCAGTATTTTGCTCATAACTTGAAGCATAAGTGTCAAAATTGAGTGAAAATAGGACCATTGGATGTGTCTTCTCGAGAGCTTCGAAATGAACCCGCTATTCACTATATTCAGAGTTCGAAGCTGAGAGAAAAGCTCGATTTACTGTTGACTACTGCTCCAAATGTCGCGACACCATAACTGACCATTGAAACTTGTTTGGAATAGATATATGCTTATTTGCATTTTGTGAGAGTTCATTTGCATTGAACATCATTTGAATGCATGTCTTTATACACTCAGCTAGGTTTTGATACTCCTTGGATTGATAATTAAAGCGTGAGTCCCCACTATATGCACTTGAGGGGGATCGAGGTACAGTCTCTTTCTCCACAAGTCCCTAAGTCGGTACTTAGGTACACATGTTTTTTGGCTCCGTTGCCGGGGAGTGTCGAATCAAACCGAGGCATTCATGTGATGGTGAATAGCTCTTAGCATTGAAGTGAGTAGAGGAGTTGTGAATTTCTCTTCTTTGGTAAGTCACACTCATCCGCACTTACTACTTCTCACTCTTGGATTGTGTGTAGTGAGTTGAGAGTTTAGAAAAGTGAGTAGAGATGTCAGTTAGAGTAGGAAGGAGGAGCTAGGTTAGTAGTCTAGGAATATAGGGTAGTTGTTAAGTTAGTTCTTTCAGCTTTTTGGAGTCAAACATTCCCTAAAAGTATAAAAATCAAAAAATTCAAACTTTTCAATTCATTTCTGCAAGTGCAAGTATCGAGAGCGCTAGAGGTCGAATATCGTGAATAGAGGTGGGATAGTGTGGAGTTGCGCAGAGCAAGAAAGGGTGTGGAGGAGTTGGAGAATAGCCTTAAGGTGAGCACCCAAATCTCTCCTCTCAATATTCAATTGAATCAAGACAAAATAGCTAAAACGACTTGCAGCAGATGTCGTGAAGGATTATTCAAGGGGTGAGGAAGTTTTTCCTTGATTCAGGCATTTGAGAGGGGGAAGATAAGCTGTGGTATCACCTTCATTAAGTGAAAATCTAAAAGCACTTGCTAAATATAGGAAAAAATGCCAAGTATCGTGTTCTCCCGTGGTTGAGTATCACGACATCTGGATGTCATGATCTCCTGTGGTCGAGTGTTGACATGAGGAATATCGGGTATCGTGGAGTTTTGCTCGCGACACCTGACGAATATCGGGTATCGTGGAGTTTTGCTCTCGACACCTGATGAATATCGGGTATCGTGGTTTAGCCTCGCGACATCTACCAGATATCGTATATCGTGTGATTCCTCTCGCGACATCTGTGGAATATCGTGTGTCGTGGACTTCTCTTTGTGACATTTGTCAAATATCATATGTCGTGAACTTTCCTTCGTGATATCTGAGCAGTATTGAGAATCGTGATTTATTCCACGACACCTGACGAGCGTCGAGTGTCATGAAACTCAGTCTTGCGACTGTCTGATATCAAGTATCGTGAGATTTTTCATCGTGATATCTGTGGCATATCGAGTATCATGGAATTATTGTTGTGTCAAGTATCGAGTATCGTGGATGATCTATTGCGACATTTACTGAATGTCGAGTGTCGTGGAGTTCTGAGAACGATATTTGTCCAGTATCAAGTGTCGTGAGTTTAGCCAGTGTCAAGAGATTTTTAATGCTTCAGTGTGAATTTCCAAGTCAACCAAATATTTCATACAACTCAAAAATTCAGCAAAGAGAATTGGGAGCTAGGGGTTTATTAAAACTCGACTAGAGCTTTTAAGTGAATGAACTTAAGATCAGAAAGAACCCTAGGGAGCCAAAGAAGTGTAATCTCGTCTGTGGGAAGTGTAGCCGAACCAAGTAGTCACTCACACTACTCTGAAACCTCGAGTGAGTCTGAGGAGGAAACTCTTATGGCCTCAGAGGACATGCAGAATTTTGTACCAATAATTGGCATGATGTCAATTATTGAGGGTGAATATCGAACATCTTTAGAATATGTGAACACCAATCAACGTGGTTTACCCATCTACTTAGATGGGCTAAACAAATAAGTGGCTAGGCTGAAAAGAAAGCTACAGATGCTTATATAGTACCTAGGCTAGTTGTTAAGTATGCAGGAGGATTCTACATGGACAAAAGGGATATTTTGTATGTAGTAATAGAGAATCCTGAAAACATCAACGAACAAAGGGAAGAAGGCAATGCCCACAACCTTAATGGAGAGGGACATGAAGAATAGGTATCTACACCTCGAGGGAAGTCCATTGTAAATAGGGTTTGGAGAGGAGACTTAATCCCCCAAGACGACTCCCTGATGGACGTTTATTTAATCAACAGGATGGAGCATCTTCTCAAAACGCACTCTTCATTGTGGGAAGAAGCCATTAACCCAGCCACCATCTATGAATTGCAAGATCTTGAAAACCCCACTCTCATCACGTATCTGGACAGGAATCAGAGGAGGTACTGGCCCTTTACGGAATCATAAAGAGCAGGATTAAAATATCAGAACATCCCAGTATTCCCACCTAGGGATCAAACCACAACTTTGAAAAACCCCCAAGGAACCTATCAGGATCATTCATATCAGCATTCGGGATAGACACATCAAACGAACATCCTAGTCAGACCCCATGTGCAGTTTGCTACACCGGGCAATAATCCGAATTATCAACAACCTACACATGTAGAACCGAGGATTAGAATCCATGTCCATGAGAGACCACATGTAGGAAGAGGATGAGGAATACCAATAGGACGACCAGTCTTCCCTGTAATGCCTAGACCACCTGGACAAGGAAGAAGACTAAGACCCATCCAAGTTGCCAAATGCATGAGAAACCACTATGATGGCTCTAGTGAACCATACAACCACATAGCTGAATTCAAGCAAGTAATAAGAGCCGAACAAGTGGAAGACTTCTTGATTCAATATGAATCCTTTGGTCTAACCCTTGCAGACATGACCTTAGCTTGGTTCCAGCCTTTAGACCCTAATAACTTTCAAAACATGGAACAAGTCTATCAAGAATTGATTGAAGAATTTACCAAGTTTGGAATAAAAAACAACTCTTCCTCATTAATCCATAGTTTTAAACAAGCTCCTATGGAATCTGTGAGATTGGCAGCAAGAAGATTTAAGCAATATGTGGATAGATGCCCTGTTGAAGAGAGACCCACTCAAAACAAAATGGTGTCATTGTTTTTGGAAGGATTAGTGAATGGATCATTGAGATCATCGTCTACGTGAAAAGAGTCCAAAATTTGCAAGAGTGTATCGACCTAGAGGAGAATCTAGCAGAAGATTTGAAAATACCTCAAGGTAGTGTGAAAAGTGAGGATACCGCTAGTAGCACGTCATACCCCAGGAACAATGTAGAGGAAATAGCTGACTTAGTGGCAAAAAAACTGAACGTTCAAGGGCAGAGGAACTACCCAAACAATCCTATAAGAGTACTCATGCTTAGAAGATGTGTGCACTGTCGAGGTGATCATCCTTCTCGCTTGTGCAATAGGGGAGTAGTTCCACCACTTGCTTATGCTTACAATAGATCACCCGCCCCAGGCCCTATGCATTATTGTAGCATAGAACAAAGGTACACAAATCATAGCACAGAAAACTATCCTTACAATCAACAGTCAAGACCGATACAACCACCCATGAGAACTTATGGATACCCTTAGAGAGATCAAGGAGGAGAAGCCTTTAGATATCCCGCATATCAGCAACAGGCACTAGCACCACGACCTTATGCTTACCAAGGGTACACTCAACCACAACACGTGTTAGGACAACAACCACCACACCCTCAAAATGTTGTCCCAATAAAAATGGCTCAACCTTAAGAGAACCCAGAGAGAGCAATAGTCCCAGCCACGCCATTTGCTAGTAACGAGCCTTATGACCCATCTTATGACCATAGTCAAGGAAATTATTCCACATATGAGGGCACTATAGTTGAATATAGACAGTCTTACGAACCATATATTTATGGTTCTGAAGGACTTGATAGCTCTTATGGATATGAACAAGACTATGTGTCATTAATGTACACAGCGCCGAGAGCACCCTTACCCTCTCGACCAATGAATAGACCACCTGCGCCTAGAGGACCATGTTATAGATGCGGAGGAGATCATTTTATCAGAGAATGTACGTTACCCAACCCATTACCAATGCAACAAATTTGGGAAGGATATTGTAGTGATTGTGGTAAAGAACATCTTTTTAGAGATTGCCCCAAGAACCCCAACGAAGTTAACTCAAATGTGTAGATCAATGTGATAGAAGTGATAGAGTCATCGGGGAGTGATAAGGAGTACATTGTACCACTAAAAGCAATAACAAGAGCTAAAGCAAGAGAAACCTCAGAAAGAATCAGAGAGAATGATCATGCCAACAAAGACTTGAACATACCAACACCTCAAGTAGTTGCAGACTCTGAAGAGTCTGGGAAAAGTATTAAAAGTAAACGGACTCAAAGATGGAAAAATCGTAGAGAAATGATGAAAGAAAAGAAACTACAACAAAGGATGGACGACGAGAATAACGAACAAGGCGAAGAAGAAAAACAAAAACTTGAAAAAGTGTAAAAAACAAGAGGCAGGATCAGTTCTGGCTGACCCTATGCCAGAAGAGTTATCCATGTGGATTCAGGCATACCAGGCACAAATAAGAGAAGGACCTACCATTGAACAACATGAAAACGAATACCCAAGAGGTGACTTAGAGAAAGAAAGGTTGGAGATATGTAAGAAATTAATTGAAGTAGCCCAATAGACCCTAGAAAAATCTGCTCAGCGACTACCCAACTCAAGAATTCCCAAAAAAGAATTCCAAGAGTATGTTACCCCTAATGATCCAAAGAAAGGAAAAGAAGACGAGATCAGTGGTGAAAATTACTGCAAGAATAAAAGAGAAGGATCCGTTGTCCCCGAAGTCGACGGGGAATGGCCTAAAGACTTGTGGCCAAGAGTCCATGAAGGCAGATGGAAGAAAGCAGAAGGAATTGAACCTCCCTTTGAGGAGTTAGAAGAAGAAGGTGAATTTGAAGCATCAATACCCGAATTAAACTCAGAAGGATTATTACAATGTGACTAGAGCAAAAATGACGAAGACAGTATGAAGGCTTTGCCAAACTATGCGGGAGAATACGAACATAATTCTGAATTATATTGCATTCCCTCAGTGAGAAGAAAAGACCAGAACCCATCACTTCAAACATCGGACATTATACAACATCTTATGAAAGTAAAAATCCCTTGTACTCTGACATTGGAATAACTCTTGAAAGTAAAACCACAATTGAAGGAGAAGCTAACTAGTCAATTAGAGTCAAAGTCAGTTGAAAATGAGATGCCAGATGGAGTTACCACAATTAAAATCCCAGTCGATAAGGTTGGAGATTTCAGTGAAGGAGATGAAGGAAACACATGCCTCCCCATCACCTACAGAGGTTACACCACTAAGGCCATCTTAGACTCGGGAGCAGGAGTAGGAATTGCAACCAAGGAAATTTGGGAAAAATGGGGAAAACTAGCTTTAAGACCAACACGGATGAAGATTCAAATGGCAGACGGACACACGGAACCACCCTTGGGATTATTGGAAAAAGTAACCTTTACTACCTGCGGAGTTGAATTGGAGCACACCTTAGCAATCTGTCAATTTGAAAAAGCTAGAAATTATGAGATGATACTTGGAAGACCTTTCATGAGACAGCTTAACGTAGTGCAAGACTGGGGAAAGGACGTTGTATACTTGCAGCATGAAGGAACCACGACCAAGATAAATATCCATACCTATACATATCAAGATGTTCCTCCCTTGCAATGGAATCTGATTCATAAGGAGGAAGACGATCAATCGATTCACAGTATAGGTTCAAGTGACCAAACATGGATGAACGAAGACACTCATCTATGGATATGCCATGCGGCTAAAAAGGAAGAAGAAAGAAAGAACGGATGGTAGCAAAGGTAGGGAGTTGCTAGATCTGTACAAGACCCAGCTTACAGGCCCCAAATATTCTTAGATGAGGAATTCGAACCTCATGGTTGGATGGAGATTTTAGCTACTTTGGATGTATGTGTAAATGAAGAGATAATAACCATGAATGAATGTATTGATGAGGAAGGATATGATGTAAGTTTATATGTGGTTGTTCTCCAAGAAGCCGAAGAAGGAGAAGTAATTGAAAAAGAGTGGAGGGAGGATTATGAGAGCATTGAAATGGAACATGAACAAATTGAGGTAGAAAGTTAAAATCAAAGAGTAAGTGTCATAACTAATGGGTTGAATGAAGGAATGACACAAGGAGAAGAACTTTAACTAGATAAATCAAATGAAAAGGGAGAAAACAGGCCTCAAGATCAATTCGAAGTACCTGCCCACTTCAAGAAATATGAGCTAGAAGAGAGGAAGATTGCTATCCAAATGCCAAAACGGGAAGCACAACCGGGAATATCATATGACAACAAAGAACAAACCAAGGAAATAGTAGTAACTTTGGAGGAAGGAAAAGAGCGATGTACTTTTATAGGACAGGATGTCTCAATGGAGGAAGAACAAGAGTTAATACGACTCATAAGAGAATATAGGGACGTCTTTGCTTGGACATATAAGGATTTAAAAGGAGTAGATCCCTCTATTTGTGCCCATAGAATCCCTATGACATCAGAAGCCAAACCTTCCAAACAAAGACCATACACATATAATGATGTTTACTCAGCAAAAATTAAGGAAGAGATAGATAAGTTGTTGGACACAGGCTTCATTTATGAGATCCAACACACGGAATGGGTATCACCCTTAGTGGTCGTGCCGAAAAAGAATGGCAAGTTAAGGGTATGTATTAATTTGAAAAAAGCAAATGCTTCCACCATACGGGATAGTTACCCACTACTTATCACTGACCATCTTTTGGAAAGAGTTGCAGGAAAGGAAGTCTATAGTTTTCTGGACCGCTTTTCAGGGTATAATTAGGTAGCAATTGCTCCTGAGGACCAACCTAAGACAAATTTTGCAACTGAATGGGGAGTGTATGCATTTAGTGTTGGAGGATAAACACTCCTATGTGCACAACAAAAGCAAATGAACCCTCCTAGGATCTTGAAAATTTTCAGACATAGGTTTTGTATTTTCTGAGTTTCTCTAAGTATATGCAGAGATTGATAATGAAATTTTGTACACTTAAACTAGGCTCCAAGATCTTTCAAATGAGAGTAAAATCACTCCAGTTGGACACTGGATGATGCCTCAACCAGCTACAACAAAACAGATAACTTGATATCTTCACAGACTATGAGCTAACTAGACTGACATTGTTCTCGACATTTCTCTGCACATGTGTAGGCACTGAACCCGAGACTTATACCAGACAAAGTAGAACTTGTAAGCTTTCCAACAAGACAAAAATCATTGCAAATGGATTCCGGGTGAAGGAGAAACAACAATTACAAGGCCGGGGGGTCTGCCAAAAACATCTAGATAGATAGTGTGTAAAAGTGAAATTTTTGCAAAATATGCAGAGAACAGCTATTAGGGGGTGTGCTTAAAAAAGGGGGCAGCTTGGGCACGTATTTCCATGACTCTAAGTCATAATACAACTCATGAGAGGTTTTAAAGACCACATACTAACCTCTTTAACCAATCAAAAGCATATACATGTCAAAAGTGAGGTCCAATCACATCAAGAGGTGAGCTAAATCTTCTCTAATCAACTTCTTTCCATTATGGGCATAATTGGATGCCTCCAGCTCGTGGAAATCAGCCTCCTTTGATTGTGGATGATGTGGAAGGTTTAATTTGGGGCATGTTCCCACACTCTTGAGCTTGAAAAACTTTCAACACGCCCCCTCAAGCTCAAGTCTTTTCCTTCGTTGCTTCAGCCTATGTCTCTTATGTTGATTGCTTCCTTGAATCCTCCAAGCTTTGTACCTTCAAGAAACTTTGTCATCATGTCTGCAACCTGCATTTTAGTGTTCACATACCTTATATCTAGCTCTTTTTCCATCACCTTTTCTCTAACGAAGTGGTAATGAACCTCTATGTGCTTGCTCCTTGCATGAAACATGGGATTGTTAGCTAGATAGATGCTTGAAATGTTGTCTCCATAAAGAGGAAACTCCTCCACTTCTACTTCCAAGTCCTTAAGTAGCTTCTTAAGCCATAATAGCTCACATGTAGCCAATGCTAAACCTCTGTACTCACCCTCTGTGGATGAAAGAGCAACAGTGGGTTGCTTCTTAAAGCTCTAAGAGATCACTTTTGTACCTATCATGAAAACATAACCCAATGTACTCCTTCGATCATCGTTGCTACCTGCCCAATCAGCATCACTATATCCTTTGACACTTAGATCAGCATCATATGAGTAAAATAGACCTTGGTTGATGGTGTGCTTGATGTAACGAAGCACCTTTCTTGTCGCCATGAGATGATCATGAGTAGGTGCATGCAAAAATTGAGAGAGAACACCTACTACATATGCAAGATGAGGTCTAGTGAATGTAGCATAAATTAATGAACCAATTATGCTTCTATATAGTGTAATATCTTGTATAGCCTCTCCTTGACCTGCAACCAACTTTGTATTGGGCTCCATGGGCTGAGAAAGTGGCTTACAACCACTCATACCAAACCTGTATAGCACATCCAACAAGTATTTTCTTTGAATCAAGAAGATGCCATTGTGTGCATAGATTACCTCTATTCCCAAGAAGTATTTTAGTGTTCCAAGATCAGATATCTTGAACTCATTTCCTAGCTTTGATTTGATATCTTTAATACCTGCAATATCACTTCCTGTGATGATCAAATCGTCCACATAGATCCATATGTATACCGTCTTGTCTCCTTGCTTCTTCATGTAAAGTGATGGATCTACAACACTTTCTTTGTATCCACAACTTGATAAATAATCCACTAACCTCTGATTCCAGGCCCTTGGGGCTTGCTTTAGTCCATATAATGCTTTCCTTAGCTTGCAAACATGATTTGGGTACCTCATACTAGCAAATCCTTGAGGTTGGCTCATGTAGACTACTTCTTCAAGCTCTCCATTGAGGAAGGCATTCTTCACATCCAACTGATATAAGCTCCATTTCCTTGATATGGCCACTGCAATCAAAGTCTTAATTGTTGGCATCTTGGCTACGGGGCTGAAAGTTTCATCATAATCTATCCCATAGCTTTGGGAGAAGCCTTTCGCCACCAACCTTGCTTTGTACCTAGCAATGGAACCATATGAATTTCTTTTAATTTTGTAAACCCACTTATTACCTATCACCTTCATGCCTTCTTGAGCTGGTACCAAGCTCCAAGTATGGTTCTCATCAAGTGCTTTGAGCTCTTCCTTCATTGCCTCTTGCCTTCCTTGCAATCCTTAGCTTCTTCATAACTAGTTGGTTCTTTTTCCTTGATTACCTGAGTCATGTATGCATAATGCTTTGCAATGAAATTATCATATGTTAACCTTTGTACTTGATATCTTACTCTTGAAGACCTTCTTTCACTTCCTTTAGGTGTGGTTGCCATCTTCTTTCTTCGTTTTGCCACTCGTGGAGTTTGAATTTCTTCTATCTTTTCATCTTCCAACATGCTCTTGTCCACATAGCTTCCTTCTTCAACTAAAATCTTCTCTTTGCCTTTGACTTTGCTTTCTTCAGAGCTGGTCTCTCTTTCCCTAAGCCTTCCACTCCATGGTGAGGGTGCCCTTGTGTTGCATGAGTTGCTTGGACCACTTAAATCCATGCTTTCTTGAACTCTATCATCATTCTTCAAATTTGTCTCACCTATGTCTTCAACCTGCAATGGACTTGTGCATGCATACCAAGGCTTCAATTCATCAAAGACAACATCCCTACTTACCTTCAGCTCCTTGGTGATGGGATTATAGCATTTATACCCCTTTTGTTCCATAGAATATCCCAAAAAATACACCTTTCAAATTTGGCATCTAACTTTGACCTCAACTCTTGAGGTACATGTACATAGCATATACAACCAAAGATTCTAAGATGTGAAATGCAAGGTTTTCTTCCACTCCATGCTTCCTCAGGGGTTAGATGATGTATACCTGATGTAGGACATCTACTCATGATGTATGTGGCTGTATATGTAGCCTCTCCCCAATAGCAATGCGGCATATTCATTTCGTTGAGCATACACCTTGCTACCTCTGCTATGTGTCTGTTCTTTCTCTCTGCTACCCCATTTTGTTGAGGGGTATACCTGCATGTAAATTGTCTTTTGATGCCATTGACCTACAAAAATTTAGAAATTCATGGGAGAAGTACTCTCCCCCTCCATCGAATCTCAAAGTTTTGATAAACTTGCCAGATTCCTTCTCCACCTGTGCTTTGAATTTCTTGAAGTAGTGGAACACATCTGATTTGTTTCTAATGCAATACAACCACACTTTCCTTGAAAAGTCATCAATGAAGGTTACAAAATACCTATTTCCAGCAAGAGATGCTTCTCTTGTTGGGCCCCAAACATCCGTGTGAATGAGGTCTAAAACATTTGCACTTACATATGTACTCTTCTTGAAGGGCAGCCTTGATTGTTTTCCTTGTTGGCAAGCTACACAAATTTCATGCAACATTTTAGATGAAAAATTTGGTAGGCCTCTTACCAAGATCCTCCTTTGCATGTCCTTGAGCTTTTGTAGGGTTGATGTGACCTATTCGTTTATGCCATAGATCCAAATCTGCTATCCTCTTGTCTCCATATGTGACATACATTGAATGGTGTGGCTGCTTTATGTCCATTGTGAACATTCTCTCTTGCTTCTTTCCTTTTGCAATGAGCTTGAAACCTGCCCTTGGATCCTCAACAAAACATCATCTTTCATTGAACCTAACTTGATAACCTTTTTCTACCATTTGGCCTACCGAAATCAAGTTTTTGGTAATAGTAGGACATGTAATACCTCTGATAAGCACTTTGCTCTTTGATTTCCTTCCAAACTGATATCTCCCACATGTTGAATGGTATGCTCTGAGTTATCACCTGTTTCCACATGCCCTTGATGCTTTGGGACTTGCAAATTACTAAAAAGATCCTTTCGAAATGACATATAATTGCTACATCCATTGTCTACATACCATACATCTTCACTAGCTTGAGTTGTATCTTCACCATACCTCATGGAAAGTAAATAATCATTCCCTTGGCTGGATGATGTGTTTGCATAATTACCTTGCCCTCTATAATTGTTGTTGTTGTTGCTTTGATTCCCTTGTCTTTGAGCTCTATGATAGCATTCATTTGCAAAATGACCGGGCTTACCGCATACAAAGCATCCATTTGAAGTGGGTTGTCCTCTTCCACCAAATCTTGCACCTCTTCCTCTATTTGTGGCTCTTCCACCTCTTTGACCTGCATTTTCTTGTTGTCCTTGACCTCCTTGGTTGCTTTGATATCTTCCTCTTCCTCTTGTAGCACCTCGGTTGTGTCTTCCTCTTCCTCTACCTGCATACAACAATTGCCCTTGGCTATCCTTGGCATTATGACCACCAAGGTTCATCTCCTCTGTCACCATGAGAGTGATTAGTTGATCAAAATCAGGAAGAGAGTCCCTTACATACACTGAAGTTGTGAAAGCCCTCCATTTTTCATCATCCCTAAGTCCATTTAGGGTGTGGGCAACAATATCGTCATCACCTAGGGCACAACCGATTGACCCTAGTGCATCTGCAAGCTCTTTAACCTTTAATATGTAATCATTAGCACCTTGAGAGGGGATTTTCCTAAGATTATTTAGCTCATTCTTGAGCTGAATTTTTCTAGCTTTTGTGGAGGTTGAGTACAATCTCTCCAAGCACTCCCACACCTTCTTTGATGTATCCAAATCTTGAATATGCCCTACCATAGAGTTGCTAATGTGCTGAGATAAAATGAAAATGACCCTTTTGTCCCTTTCATCCCACTCTCTTACTGCTTTTCTTTGGTCATCAATTGGATTTACCTCATCTATCTAGGGTTTTGGCTCTCCACCACTCACAAGTCCCCACAAACCTTTCCCCATCAAAAAATTGCTTATTCTAAATCGCCATGGTTGGTAGTTTCCTTTTTCGAGCTTCTCAATCTGAGCATTGAGATCAGCCATGGTGCCTCCTAGCTCTCTTGAACCTTTCCCTTAATGTAATGAAGTTGAAAAAGATGGCTTTTACCTCAAAAAATATAGCTACTCCTCTTGATGAAGCTTCGTCTTTGATTTGATGATGTATTTGCTTCCCCTTGTTGTTGGCGTGCCCGTTCTTTGCTTCTTTCCTTCAAACTTTGATGAAGTCTTTACTTAACTTCAGTAGCTCCTTATTTTCTCTTTGATACTCCACTTATAGCTCTGATACCACTGTTGGAGGATAAACACTCCTATGTGCACAACAAAAGCAAATGAACCCTCCTAGGATCCTGAAAATTTTCAGATATAGGCTTTGTATTTTCTGAGTTTCTCTGAGTATATGCAGAGAATGATAATGAAATTTTGTAGGCTTAAACTAGACTCTAAGATCTTTCAAATTAGAGTAAAATCACTCCATTTGGACACTGGATGATGCCTCAACCAGTTGCAACAAAACAGATAACTTGATCTCTTCACAGACTATGAGCTAACTAGACTGACATTGTTCTGGACATTTCTCTGCACATGTGTAGGCACTGAACTCAAGACTTATACCAGACAAAGTAGAACTTATAAGATTTCCAACAAGACAAAAATCATTGCAAATGGATTCCGGATGAAGGAGAAACAACAATTACAAGACCGGGGGGTCTACCAAAAACATCTAGATAGATAGTGTGTAAAAGTGAAATTTCTTCAAAATATGCAGAGAACAGCTAGTAGGGGGTGTGGTTAAGCAAGGGGGCAGCTTGGGCACGTATTTCCATGACTCTAAGTCATAATACAACTCATTAGAGGTTTTAAAGACCACATACTAACCTCTTTAACCAATCAAAAGCATATACATGTCAAAAGTGAGGTCCAATCACATCAAGAGGTGAGCTAAATCTTCTCTAATCAACTTCTTTCCATTATGGGTATAATTGGATGCCTCCAACTCATGGAAATCAGCCTCCTTTGATTGTGGATGATGTGGAAGGTTCAATTTGGGGCATGTTCCCACACTCTTGAGCTTGAAAAACTTTCAACATTTAGGGTTATGCCTTTTGGTCTAACCAATGCCCCATCCACTTTTCAAAGGTTGATGTGTCACGTGTTCAAGGAATTCTTAAGGAAGAGCATGGAGGTATACGTGGACGACTTATGCACCTATTCAGCTATACGATCGGAACATATTCCTGAACTAAGAAAGATTTTTGCCAAATGTCTTTAGTATAGAGTTTGTCTTAATCCAGAAAAATGCATCTTCATGGTTCGACAAGGGAAGATATTAGGACACATCGTCTCTAAAAATGGAATTTCCACGGATGAAGACAAAATTAAAGTAACTCTGGATTTGCCAAGACCAAAGACTGCTAAAGAAGTGCAAGCATTTATGGGACATTGCGGATACTATCGAAGGTTTATCCACATGTATGCCATAATTGCTAGACCTCTTTATGCATTGTTGTCTCAGTTTATTCGGACGGAAGAATGTGAAAAGGCCTTCAATGAATTGAAGAGTCGATTGAGTTCAGCACCAACCCTCAGAGTGCTTGATTGGAGCAAACCCTTTCATATTCATGTGGATGCTTCCAAGTTTGCCATTGGATGCATCTTAGCATAGCCAACAGATATAGGAAAATTAGACCACCCTATAGCCTATGCCAGTAGACAATTAAATCAAGCAGAGCGCAATTATACCACTACGGAGCGAGAAGGTTTAGGAATGGTGTATGCAGTAAAGAAGTTTAGACACTAATTATTGGCAAACAAATTCAAATTCTTCATCGATCATCAAGCTCTATTGTATCTAGTCAATAAACCTTGTAATATCGGACGACTAGTACAATGGTTTCTATTGCTGATGGAATTGGATTTTGAAGTAGTAGTCAAGAAAGGGAATACGCACATCCGAGCAGATCACCTATCAAGAATGACACATGGAGAGCCCCCCACAGGAGTACCAGATGATCTACCAGATACTTATCTTTTCAATCTCGAAGTATGTCCCTAGTGGGTAGAAAAGTTGATCCCTATCCTCACATACGGACCTAAACACGGGATCAATACAAACAAAAGTCAGGAGTTATGGAAGACTAAAAACCTCCACATCATTGCTAGAATTTTATACCACCAAGATCCAAGTGGATTACTCTTGAGATGCGTTGAGGAAGAGGAACAAGAGATGTGGCTTCAAAAAACACATGTAAATCAATGGAAAAATAATCTAAATGCGAATGGAACATGGCAAACACTGAAGAGATTAGGCATATACTGGCCAACCATGCAGAGGGATACACATAACTATGTATCCACCTGCCCAACTTGTCAAAAACGAAGGCCAAAAGAGAACTCTACTCTATGTTACTCCACTGTAGCACCAAGATGGAGTGTGCCTCTGGTAAAATTCTTGAAAGCCCAGGAGTACCCAGAAGGAGCTACTCTAGCAAGAAAACGTGCCCTCACAGAGCAAAGCAAGGACTATGTTCTTATGGGAAAACAACTATTCAAAAGAGGAAGAGACAATCATCTACGAATGTGCATTGATGAAGCCGAGTATCTTTCTGTCTTAGAGATGGCGCATACAGGATAAAACTACAAAAATGATTCTCTTCGCAGGAATGTGGTGGCCAACTCTACATCAAAATGCAGCCACTTACGTCCAAAGATGCGATACCTGTCAACGAACAAAGTATCCTATTAGAAGTGATAAAATGCCACTAAAACCTATGATGAGTGCCAGAGCATTTACCAAATGGGGAATAGATTTTGTAGGACCTATTAGTCCACCAGCTAAAGGTTCTCATGCCGAGTACATAATTGTAGCAACGGATTACACTAGGTGGATTGCCTATTGAAATTGTGAGTGATAGGGGCACACACTTTTTCAATGAAGTAATAGAAGCCTTAATGAATGAATTCTTAGTGATTCATAAGAAATCAGCCCCTTATCACCCACAAGCCAATGGACAAGCTGAAAGTTCAAACAAAATCTTATGCACAATCCTCACTAAAATTGTTAACAATGGCAGATCCGACTGGGACAAGCAATTACATCACGCTTTATGGGCATTCCGAGTAGCCTACAAAACAGCCATAGGAACTACGCCCTTTAACCTAGTGTACGGACAGAATGCTATCTTGCCAATTGATTTCCTGGTGCCTACTCTCAGAGTAGCTGTAAATTACGAATGGACTGGACATGAGTTATCAACTCAATTGGATCAAATAGAAAAATTACACGAAACAAGATTACAAGCTGTGGCAGGTATTTATGCTGCGAAAAGGCGACAGAAGGCATATTTTGATGCTCAATATTAAAGATAAAAGCATGAAGGAAGGAGATTTGGTCCTGGTTTATACTTTGAAGCAACATGCAAAGAAACTACAAAAAAGAGGATATGGCCCTTTGATAATCAATCGTATATCTATTAGCGGAGCCATCAGCCTAGCAACCCTAGATGGAGAAGTATTGCCAAACTATATAAGTGGTTGTCGTGTAAAAAAATATTTAGAGCCATTAACATAGGAAATAATGTCACGACTTTTAACAACTAAAAATAGGCGAGATGAGGACGAAAGAATACAAGAAGAAGCAAGACAAGACCCAAAGGCAAAACAATCTGTATGCATCGACCAGAGATTTCAATTTGCACACATCCTGAGTTGCAAGAGTCCCAAGCATGCATAATAGGGCCACATCACAAGGCCATGCATTCGGCACCTAATTCTTCTTCTACTGGATAGTGAAGCCCATTTCTCTCTTAGGGAATAGGAGAGCACTTGTACAATAATATCAAGGAAAATAACTAAACGGTACAATAAAAGCTTCGGCTAGGTACTAACGCTTTTGTTTTCTTTCAGAAAAAAATAGAAAAAATATATATGAATGAAGAAAAATCCCAGGTACTACCTTTCTCACACCCACGGGAAAGGGACGACACAAGTCACTCGGAGAGTTGCCAATTTCATGAAGGATAAATAAAAGATAACTCATGATACCAGCTTGTTGGCATCATATGGGAAGAAGCAAGTACGGGCAGACATGCAGATTAGCACTGAGGCAACCCATTCAATTTTTTCAATCCTTACACTATTATAAAAGTGATTCTCATCACTGACAACCATTCTGAATACCGTTTCACCTTTTTTTTAGCTCCATTTTTTGCAAGCCGAGGGGTCCTTGAGCTTGAGGAGCTTTGGTAGTATTTGCCTACCAAGTTTCATAATTTTTAGAGCTCGTTTGAGCCTCCAAAATAGCTTAGGGACCTAATTTTTAACTAGGCCGAACACCAAGTCTGAATAGGACCAAAGCTAGTCAAAAACTATAAATAGAGCTAGAGAGCTCATTTTTGAGGTTAGCTTCGTGTAGTTTTGAACTTGTATGAGAACATTGCTGTAATAGAAGTGGTTCCATTGTCTTGCTCTCTTTGTTCTTGTCGTGTGTGCACGTGTGTGTGTGTGTGCATGTTTGTGTGCTTCTCACTCACACACTTATGCCTTCACTTGCTCGAGGTCTTCATACCATCCTCATGTCTTCCTGGATTGACATTAAAGGAGGTGCTACTCATCACTGAGCTACACCAAATTTTGGCACCATTGCCGGGGATCGAGCTTTGAGGACGAGCATGTGATGGTAAGATGTAGAGAGGACGTGTTGGAATGGTAAGTAGTAGGTAAATTTCTTGTTTTTCACCATTATCTCCATCTCCATCTCCATCACCATCTCCATCTTCCTTTCATATTCCCACTTCCATTTCATTCTCCTCATTTGCTTTGTGAGAGCTTGAGAGAGAGCGAGAGCGCATGTCTGTATTTTGTGTGTTTTTTGCATGATCCTTGTAGGTTTCAACATTCTCACCATCTCCAGCAAGCTCTACAGGTAATGAAATTCTCTGCGCAAGCCTCGAGACATCGACCTTGACCTATCGCGACACACTGAAAAGTAGAACCTATCACAAGTCTCAGTGCACCATGACACAACGCAGTCTGACAACTCCTAGGATCACTAGGTTGATCAGTAAAATTCTCCATATTCCAGCGACACACCAAGGTATCGCAACACACTGAGGTATCGCGACACACCGAGGTATCGCGACACACCGAGGTATCGCGACACACCGAGGTATCGCGTCACACCAAGGTATCGCGACACACCGAGGTATCGTGACACACTGAGGTATCGCGACACACCGAGGTATCACGACACACCCATCTATTGCGACACACCCGTCGTGACACACCGACCTATCGCGACACACCAAGGTATCGCGACACACCGAGGTATCGTGACACACTGAGGTATCGTGACACACTGAGGTATCGCGACACACCGAGGTATCGCGACACACCCACCTATCGCGATACACCCACCTATCGCAACACACCCACCTATCGCGACACACCCGTCTATCGCGACACATCGACCTATCGTGACACACTGACCCGAGCTATCGCGATACACTGGCTTTACACATAATTTTTTTAAGGGATGCAATTGTGTAATTGTGGTTCTTTTGGGCTTGACACTGACAAATAGGGACTACCTTAGAGTCTTATAAGGGGGCAAAACAACTAGAAAACCGTAGAAAATTTCTTGAACTCTGGAAGCCTGTGTTGAACTGTGCCTGAATGGTCATAACTTCACCATACGGACTCCGATTGATGAGATTTTGGTCTTCGGCCCAAAACTTGAATGGTAAGGCTTTGTTGTGAAGCATACTGTGTGCCCTTTCCATGACCCTACGTATCTTTTTTTTGACTACTCCATTTTGGGATGGATTACGAGGTTGAGCGACATGTCTCTTGATGCCATTTTGTTTCAAGAAGCTGTCAAAAGTCATAGTTGATGAATTCACCATTTCCATAGGATCTAGTGGTCATTACTGAACTAGACGCTTTGTTATCAACATGATACATCCACTCTCAAAACTTAGAACATGTGTCTACCTTAGAATTGAGAAAATAGACCCATATGTATCTTTTGTTATCATCTACTATGAGAAAGAAGTAGAGTGATCCACTTAGTGATGGGGTATTCATTGGTCCACAGAGATCCATGTGGACTAGGGTTAGAGGGTTTCGTGCTTGAGTGGAAGCGTGTTTGGGAGCACAAGCCTTTTGTTGCTTGCCTTGGGTGAAAGCTTGGAGGATATCATGTACTTGTCCAGTCTTGGGATGGGATTTACCCTATAGTCAGCCTCACAACTAGAAGTTGCCACAACAAGTTTCTTCTTGATCAACTAATATATGCATGAGCTACTAAGCATGAAGAAAAAACTATTGGTGGATGCACAAGTGTCATAACAACAAGTCAAGTTTGAGTTAAAAAAACATGTAAATCTAGCTTTAATGATCCTCCTTGGGATAAAACAATTGAAGTAGTTGGGTACCACTCAGGTATCGAAAGGTACATTTAACCAAGTGCCAATGCTTGAAAATTAGGCAATGCATATACGTGCTCATTTACAAGACAACAAACTGAATATTAAGTCAAGTTATGCATAAGTAAATCAAGCATCAAAAAACTTGTTGATAGAGGATAACATCAAATGCATCTCAAGCATCATTAAGACTCAACCATAAACGTGTCTCCATAGTGGCAATAGGTTTGCAATCTTCAAGGCCAAAATATTGAAATAATGTGTCAATATATTTTGTTGGACACAAAGGTATTCCCCCATCAATAAGCATATGACGTTGCGATTTAATCCATCCAAGTGCACCACAACTCCTAAATTGTTCCTATATAGGTATTCCAAGGTGGTACAATCTTCACCCTCAATCTTAGAGAGGAATTCATCACTCATAAGTTATCCTTGCATGTCATTGGAGCTAGCTATTACTTCAAAGTCATTATCTGTGTCGCTTGAGTCATCAAAAGTAGGTGTATCATTGGGATTTTTTTTTCACAGTTTCCTTCAAAGAGAGTTGAGTTTGCTTCCTAAACATTTTGGCCTAGAGTATGATCGGATCTTAAATGCATATGTTGTATTCCACTCATCGTTTGCCCATTTTTTTTTGCCAATTATCACATATCATACCTTTTTAGTGCCCATTTCTAGTTTTGGTGGCTTTATATGCTCAAATGATGTGCCAAATGCTCAAATCAGTTTGAATCGGGTCTATGAGTATACTTGGAGTGCTTTTTCTCAAATAGAAGTCCGTAGGAGGCATGCAATGGATTCAGTTCACATTGAAAAATGTCCATTTACTCAATCTATCCTTGCAAAACCTCACACTCTCAAACCAATACTTCAACCTCGTAAAACATGGAGAGAGGATTACAAAATTGTAAAAGTTTCCAAAAATCCATGATAAAAAGGTGACTTTCCAAAAAATGCATTTTGATATGAAAAGTTAATTTCCCAAAAATACAATTTCTCTAGGCACTCGTGATTATGCAATCATGATTTCTTGATTTTAGAATGGTTATGTGCCATGTCGATTTCCCATGGGCAATCCTGATTTGTCTCCAGCAACTATGATGCCTTGGAGAACTCATCATGGAAAATCATGATGTTTCTTCATATATCATGATTTCGAGAACATGATGCTCCTAGGGGATCATGATGTCTAATATGCAATCACAAATTCCCAATGTTGATAACTCTAGATGATCATGATTTCTCAAGGGCATTCACCATTCCTCATCAATGCAATTTCTCTATGCATGTACGTGGCAAGGATATCATGATGTATCTTGAAGGATCCCAATTAGCTACCTACCATTCTCCTCCCAACCTTAAATAGACCTTGCCCTTGTGCACATCTATAATCTTCTCTAAGATCTAAGCACCTATCATATGGCCACTCTGAGGAGATGGAATGACCTTAAAGACTCATGCTAGAACCTTGGCTCCCTCGAGCTCTAGCCCTTGAACAAACACAAGTAGACAAATGGTAGACCATCGTGGTCTAAATAAATATAATACCCTATTCCCCTTCTAGAAATCATTTTCCTCAATGATCAAGGAAGAAAAGTTTCTACGAATCAAAGCTTTTGATTCCCAAGTAGCATCTATGAGGGGATGGCTGGTCTATGCTACTAAGTATTCTAATATGGAGCGATTCCACAACTACCACTCCCTCTTATCGAGAACTCTAAAAGAAAAATTTGGCTAAGATGTTCTATCTCCTAAAGCAACAATACCATCCACATGATTCTCGTCTTGATAAATGTATCATGTCAATTTTCTTACATGAAAAACTAGGTGAACTTTACAATCATCCGACAATTGTAATTCATATGCTGCATCACTAATCTTCTTGATTATTGTCCAATGTACAAAACATTGAGGGGATAACTTGGGTTTCTGACCCACTGTTAGTGATGGATTAAGTTGAGCCTCTAAGAACACATAATCACCTTCTTGGAATGTTCATGGTGTGCAATGTCTCTCCACAAGATCTTTCATCCTCTCAATAGCTTGATGAAGATTGGATTGAGATATCTTTAAGTTATCTTGCATATCTATAAGAAAATATGAAGCACTCAAAGATTTCTTGGGTGATCCTATGGTGGCTGGACTATATGGAACATAGCCATAAATCACCTCAAAGGCTACCAACTTAGTAGTCTTGTGCTTCCAACTATTATAAGCAAACTCAACTAACGGAAGAAAACCATCCCAATCTATTTGATTTTCTAAAATAGATGCCCATAGCATATAGTTTGGTATTTGATTAACTCTTTTAGTTTGACCGTCTGTCTTTGGATGATCTCCACTAGTCATCTTGATTTGAACTTGAAGCTTGTTAAACACATGTTTCCAAAAATTTCCTATAAACCTAGGATGCATGTCCGAAAGTATGGACTTTGATAAATCATGTAGTCTAAAAATTTTGTGAATGAATAGTTTTGCAACATGTGGAGCTTCCACTCATTCCTTAGTAGGAATAAAGTGTTCCATTTTACTTAAACAATCAAATACCACAAGGATAGCATTCTTTTTTCATGGTGCCCTAGGTAAACCCATTATGAAGTCCATTGAAATACTATCCCAATAGTACTACGGTATTTCCAATGGCCATAATAGACTTGGAGGACTTATCCTCTTTGTTTTATTTACTTGATATTTAAAGCACTTACTTACATAATTCTTTAGATTTTTGACAAAAAAAAGTATATCTAATCATCTGCAAAGTTTTCTCAATATGATCATAATATGGTGGCTTCCCTATCCATAAATCTTGTGCCACTTTTCGACCTTTGATAGTACTAGGTGAAAGTTTAATCATGTGAATTGCAATCAGTATTGCTTCTTCCCAAAATCCTTGCTAAGCTTTGAATGATACAACATAGAAAATACTCTATCCTGAATAGTATTCATCCTTTTAGCTACACCATTCTGTATTGGGGTATAAGGAGCTTTAAACTCTCTAAAACTTCATATAGACTCACAGAAAATATTGAATTCATGTGAGGTATACTCACCCCCATTACCTGAATATAAAGGCTTAAGATTAGTTCCTTTTTCAGTCTCAACTGAAAACTAGCCATTTTTTGAAAATAGACAATAGCCCATCCTTCAATTTGATAGGATATACCAAGACTTTTCTAGTAGCCTCATCTATGAAAGTGACAAAGTAAAGAGAGCCACCTAATGGCCTTGTGGGCATAGGAACACACAAATCCATATGAACAAGATCTAAAGGTTGAAGTAAAGAGTCAATGTGCGTTTTATGCACGATTTGCTTTCCATATTGACAATCCTCACAAAATGAAAAATCAGAGAAACATAACACAGGTAAGTAGCCACAATGAGAAAGATTTTCCATTCCACTACGAGATATGTGGTCCAAACGGACATGCAAAATACAAGCCATAGGCTATTCAATAACAGCTAACAAGTGTCTTTTCTTTGATACAAATAAAGGATAAAGTGAGCCAACTTTGCTTCCTTTTACAATAACCATATTGCCCTTTGATGTGCGAAAGGAATGAGCATAGGAAACCACCTTGTAACCAAGGTCATCAAGTTGACCAACTAACATCAAACTACGTGATAACTAAGGTACATGACATACATTATGCATACTAAATTTTGAACAATTAGTGAACTTCACAACCACATCTCTAATCCTAATAACATCACACTAGTAAGACTCACCAAGTCTCAGAATACCAAGAGACTTTGCTGCATAAGTAGAGAACCATTTTCTATGTGGTGTCACATGGAACGAAGCATCAAAATCTAGCAGCCATGTGTGGAAAAGAGAATCAACCATAAGAGCCTCACTAGGCACAGTACTGTCAAGTGTCAACACATTAGCATCATCAAAAATAGCATCGATTTCTTCAATCTTCACAGTCCAAGTAGATGGTGTAGGTAATTGTTTAACATGGCCATCAACATTATGCCCTTCACCTTTAGCATTCTTTAATGCATATCAATCTTTCTTTATGTGTCCTTTCTTATGACAATAATGGCATTCGATATCCCTCTTCCTTGATTTTCTTCTACTCTTATTTTGTTGACCATTCTTTTCCTTATTCTTGCTCCTGCCACATTGGTGCTTCTTTCCTTGGTAAGAATCATAAACATTATATGCATCTCCGATTTGAATTCCAACCATAGATTTTCTACGAATCTCCTCACTCAAGAGTGCTTCGCATATGTCATCATACACCAGTTTACCACTAGATACACTATTGCTAATAGTTGTGCAAAAGATATCCTATGATGATGGGAAGGTGCATAACAACAAGAATGCTTTGATTTCATTATCCATCTCCATTTTTTGAGCATGTAACTAGGAGAATATAGCATCAAACTCATTTAGTTGAGCAACAACACTATCTGCGTCCTTCATGCGAAGGTCATATAACTTTCTCATCAGATACACTTTTTTTATGTCATTCCTAGGTTGCTTCTTACTAATCTAAGAGAAAATCCATGATCCTAAAGAAAAGCAATATCAAGAAATTGATTTTCTGGTATCAATATCTCTTGCCCAATCTGAATCATAGTATCCAATCAGAGATGATTCTTCTTCATAAAGAATACCATAATCAGTGGTTCCTTTGAAATACTTGAGTATCTGCATGTTTGCCTTCCAATGACTTCGGCAAGGCTTATTAGAGAACCTCCTTAATACTCCAACAACATAAGAGATATCTAGTCTGCTATTGCACAAGTAGATGGGACTTCCAACTAATTTCCTGTATATTTCAATATCCACTAAAGGTGAAATATCTTCAATAGATAATTTTGTGTTGACCTCTATAGGTGTAGAAATTTCCTTGCAATCCTCCATGTCGAATGTCTTCAATATCTATCTTGCATACTTTTGTTGAGAGATGATGCCTTATTTAAACTTACATACGTTGTTCTCTAAATGGGGAGCCTCAAAACTTGGTGGCTTGTGTAGAGGGGATAGCTCTTCGGTAAGGTTCATAGTGGATTGCCCCATGGCTTGATGATAAAGTGGAAGATCTCTTTTTCTCCACTACATGTGGCTCCTCCTCCTTAAACACCACATCACGACTCACCATGATCTTCTTAGCCTCAAGGTCATAAAGCTTATAAGCCTTATTATCTTTATTGTACCCTAAGAAGATACATTTGATGATTTTTGGTTGAAGCTTGTTTCTCTCTTTATCTAGAACATGTACATAGCATTCACTTGATGACATTGATGAGTTATAGAGGCTACTGAAAGTAGATTCATTTGATTTGTGGAACATAGAACACATTTGAAAGCTTTTTGATGTTCCCATTAGAGTTAATGAAAGAACTATAAAGGTCTTTTCTACTCATCATGTGATGAGAGGCACCATTCTCCAACACCCATGAGCCATCTGTTCCTAAATCTTCAATTGAGGAACATACATTCTCTATCATAACAAACAAGCCAAGCTCCATTTCTGTAGTGTTGGCAGACTCCTTTCCCTTGCCACCTTTTGAAGATCCATTCTTCTCTTCTACCTTCTTGATGTGACACTCGTGGATTATGTGTCCTTTCTTCTTGCATTGGAAACACTCTCCCTAAAACTTCTTTTTGTCATTCTTCTTTTTGGTTCTATCTTTTGAAGAGTGCACTTTGCATTTTTTGGCATTTGCTGTGAATGCAACATCTAGTTTGTTGCCACCACTCCTTGTCATGAGGAAGGAGATAAGGAAGAGATCTCACTCACACACTCTCACACTCAAGTAGGAGCACACACACGGATTGAGGCAAGGAAGAATGATGTTCTTCTTATTCTTCTTCTATTACATAAAATGAGTATACAAGAATGACATAATACAACAATACAAATAGTGCAATATATAAAGAACAATACATAAGGAAAAACCAAATGCTCACAAATGAGTAAGCTAGCAAGAAACAAGTGTGCCATCACTCTTGATGTATGAATCTAGTAAATCTCATTTACGTATCCCTGACATATATCAGTGTGACCACTATAGACCTTAGAGAAATGAAAAAGTGATACATGTCATCCTGGATCATCACATGTTGAGCTTGATATCTCAACACTCTCCCAGGCTCAACATCATGTCCTCTAATCCAAGCATCTTCGAGAATTTCTTTAGCTTCTTTGCTCCAAGTGCTTTAGTGAAAATATTAGCAACGTGCTCATCTATCCTCACATGAGCAAGATCAATATCACCGGCTAATACCTTCTCTCTGATGAAGTGATAATGTACCTTGATATGCTTTGTTCTAGCGTGAAAGACAAGATTTTGTGCTAACTAAATGCTGCTAAGATTATCACAATAGATGGTGATCGGCTTTTGCACTTCCACACCTAAATTTACAAGTAGCATCTCTAACCATGATGCTTCACATGCTACCATTGTAGCACCTCTATACTCGGCCTTTGTACTTGACAAACCAAGAGCGGGTTGCTTATTGTTGCTCCATGTAATAGTTGCACTTCCAAGTAAGAATAGAAAACCACTAGTAGATCTTCTATCTGGAATACGACTAGACCAATCTACATCAGTGTATCCACGCACCTGCAAATATACACCAAATTTATAAAACAATGCATAATCCAAAGTAGAGTGCACCTCAGAGCATCTAAATGTGGTTTCCTAGGAACCCACATAAATTGACTTTCAAATCCAACAATGTAGCTTAGATCAGACCGTGTAATTATGAGATATATATCAAACTTCCCACAATTTCCTTGCAATTATGATCTAATGGCATAGATATTGGCTTATAATTAGCCATACCATACTTTTGTAGCATACTCAAGGCATATTGCCTTTGCAACATCCATATACCTATTTCTGTATGTATAAACACAATGCCCAAAAAATAGCAGAAGACACCAAGACCTTTCATGTCAAATTCCTACATAAGGAGTTTCTTTACCGCTTTAATGATTTCTTCATTATCACCTCCTACAATCAAGTCATCAACATACATAGCCACAGTCGTGATGCTATCATCACCCTTCCTTGCATATAATGAATGATCTCCATTACACATATAAAATGCAATGTTGTTTAAGAAATTAGCAATCCTTGTATGCCAAGCATGAGGGGCTTGTTTAAGCCCATACAAATCCTTTTGTAACTTGCAAACATATTTTGGGTGCTTTGAATCTTCATATCCTTGTGGTTGGTCCATGTATACTTCTTCCTATAACTCGCCATGTAAGAGAACATTATTCACATCCATCTGATGCAAAGTCCATCCCTTTGTTGTAGCTAACGCAACAAGTGCTCTAACAATAGACATTTTAGCAACACGGTTGAACATTTCCTCATAATCAATGCCATATGTCTCTACATATCCTTTTGCTACCAATCGTGCTTTATACCTACTTATGCTACCATCAACATTGTGATTTACCTTGTAAACCCACTTGCAACCTATGAGTTTCTTTCCTTGCAACAATGGAACGAGCTTCCATGTTTCATTTTCATAAAGTGAAGCCATCTCCTCATCCATAGCTTTCTCCCAATCTGCATTTCCGATTGCATTTTCAAAACAAGAAGATTTAGTAGCTTCTATTACCTTGTTCACGTAGGCACCATTACGAGCCATGTAACTATCATATGTCAATCGTTGCATTGAATTCTGCATCCTCCGTGATCTTTGTGGTCCTAGATCACTTCTCCTTGTATCATTTGCATCTGCCTTTCTTACTTTTGGAGTCTTTACAAAGGGCAATCCAAGTTCCTCATCAAGGCTCTTTTCTAAACCGCTTGAATCTCCATCAATGTCTTCAAAACCTGTAGATGTTTTACTACTAGCATAAATATTTTCTTTACCTTTCTTTGATGTAGTTGATGAATTCGCTGGATTGAAATTTCTATGCAATCTTCCACTCCATGGATTTGAGTTGGAACTATTGCTTAATGATGCACTAGAACCACTCAAAATTTGAGATTTTGCACTCCATTGTTCAACATTTCCTTTGTATTTTGAGTCAAGATTAAGTCCTTCTTTGGCATTTGCATAGAAGCTTGACATTTCATCAAACACCACATCTCTAATTACCTTCACCTATCATGTGAGTGGGTTATAACTTTTATATCCCTTTTGCTCAAGGGAATACCCAATGAAGATACATTTTTTTCTACTTTTGGATCAAGCTTTGTCCTCAACTCATTTGGAACATGTACATATGAAATACATCCAAATACTTTCATATGTGATATGTTTGGCTTTTTACCTATAAAATTCTCTTCAGGTGCAACTTGATGTACAATAGAAATCAAAGTTTTGTTCATGATTTATACATCAATGTACATGGCTTCTGCCCAATAACAATGAGGCATAATCTTCTCAGCCATCAAGGCTCTTGTTATTTCTGCAACATGTCTATTTTTGCATTCAACAATGCCATTCTATTGTGGTGTGTACCTGCATGAAAACTACCATCAAATTCCATGACTTTTAGAAAGCTACAGAACTCATTTGACATGTATTCACCTCCTCCATTATATCTTAATGTCTAAATATACTTACTTTTTTGCTTTTCCACCATAGCCTTAGAATTCTAGAATGAGTGAAAACCTCACTCTTCTCTTTCATAAAATATACCCATACTTTTGTGTATGATCATCAATAAAACTGACATAAAACCTGCAACCACCCACAGTTGTGGTCTTTGCAAGACCCCAAACATTTGTATGTACTATTTCTAGCACATTATCACTAGCATGCTTGTCATGTGAAAATGATGCTCTTGACTATTTAACAAATTGACATGCTGCACATACCTTTTGCATCATTGTAACCTTGAAATTTGGTAGTCCCTTTGACTGCATCAATTTCAAGCTCTGCAAATTTGCATGTCCAATTCATTTGTGCCAGATCTCTATGTCAGCAATAACTCCTGTACCTTTTGCAAACATGTTTGCATTCATCCAAGAAATTCACACATTTAAGGTGAACATCCTACCCACTTTGTTTCCTTTGGAAATCAATCTTCCATCATGTTTGTACTCTTCTACATATAACCCATCAACATTGAACCTGACTTTCAATCCCTTGTCAACCATTTGTCCAATAGAAACCATATTCTTTGTTATATTTAGAACATGCAACACATCAGAAAGATGTTTTACCTTCCCGTCCTCCATAGATATTGCTATGTTTCTTTCCTATAGGCTTGATAGGCTGTGATATGTCATCACATGTTTCAACATATCCAAGAACTAGCAATTTTTGCAAACTACTAAACCATTCCGCATGACTATTCATGTGATTTGAAGCACTTGAATCAGCATACTAGACATCTGCAGACATCATATTCATCATGTGGTGCTAGATCATGAACAACTTCTCATAATTATCTGCACTTGTGGATGCATAGTTTTTTTGTTGCCTTTTGTCATTTTGATTCTTCAACCTGCAATCACATTGAAAGTATCTAGCTTTACCACAATTCTAACATCCTTTACTATCATTACCTGAATCATTTCTTTGGAAAATTTTGCAGCCTTTTTGGCTCCCCTGCCTCGAAACTCTCCTCTGCCTCCTGCATGATTTTGATGTTGACCTTGGTCTTGGTTATTAGTTCCTCTTCCACTTCCAAAAACTCTAGCTAGAGTAGAATACTTGCCCAAAACTAGGTTTTCCTTGGGAGTTTGAGTCCCCACCAAGATTCTTTTCTTCAATAATCAACATGGACACCAGATCAACAAATTTTTGAATATTTTCCCTGGTCTGAATAGAAGTTTTGAACTAATTATATGAAGCTCCTAAACCACAAAGGTAGACTTCCACCTTATCATTATCATCTACATTCACACCAATAGATGCAAGTGACTCATATATTCTTTTGATTTGCAAGGTCTAGTCACTTACCCACATGCCCTTTTTCTCCAGTGTATCTAGCTTGTTAATCACATTGTCTCTACCAACAACTTATCGCCAATAAATAGGGATTATAGAAAAGGGTTCTTGGGTGGTAGTCATATAGATACCTGCAGACTGAGTATTATTTTCCACTAGAGGCTTACCGATTATGATCAAACAATATCAATGATATACTTGTGGAAATTTACATAAGATTAAGTTATTACTTTCATGAAATCATTCACTCTTTACAACGTTTACTATATCACCGATATCACTTACGAAAGAAATGTGCATACAAAATCACTTGCAAATAGATTTAACCACAATATTAACTTAAATTATCTCACAAAGATTACATTAACAAGTAACATGAATAATGGAGGCACTAAATTGAGAAAATTGTCACAGTGCTGAGAATCTATAGGTCGACCAAGTCACACCAATTCCTTGCCTCTCTTCTTCTCTTGGCAAAGCATTTGTTCCATTAATAGATAGATGAAAGGTTACAATGATTGGTAAGTCGTTTTCCCAAAAACTAAAGAATTACAAAAACAATTACTATCCCACCACACTACCTGACATTGGCATGCATGGTGGACTCGAACCCCTAAGTAAAACAATCTTAATTTGTTATGCCTTGTAAGTATAGAGCACGAGCTTCTTTAAAATTGTGATTAATTTTATTTTGTAATGTTTTCAACAATTTCTTTACCACATCTTTATCCGACAATGGGGCTTCAAAACTTATACTGCTATCTTTGACGGCTTGAGCAAGCAACTGCTAACTTTGTGTTTCCAAGAATGCTTCATGGAGATAAAAAATCATTTTGTAGTGCTACTTGACATCCGAATCTATTTTGCTTTGTGATAGATTCAACTTGCTTCTTTTTAGTTGCTTGGTTATTGAGGAGGTCCTCCATGTGCTGTATCTACTTGGCTTGGTGCTCAGTCATGTTGAAGAAGGACTATCATTCTCTTTGTGTTGCTTCTAACTCCTTGTGCAAACTGATGGTTTGTCCGATAGTATTGCATAATTCGTTATCTTTGTCAAATAGGCGAGCCTTAACTTGCTCGAGCTTGTTATCTGTCTGTTGTGTAGTAGTGGTAAGAACAATGCAGGTCTACTCTAGCAGTGCATTCTTTGTAGTTTGTTCTTCTAGAACCGGACTTTGGCTAAGGCCTCCTGTTTTTCTACCAACTCCTTTTGCAGTCTCATCAAGTCACTCTCTTTATCTGTGATCTGCTATTGCAGCCATAATTCTTGATCCCTGAAAACACAATGTGAGTCTGCAAATGTGATAAATCATCTTCAACAACATCGAGCTTTTCTTGGAAATCCTTATGCATTTTTGCTTTCACAGAATCGATGTGATTCTAGACCTAATCGGCAACCTGTACTAAATATTGCCTGACCTTTGCCAAATCTTCCATGGCAGGATAGAAGAACTAGTGGGAAGTGCTAGAGCTTCATGTTTTAAGACCATGAGGTCTTTGGAGTGGGGTTGATCTAACATGATGGGAGGAGCAGAATAAGTTGGTGATTTTGGTCGAGTTATCTCAACGATGGCTTCATGAATGGGGTTGGCCTCTGAGGATTCAATAAGGCCAGAAGGTATAGTGGTAATGGCCGGAAGAAGACCACAATGTTCCTTATGTTGTGGAACCTCCTTAGTAGTGGTTGTTTCAACCATCACCAAGATGCGATCGATGATATTAGACAGGATGGAAGTGATGATGGAATGTAGAGAGGGACTTCTAACAAAGATGGCAGCATCATCAACACCCATGTGGGAGGGACTCTTTAGGCTGGTGGTGACAAGAAGAGGAGATATCGAGGCCGTGGTGATGGAAGATAAGACTTCAAAAGCCATGGTCTTCTTAGAGATGATCGTAATGCTAGCATCCTCCATCTTTGAAGAAGAACTGGGAGCCATAGTGGCGACAACATCCAAGTGCCATCGTTTAGAGCGATGAAAACAAAACAGAATGGATTCATCATCATCATCGTCCATTAGAGCAGGCATCGTAGAGGGTGGGGGAGGAAGAGCGAAAGTTGGGGGGCTGGGGGTGCAACGGTTGGAGGGTCAGGCATAAGGAGAGAGAAGATATGTGGAAGGTGGGTACGAGGGACTTCACCCTTGCCTATCTATTTTATGACCATTTGGCACTCTTCTCAGGGTAGGATAGATTCACCATGCCACACAAGAAAATTTGGTTCAATTTATATTTACCAGATATGTAAAACATGAACATCAACCTACCACGCGAGATTATTGATCAGATCCATCAGGCGCACAAGCAATGGATGCAAAAGACACTGTTGCATGGGTGATGTGCTCTTAGAAGAATCAACTATAAATGCCTAGCCTATGACATCCCATTCAATGAGCACAATCTTGGAACACAATAAAATAGTTTAAGAGCAAGAGATCTCTGCACCACCATCAAAGAGGATGAGAGGATATATACCATGTGCTGAAATCAGAGGAGCCACATTGACCCCCGGATGTAAGACCCGCACCACAAAGGGTAGTAAGAACATTCACACCCCAACTACCAAGAAGAAGTACAGATGGACCCAACTTGATTTTTCCCCTTGTACCAACTGATTTAGAATCACCTGGACAAATCTATTTAGAAGAGCCTAGCAATGAAGACTTTGAAAGGATTCTCCAAGATGTGAACCTAGACTCTGAAGAAGAAGGGGAGGTTGACCATCAACAACAACACAAAGAAGGGCAACAAGGACTGGCCGACAAAGAAGAAGAAGAAGAAGAAGAAGAAGAAGAAGAAGAAGAGGAAGAAGAAGAAGAAGAAGAAGAAGAAGAAGAAGAAGAAGAGGTGCACAAAGAAGAGGAACAAGACGACCACCAAAAAGGCAGAGAAGCTGAAGGTGCACCCACATATACAACACAACTACAAAGATTATATAACATGACAAAGGTCCTAGGAGTGATAGAATCTATTCATACCATGCTTCAAAAACTTAAACCTTGATATGACTAAAGATAAGTTGAGACACGATCACACACTCGAAAGAACATAAGGATCCCAATATCAGAACTTGAAGCAACTACAATTCACAAGGCCACCTCCATAGCTACCATTAACCTAATGGACAAAACTTTTGTTCAAACCTTGCCAATCTCCCTTCAGCAACATCCATCCCCTCCTACCACCACTGATGTATAGATAACCATAGAAATGATTGCCACCACTCAAACCACTGAACCCATCTTCCACACCCCTCCCCATTCCCTGCCACATACTAAAACCACTTCATCCACAATTTCCTTTAATTTTTGAGGACCCACTTCCTTAGAAACGATCTTTTCAACCATCATCAACCCACTGTACAATATCTCCTTTGAATTCCTTACACATGTCATAGTTACCCTATCATAACTAGTGCAGTAGATAATCCCCATCCCACAGAAGGAAGTATTGGTTTCCTATCACCCCTCGCACCCATGTCCCATTCACTGTAGATCCTTATTATTCCACTCTCTAACCCCCTACATTTGTTGCCACCATACCACCATTCTGATTTCCATTCATGGAGGCCCTTGCTTGACCTTCGGCACCATTCTCTTTGGGCTAGAATCCATTTGTAATAGCATCATTCTACACTCACACTACACACCCCTTCACCTACCATCCCCATTTTAATGGTAGAATGCACACGTCCAATATTATCTGACCTGATGGACATCTCTCTTATTCCCCCTCCACCAACATCACCAACACCCATTGCACCTTCATGCACTACATTCACATCTCCATTCCCCTTCCCCTTGCATGTTCACCTTAACTATTGCATATACATCTGTACATACCACTATTAATACTATGATTCAGTGTGCTCATCATTTACAACAAGATTATAAATGATTGGAAACTCAAAGTGCTGCATCCCAAGCAGAATCCCAATGCTTACACAATAAAGTGACAACATTTGAAGAAGACAATGGCAAAATGCAAGTCGAGGATGCTACACTCCAACAAGCACACAATGAGCTCAATTCCCGATTACAAGATGTGGACACTAAAGAAGTCAAGAACTTAGAAGCCATGATACATGAGCAAATGGATAGGAATGCAAATATCAAATGTTTCATGGGAGAAGAACCAACTTTTGCAACTCAGTTTGAGCCCAAGAAACTCCCAAAGTTAGCAAGAAAAGGTACAATCTTTCAACCAAACTAGCAAGCAAGATTACTAGTGACATATCCAAAAATAATGCACACCTGGTCCAATGCACCCACGTACATAAAATACAATCCATGCTACCTCCTAGTACCTTGCCGAAGGCCATGGATAGAATTTGAAATTAAGGTAAACACCCTAAAGGTTGCTCCGATTTGATTAACTACCCTTACTTTGCTTTGTCGAAGGGGACACCTACCATTGCTTATATAATCTCTACAATATGTCACTGGACCTCGAGATTCAAGAATGTACGAGATATTATTGCCAAGATGTGTATCAACATATTCAAGCTCATGAACATCATCTTTAAAACATTCAAAAACATCAAGTCTCCTTACATATCAGCTCCAGGGTTTGATGAAGGTAATCTTGGTTTAGCCTATGATATGAGTAAGACTCCATCCATTAACACTATTTATGCATGGCATGCCAAAATCAAGTACATGCTTGCCTGCTACAACTAGACCTTTGAGGAGATGTTCTCAATTAGATTCTAGGAATACCACTCTGAAATATTCCTTTCCAGATCGACACATCTTTTGCATCTCCCTACAATCGAACATTCCCTCCATGTCGACCAGTTATGTATGCCTCATCTGGATGTTCTAGGCCCAGTAGATTGGGAACTTTTGATGATAGATCTTGCACATGATCTTCACCTCCATGAACATGAATTAGCAGCTGAAATTGTACAATACTACATCTCATGCCCACCATAGCAAAGGTCTACCAGGGATGATAGATGTGAGATAGGGGAGTGTTAACAGTAGCCATGGAGGTCTAGGAGGCTTGTCTAGACAAGGAAGCATGAGGAGCTCAAGTCAAAGAAATTTAGGATAGAGAGAAGGGTAAGCAAGACCAAGTCAACAAGTCAACAAAGATCTGATGGATAGGTCAAGAAATTCCCTTTTCAAATCAACAATTATCAATAGTGATTTTTATCACTCCACCTCATTGTAAAATCCTTTTTTGATAATTCAAACTCCATTTTGTTGAAGCCAAGGATTCCTTGAGCTTGAGGAGTGCTAACTCTATGTAAATACCAATTTTCATAATTTTTAGAGCTCGTTTGAGCCTCCAAATTAGCTTAGGAACCTAATTTTTAACTATGCTAAACACTAGGTCTAAACAAGCCCACAACTAGTCAAAAACTATAAAAGGAGCTAGAGAGCTCATTCTTTTTTTTTGGGGGGGGGGTTCATTGGGAATTGAAGTGAATTTAGCAAATTGTAAAATTGCTTTTTGGCTAATGAAAGACTCCATTGCTCCATCTCTTGTCTTATCGTGTGTACGTGTGTGTGTATGTGTGCATGTTGGTCTGCTTCTCACTCACACACTTGTACTCTCACTTGTTGATGGTCATCATACCACCATCATGTCTCCTTGGATTGAGAATTATAACGTAGATCTCCTCATGTTGATACCCATCATTGTGCTAGAGTGACACATACCAAGCACAAGGTGCTTGCTTCAAACCATATAATTTCTTTTTCAACTTGCACACTTTGTTTTCATGCCCTTTCTACACAAAGCCATGGGGCTGAAATATATAGATTTCTTCATATAATTCACCATTCAGAAATGCAGTTTTAATGTCCAACTGATGTACATTCCAACCATGAAAAGCCGCAAGTGCAAAGATGCTACAAACGGTGGTCATTCGGCATGTGGGAGCAAAGGTTGCATCAAAATCAGTTCCTCTCTCTTGAGCATAAGATTTTGCAACAAGCCATTTGGTGCCAATGGCATTTTTGCATGGATGCAAATCTAAAACTGGCTGCAAAAGAGGCAAAGAAAAAAGAGCTTAGAATTGTTGTTGTCGAAGCCTCTACACCCAAATCAGAGTTTGCAAATCTTGTGTAGAATGAAGAATGGACGTTTACTATTGTTTGCAGTTATGACACATTTTCTCATGAACAATGTATGTCTGTAGTAGACTTAGATGTTTGGTACTTTGATAGTGGGGCAACCAAATATATTACCTTGCGACACATTTTCTTCACTTCACTTGAGCCTACCCCTACAGGGAATACTGTCACATGTGCCAGCAACTCTTCTTATCCTATCATGGGAGTTGGTAAGAACATTCTGACTACTGTTGATGGTAGTTCTTTTACATTTTTGGATGCTTTATTTGTGCCAGGGATCAAGAAAAATCTATTATCAGTTTCAACATTAGCCAAGATCATTTTGGTTGTGAAATTTGTTGATGACATATGTACAATTCATGATTTGTCAAATGGAGACATCATTATTGCTTTTGCCATTTTATCATGTGGGCTATATGAACTCATAGATTATGCAAAATTTGTGAATGATTCAACATGTGCAGTTCAAGATTCTCAGGCTATGTCAGATGCAAAGCTTTGGCATGCACACTTTGGTGATCTGAATTTTGCTAGTTTGCTATGCATGTAGAAATCTAAAATGGTGTCCTCTTTGTCCAAACTTAAGGTACCTAGTAAACATGTCTGTGAAGGCTTTATTTTTGGCAAAATACAACGTTCCTCCTTCCCAGAAGATGGTTCAGTACAAGCTACTTAGAAATTGCAACTTGTTCATATTGATGTTTATGGCCCTATGCAAACACCTTCTTTTGGGAACTATCTTTACTTCATGACTTTCATTCATGACTTTCATTCATGACTTTTCCAGGCATGCATGGGTATATCATTGAAAGAAAAGTCCAAAGTGTTTATGTGCTTCAAAAAAATGTTGGTTTTGGTTGAAAATCTATTAGCATGCAAAATGGGCACCCACCATTCTGATCGAGGGGGGAATATATGTCTTCCAATTGTATTGCATTTCTTGCTGAACGTGGGATAAAACATCAGTGTACAATGCGTATACACCTCAATAGAAAAAGCATTGTAGTCTATCACTCCATATGAGGCTTGGCATGGTCGTAGGCCACTGTTGCTCATATGTGTGTCTTTAGTTGTCTAGCATATGCATTTGTGCCTGAACAACAACATAGAAACTTGGATGATAAAGTAGTGAAATGTATATTTGTTGGGTATATTTCTTAAAGCAAAGGCTATTGTTTGTATCATCCATAGTCTAAATGCATTTTGGTTAGCCGCGATGTTGTTTTTGTGGAAGATGCAATTCAACCATTAATTCCATGTACTCATGAGACATCAGTTAGCTCCAAAGATGTGTATGACACTTTCTTGCCTCCTTTTACATGATTATAGTCTAGTGTTGGTCCAAATGAGGCAATTCCTCAGCCTTTACAAGTTTGACATTATCACATTATGGATGCACACTCTCTTGGGTGAGGTGGCATAGATGCTACATGTCATCACTAGGGGCACTATGCACATTTGTTAGAGATATTATTATCATACCACTCTTGAGGATTCTCTCTCATGGGAGCGAGGAATCTCTTTAAAAAGATATATTATTATCATACCACACTCGAGGAGTCTCTCTCATGGGAACATGACACATTGTCACATTATGGATGCACACCCTTTTGCATGAGGTGGCATAGATGTCACATGTCATCCCTAGGGACATTATGCCCATTTGGTAGAACGAGGGAGAGAGGAGTTTCTTTTGAAAGAGAGATTATTATCATACCACACTCGGGGAGTCTCTCTCATAGGAACATTACACAGCTCTGTGGCTGGGAGGTTTGAAGACATACGTTTTTGTGTGTTCATAGATAGAGGGCAAGGATCCATGGCTAGCAAAAGTATAACATATGTTATATTTGGTATCAAAGCACTGGTCCAAGCCTCACAGATGCTACAGGGGGGGGGGGGGGGGGGGGGGGGGGATTTGAACCCACACCATCTCAATGGGAGGCATCCAATCTATCCAGGGCACCGATGCTTCTTTTTCAAATCCACTCCATCTCAATGGGAGGCATCCACTCTATCAAAGGTGCCAATGCTTCTTTGATGATATACTAATTAGGAGCACACATCCTATTGCAGTCAACCCATGAAGGATAAACTATGGAAGGGCCTTCTATTGGCCTTCTGTTGATAGGAGTGAGAGGGGAACTTTGAAATAGAAGTGCAATTGGCACATTTGGTCGTTCCTAAGCACATGGAAGTGAAATCTATAGGGAACCAGTCAAGTGGAAGTGCCATTTGCCTACTCTCAGGAGCAAACATAGCTTACTCCATTGTGTGGAGATCGAACCCCATTAACATCATCAAGTACCATTAACATCGAACCCCATTAACATCCTAAGCTCCTATGAAGGATAGTGGTGAAGGTGGCAATGAAGAGGAAGGTTCGATGGATCCAAAGCTATTGGGAGAAGTAATCATATGCAAAGGAAAATGGCTCATTGCACTCTTCCTTGATGCTTTGGCAAGAAGGAGTTATGCCTTCAACTTCCAAGTTTCAGTGTTTTTTATTTTTTATAAAATCTTTATTTTAGAGAACAAGAATGAAGGGTTTGAGAACCAAGCCCTTTGGGGGAAATCATATGTATGGGGAGTATGACATATGTACTCCCATCTTTATTCAAAGATTGCCTCAAATTGCAAGAAAACACAAGCTTAGGGTATTTCCAAAATAGCCATCTTTCTATATATTCACATAAATTTCAGGGGCAATTTTGATTAGTAGCCATTTTGGGAAAACCCAACGAAGAGAGAATTTCCATAGATTGGTGGGAAAAACATGCATGCATATAGTATACTGCATGGAATTCCATGTAGAATAAAAAAATTCAAAAGTTGGCTCAATATGATGGGAGTTTGAAGCTCCATGAAACCCCCTTCCATCACTATTTGAGAAAAAATTCAAGCACCTAATTTTAATAAATTCCCATTTTGAAGGAGGGAAATAGAGGTGCATTTGGTATGGATGGATAGGAAAAAGCATACATACTTAGAGCATGTCATATGGAATTCCTTATGGAATCATCAGATTCATCAAAAGGATAAGTTTATGAGGTACTTTATATCTTCAAAAATCCCCTTCCCGCATTTTTTGGAAAACATTTTAGGTGCTAATTTTAGCCAAACTCTACTTTTGGGAGCAAGAAAATAGATAAGCTAAGAGGATTCCCATGGATTAGTGCATACACACATGAAGTACGGTATATATGTTACCACAGGGAATTAGAAAATCCAAGAAAAATCCACATTTGGAGTGGATTAGGAGCTTGCTAAAATCTCCCATCTAACTTTTTACAAGAAAGTAGAAATCTTGGTTTATGCCATTTTTGGGGAGCAAATTAGCATGTAAGCAGGGATGGTTTGGAAGTGTAAAAATATGCCAAAGTATCTTCATATATTACTCTCTAAGTTTATGGAGATAAATATAGGATTTCCTTGATGGAAGAATGCTTTTGGGCACTTCAAAAATCATGTTTTCACACTTTTTCCAGCCCCTCCACCAGTCCACTAGTTTGGCATGTCACACTTGGAGAGGCCATATCTTGGGCTAGAAAACTCCAACTTGGAGATGCTATGGCTCATTTCAAATAGAAAAAGATCTATTTTTAGTTTATAAAATGAAATTTTGGAAATCATGTATTCGAGTTGTCTACAGGTCTGCAAAGTTTGAACAATTTTTGACAACTACCTTTCAAGAGCCATATCTTACAAACCAAGAAGGTGATTGAAGAAATTTCACTTCGAGCCATTTGCACATTATGTATTGTATTTTATGATTATTTGAAGGTCCTAAAAAGTCCTTGTAGGTCTAAAGATGGATTACACATGCATTTTTTGATATATTTGCATTATTCTGGAAATCATTTAACTATGCATGAGGTTTTGGGAAGTGATCCGATGCTCTTGGAAACAAACCTTGTTTCAGGACCTGATGACGAATGTGCAAAGGTCCTGGAACTTATCAAATAGGCTTTGATTGGAATGCATACATCAAATTTGATCATTGTTTTAATTCTAAAACGATGGATCAACTTGCTAGGAGTACACTTTTTGATTGTTTGCAGGAAATGATTGTAGGAAGTACAAGGCTATGCAACCAAGATGTGCTTGCTAGCATTTTATATTTTTTTCAGGTTTTGGAGTTCATATTTGAGTATATGGCATGCATGCCATGGGCTTGCCAAGCCCTATGCTTTAATGAACGGCCTGTGTGCCATTGGCCCACAAGGCCTTATGTTTACTCTTATGTCAAATTTTTCTAGGACTCCATTTCCTTGGGGAAATGCTATCAAAATTTTTCCCACCTCATGGAGTTATATACACACTTACCTTTAGGTAAGAATGTTATGGCATGGTAACATGCCTTCTCTGCAAACATCAATAAGTTGTATGCATGCTTTTAAGCATATGCTTGATGGACTTAGAGCCATCAAAGCGTCATAGATAAGGCAACTTCATTAGTAATTGGACCCCTAGAAATAATCCTTATGGATTTAGACCATAGGATTTCTAAGGGGAAGGAGACATACCTTCACCACTAGGAATGTGCACAAGCAATCCTATAGGTTTTAGGAAGTTGCATAGATGATCATGAGAGATACATTTATGATAATCTCCAATGTACTAAAGATTTTCTTATCTTTACAAGAGCCTCACCGTATGATTAGGAGACTATGGGGTATCATGTTAAATACCCAAAGAGTGAATAGTTTCACTCATGCATATAGTGAAGCATTTCTGCTACATTGCTAATGAAACCAATTAGATGGGGTCATATAGATGGGTTTCATGAGAGAGCATTGATGGGTGCTTCTGTGGTTCGAGTGATGGTTAGAAAGGCCACAGTCACGACAATAGCTCTATGATATAGAGCACAGATCCCTTAGTCAATAGTATTCGGGGTACCCAATTCATATATGTATATTGGGTTCTAGAGAGGGGTACTTAGACTCACTCTTGGTACCTATGAACAAGTTAGTTTGGAATAGAAAGGGATATCCACTATCACATGTTGACTAGAACCAAATTACACTAGTTCGGGGATATGGGATTCATTTGATTCCACGTGTATGAGTGGAGGATATGGGATTCATGAGAGTCCACCTTCATATTCCATTTCATATATATGAAATATATATTTGATTTAGTGTAGGTATGACACCATGAATTGAAAGAAGGTTCCATTGGTATTGGATAGTAAAAATGACTTCCCTTTGAGCACTTTTCTTTTATGGTGAAGGAGAAAAGGACTCATCATTCATGGTAGCATGTCTCACTAGATCAGAGGAGAGCTCTTAGTAGACATCCCCTTAGGGCTTGGAGTTATCTTTCATAGTTTAGGGAAGATCTATTCTTCCAATAGAGAATGTGATAGGTGATTTTATCACCATTGGTATCACATACTCATTTTGTGGTTCACAAGAAGGATAATTACATTAGTTTGTTTGGGTCATATAGATCCATGCACAGAGAATGGTTGGCAGAGATAGCTCTTTAGTATGGATACACATGTGTTTATGGTATCATATCATATCACTGTTGACTATTTTGGTGGAGGGCTTTGACCCTTAGAAGGAATTTATTTTATGCACTCTTCACCACATACACCTTCATTATTTATGGGGGATTTGTTCTCCATCTTCATAGGAATGTATATAATGAGGGATTATGCATTAGTCATGGAAGGGAGAACTCAATGAATTCATAAATTTCTCTTTTAAGGGAAGGAGAAAGTCGGGTTTAGCTTAGAGATTGAGGAGAGATCTCATTTTTAGCTCAAAGGTCTCACTTTCGCTCCCGCTCTTTGAAAGAGAAAAAGGAAAGGAAAACATGATTTCTTCATAAGAGAAGAATAGAGTATGTTTTCTCTTAGAGAAAGACGTGTTTAGAAAACATCTCTTAGTCTACTTTTAAGAAGGAATTTATTTACTCCACTTTTCAATGCAATTTTCCTTCTCATGGGAGTTTGATTCTCAATATTTTGGAAGGAAAAAACATGGAGAAATTATGTGCATGTTCTCAGTTATGCATAAGTAGAGAAATTGGATTCAACAAAATCTCTTTCAAAGGGAAAGGGAAAGTGGAATAGATTCCACAACTAGAGCACTTTTCCCTAGATGAGATTAGAGAGATAGAGAGAGTTTCACTTTCTCACTTTTAGATTGTCTCGATAGGAGTGGAACTCTTCTATCAAGGCAATAGGGAGATCAATTAATCATGGTGATTAGATTGAGTCTCACATGGAGACTTTAGAGAGAATTAGTTATGTGAGCATCAATTAGGAGGATGGCTACTTATGGATTATGTCAATCTCTAAGAGGATGCTTTTGCATTCATATGGCAAACTAATGGGAAGAGAATTTTAGAGTTTGCAATAGTGCCAATAGATGCTCTTCCAATAGAACTAAGTCCAAAGGAAATGAATGACAAAACAAAGACTTCTTGATTGGTGGAATGTAGAGATTGCATTTTACTACCAAGAAATTATTATATATGATTAGGATGATGGATTTATATAGTTCACAGGGTATTTTAGAGTAAACTATTACATGTGAGTACACTCAAGGTTAGGAAGACCTAGAGTGGTATGAGAGCAAATCTATCATTTAGTCCAAGGTGGGTTTGGAGTCACTTTTTATGGGACTTTGTTCTATATTTAGAGGATTCTATGGTTTATTATCTCCACTATGGTATGTTCAAGCCTTTAATATTGACACCTTACACCTTTTTTATACTATTACTCCATAAAGGATACATCATATGGACTTAGGTCATTTTGATGATGTTATATATTATGAGAGTGATAGTTTGGAAGTTGAGTGTACATGGGAAATAGTAGGCACCACAAAGACGGTTTCCCACCTTTAAGATGATCTCATTTGAGACTTCTTAAGGGGAAGGATACGAGGAAAAAACACAAAGAGATGGCCATGTACATAGAGTACATGGGGTTCAGGGGACTCTGAGCACTTAATTCTACCATTACGGACATTTAATATACATTTTCAAGGATGAAAATGTTTTCAAGGGGAAGGGAATTGACATTGTAGATGCACAGTCTCTTGGTGAGGTGCCATAGAACCACATGTCATCATTAGGGACATTATCCCCATTTGTGAGAAGGGGGAGAGAGGAGTTTCTTTGGAAAGAGAGATTAATATCATAATACACTCAAGGAGTCGCCCTCATGGGAACGTGACACAGCTCGGCAAATGGGAGATTTGAAGATGCCTGTCTCTGTGTGTTCAAAGATAGAGTTCAAGGAGCCATGGCTAGCAAAAGTGCAACATATGTTATATGGACTTAGGCCATTTTGATGATGCTATATATTATGTGAGTGATGGTTTGGAAGTTGAGTGTACATGGGAAATAGTAGGCACCACATAGACGGTTTCCCACCTTTAAGATGATCTCATTTGAGACTTCTTAAGGGGGAGGATACAGGGAAACAACACATAGAGATGACCATGTACATAGAGTACATGGGATTCAGGGGAGTCCGAGCACTTACTTCTACCATTACGGACATTTCATCTACATTTTTTAGGACAAAAATGCTTTCAAGGGGAAGGAAATGTCACATTATGGATGCACACTCTCTTGAGTGAGGTGGCATAGATGCCACATGTCATCATTCGGGGCATTATGCCCATTTGGTAGAAGGGGGAGAGAGAGGAGTTTCTTTCAAAAGAGAGATTATGATCATACCATAGTTGAGGAGCCTCTCTCACGAGAACATGACATAGCTCGATGGTTGGGAGGTTTGAAGACACACATCTTTGTGTGTTCATATATAGAGTGCAAGGAGCCATGACTAGCAAAAGTACAACATATATTATACACATGATGATGTAGATTATTCCATTTTTTATGCAGATTTACATGATGCACTTGTTGATTAGAGGGCTGATGAAGCTAAAGCTATGCCTAAATGGCTGGTGTAGACTTTAGGAGATAGCAAATTAGATGCACCTCTATCATATCATACTGATTCAGGCTCTCATAGTGCTTGTTTTGCATTAGATTGCTATGCCATGGTGGCCTCTAGTATTTGTGATGAGAATGATCCTATTCATTTCATGAAGCACAAAATTCTAAAAATTGGATGGCTACTATGCAATCAGAATAGATGCTATTATGAAAAATGGTACTTGGCCTTTATGTGACTTGCCTCCTAGCAAGAAGGCCATTGGCACTAACTGGGTATACAAGCTGAAGTGTAAGCCTCATGGAACAGTTGATAGGCATAATGCTAGGCTTGTTGCAAAAGGTTATGCTCAAGAAAGAGGCATTCATTTTGATGAGGCCTTTGCACGTACATGCCGAATGATTACTGTTTGTAGCATCTATGCACATGCAGCTCATCATGGTTGGAACATACATCAGTTGGGCATTAAAACCGCATTTGTGAATGGTGACTTGCATGAAGAAGTGCATGTTTTTCAACCTCATGGTTTTGTGCAGAAAGGGCATGAAAACAAAATGTGCAAGTTGAAAAAGGCATTATATGGTTTGAAGCAAGCACCACATGCTTGATATGAAAAGATGCATTCCTACTTGATTGCACATGGTTTTGAGAATAGTACAACTGAGAGCACCTTTTAGGTTAAGCATGAAAATTATGTGCTTGTGATCATTGTTGTCTATGTTGATGACATGCTACTCACTTATCCTAATGAGAAGCATATTGCTGATTTTAAGGCTAATATGCATGCCTCATTTGAGATGTTATATTTGGGGCATTTACATCATTATTTGGGCATTCAGTTTATGCAAGTTGATGGCAGAATAGCTTTGTGTCAAACAAAGTATATTGACACATTATTTCAGCATTTTGGCCTTGAAGATTGCAAACCTATTGCCACTCCTATGGAAACATGTCTATGATTGAGTCTTCATGATGGTAGAGGTGCATTTGATGTTGTTCTCTATTAGCTAGTTGTTGGATGCTTGATTTACTTATGCATTACTTGGCAAAATATTCAGTTTGCTGTCACAATAGATGAGCAAGTTTATGCATTACCTAGGTGTCAAGCATTGGCAAGCAATAAAGTGCATCTTTTGCTACTTGAGTGGTATCTGGATACTTGGATTATTTTATCCCAAGGGGGGATCACTACTGTCAAATGTACATGCTTTTTCTGACTTTGATTGGGTTGGTTGCTATGACACTCACGTGTCCACCAATGGTTTTTGCTTCATGCTTGGTAGCTCATGCATATCTTGGTTGAGCAAGGAGGTACTTCTTCTCTCATCCTTAGCTCCTACCTAATCTGCATTTGAATAGATTTTGATATCCAAATCTGAAGAGTACGGATATAATATACCTTCATTGATTATACCTTTGAGATACTTAAGTACTCTCTTAGCTGCATCCATATGAGGTCTTCTTAGCGAGTGCATGAATTGACTAAGCACTCCCACACTATATGAGATGTCTGCCATTATATGAGTAGCATATATCAAGCTACCTACCAAGCTTTGATATTATTTCATGTCTTCAATTTTCTCACCTTCATAAACACTAAGTTTATGATTCATCTCAAAAGTTGTACCTGCAGGTTTAGTATTCTCGATTTTGAACTTGAGAAGTAGATTCTGAATGTATCATCTCTGAGCAAATACATTCCTTCATTTGTGTATATCACTTGCATACCTAGGAAATATGTGAGCTCACCTAAGTCATTGATTTTGAACTCCCCTTGCATGTCTCTCTTGATCCTTTGAATGCCATTCAAATCATTACCTGTCACAATAATATCATCTACATATACACATAGATAGATAGATAACCTCATTGTGATCCCTTTTGATGAATAGAGAAGGATCTTAGTTGCTAGGTTTGAATCCTTGATCTTGAAGGTATGTAACCAACCTATAATTCCAAGTTCTAGGAGCTTGTTTCATTCATACAATGTTTTCTTAAGTATGCAAACATAAGATGGATGATTAGGGTTTTCAAAACTTGGTGGTTGTGACATGTATACCTCTTCACTTATCCAACCATTTAAGAATGCATTTTTCACATCAATTTGGAGGAGTCTCCAATTCCTTGCAGCAGCTACACTTAGCAATGTTCTGATTGTTGCCATCTTTGCAATTGGTGAGAATGTTTCCTCATAGTCTATACCATGAGTTTGCATCCTTTGGCAACTAATCTTTCATTGTACCTCCAAGCTCATCCATCTGATTTTCTTTTAACTTTATATACCCATCTACAAGCAATTACCTTTTGATTCGGTGACATTGGAACCAAAGCCCAAGTGTCCATCTCCTTCAATGCATCTATTTCTTCTTTCATGGCCTTTTCCCAATTAGGGTTTCCCTTTGCCTCTTCATAGGTTGATGATTCCTCTAAAATTGAATCTTTTGCCAAGTAGATTGAATGCTTTCTTAAAAATGTGGAATCATATCCGTACCTTTCTGGTTGTTTCTTCTCTCTTCCTGATCTTCTAGGTGCTTGTTTGGAGCATTCTCCAACCTCTTGCATCTTTGCTTTGCCTCTTGACTTCCATAGTTTGTAATCCTTTTCTCTTTCATCTTGGTCATCGTCTATATCACTTCTTGGATCCTGGACACGTGTATCATGCTTGCTTCCTAATTGATGCGAATCAGAATCAAGATCATATGGTAGAGTTACCTTTTGTTTTTCACCATACCAAGACATGTGTCCTTCAAACACAATATCTCTACTTGTAGTGAATTTCTTGGTTCAAGGATTATAGAACATGTAACCCATCTGAGTTGAATCATATCCAATAAGCACTGCCTTTGTTTGCCCTTTCATCTAGCTTACCTCTTATTTGCAATGGTACATGAACATAAGCTAAACAACCAAACACCTTGCAATGTCCAAGACTAAGTTTTCTTCCATGTCATGCTTCATAAGGAGTCATACCTTAAAGTGATTTTGATGGTAGTCTATTGCCAAGGTACACAACAGTTGAAATAGCCTCTATCCATAGATAATGTGGCAACTTCTTCTCTTCAAGCATTGTTCTAGCTGATCCAACCAATGTCTTGATTCTCCTCTCTGCAATTGCATTCAATTGAGGAGAGTACCTGGTAGTCACTTCCCTTTTGATACCTTTTTCCTGCAAGCACTCATCAAACTCTTTGGAGAAGTATTCTGCCCCTCCATCAGATCTCAGATTCTTGAGTGTTCTACCTGTATGATTCTCCACATGTGCTAGATACTTTTTGAAGCAATCAAAAACTTCATTCTTACTCTTGATAAAGTATAGAATAGTCCATATAATATGGTCATCAATAAAGGAGACATAATACCTTGCTCTTGTCAATGAAATTTCTTGACTTGGTCCCCATACATATATATGTACTAAGTCCAATAAGTTGTTGTGGATGTAGCCTTTGTGGTTGAATGGTTGTCTTTTTGCCTTTCCAATCTGACATGTATCACACCTGTTGAACCGTGTTGCTTTGATATGTTTGGCCATCCTAGAACATTTTGATCCGTGCATATATCCTTCAAGGTTCTTTCATTCACATGAGCAAGTCTCTTATGCCACACTTCATGCCCACTTAGGGTTTGAGACCCAAAAGTGAATAGGGCTACGTTCCTAGTTTCTCCTACTTCAAAAGTAAAGAGCCTACCATGCTTCTCACCTCTAGCCATCTTCTTGAAACCTTGACATGGATCTTCCACAAAATCTCCATGTTGGGTGAACCTAACTTGCAAGCCTTTTTTGTCTATTTGACCTAAACTTATTAGGTTTTTAGTGATGTGGGTACATAGAGAACCTTACTTAGAATGTTTGTCCTACCATTGGAAGCTTTGACATTACCAATTTTCTCCACATTGTGCTTTGTGTCATCCCCTATTTGAACTTCATGTCTATGCTTTGGACTTTCCAAATCAGATAGAAGAGCAATGTTGCTTGAAACATGATTCAAACATCCTGAATCTATGTAGAGCAAATTATCATCTTCTTTACCTTCTTTGTGGCTTTGATTCATAAGAAACAATGAGTCTTCATGTGCTTGATCTTTTGAATAATTGTTGTAGTCCCTTCTGTTATGGCCTTTATTGTTATTGTTGAAGTTGTGTCCACCTCTACCACTATTGTTGCCATATCCACCTCTTCCACTTCCTTTTTGCGTCTTCTCATTGAAGAAGCAATTCTGAGTGGTGTGGTTGGTCTTATCACAGATGGCACAAGTTTGAACATTCTGACCTTTGGCTTTGTCATGCTTTGGTCCTTTCTTCTTCCCTTTCCACTTTCTCTTGCTTGCGAAGTTGGTTTGGGAAGTCTCCTCTTCATCTTCTTCCTTCTTCTTGCCTTTTAACTTCTTATCCTTCTTCTCTGCATATAGAGCACTAGTTGAATTACCACGATAGGAGTTACCTTCCTTTATGCTATTGTTGGCCTCTTGATTGAAGAGTTGTCCTAGAGAGATGTTGAAGTTTACATCCATGATGAGATCATAAGTCATGGTGAAAGATTGCCATTGCTTATCACTTCGAATCTCATTGAGAATTTGCCTCATGATAGCCTCTTCTTCAATGAGATCTCCAATGGATGCTAAATGATATGCAACCTCCTTGATCTTGGTAACAAACTCCGTGATGGTTTTTTTAGGTGTCTTCATTTGGTTGAACTTGTTCCAAAGATGATTCTTTCTTGCTTTGGTACTAGCAGAAAAGAAAGTCTCCAAGGCATCTCAAGTCTCTTGAGATGTCTTGCATCCTCTAATATGTGGTAATAGAAAGTCAGAGATAGATTCTAGAATGTAAGACCTTGCTTGAGCATCCCTTGCACACCAAAGTGTGAGCTTATCTATCTCCTCTTGTGTAGGTCCTCCTTTGGATCTTGAAAATAGGCATAGCTTCATCACCTTCTACAATTCCATAAAGATTTCTAGCTTGCAAATAAGCCTCCATTCTGATTTTCCAAGCCTCATAGTTGTGTCGATCAAGCTTCTCGATCATTGAGGGAAAGCTATCACCCATCTTGATCTAGCACTGATACCACTGAAAGAACTTGGAGAAGCTTGTAGGAGGTAGAAAAGTGAGTTGCGAAGTGTTGGCATCATATGGGAAGAAGAAAGTACGGACATACATGCGGATCTAGCACTAAGGCAAGCCATCCAATTTTTTCCAATCCTTACATTATTTTAAAAGTGATTCTTATCACTAAAAACCATTGTAAATACTGTTTCACCTTTTTGTAGCTCCATTTTGTGCAAGCCAAGGAGTCCTTGAGCTTGAGGAGCTTTAGTAGTATTGGCCTACCACGTTTCATAATTTTCAGAGCTCGTTTGAGCCTCCAAAATAGCTTAGGGACCTAATTTTTAACTAGGCCGGACACTAGGTCTGAACAGGACCAAAGGCTAGTCAAAAACTATAAATAGAGCTAGAGAGCTCATTTTAGGGGCTAGCTTGTTGTAGTTTTGAACTTGTATGAGAACTTGGTTGTAATAGAAGTGATTCCATTGTCTCTCTCTCTCTTTGTTCTTGCCGTGTGTGCGCGTGTGTGTGTATGTGTGTGCATGTTTGTGTGTTTCTCACTCACACACTTGTGCCTTCACTTGCTCAAGGTCTTCATACCATCCTCATGTCTTCCCGGATTGACATTAAAGGAGGTGCTACTCATCACTGAGATACACCAAATTTTGGCACCGTTGCCAGGGATTGAGCTTTGAGGATGAGCATGTGATGGTAACACGTAGAGAGGATGCATTGGAATGGTAAGTAGTAGGTAATTTTCTTGCTTTTCACCATTTTCTCCATCTCCATCTCCATCTCCATCCCCATCTTCCTTTCATATTACCACTCCCATTTCATTCACCTCATTTGCATAGTGAGAGCTTGAGAGAGAGCGAGAGCGCATGTCTGTTTTTTGTGTGTGTTTTGCATGATCCTTGCAGGTTTCAGCATTCTCACCATCTCCAACAAGCTCTACAGGAATGTTGTGCGCACTCAAGGCATCCAAAGCACGCTAGCAAGGGTGAGTACCAAGCTTGGGAGGAGGCTACCTGGGCTTGTGTAGCATTCTGATCAACAAGTGAGTTAAGGTTGGAAGTTCTCTCAACCTTCCTTCGTCAATTCCTAGCTTAGGCTAAGTATGACTTAGGTGTGGTGATTAATTAAAGAAATGCTAGGCACGTATCAAGTCTAAGAGAACTAATCAAATATGTACAAGCATTAAGTAGATCTTAAGTGTGAAAATCCTAAGGAACAAAAGTAAACTTGAATCGATCAAATATCAAGTGCGAAATTCACTTAAGTAATCCTGATGATGTGATTCCAAACAAGGGCTTAACACCATATTCAACTAAAAAGAACAAAGTGATTGATACAAATTAACCTGCAATGAGAGTGTACTTGGGACCAAGGGGGTAGAGAAACTAGGCATATGAACCTTAGGTCAGGAAGACACTTAGGCCGAGACAGACAAAGCCTGAGATCTTCTGAAGCTAGTATCAATCACACTGCTAGGTCTTGGGCCCAGCAGTTGAGTGATTACCCATACACTCCAAGATCAGAAACAAGTGATTCTGAGATGTCCTATCACATGGAGAGACCAGTAGGAAGTTTAGGTGTGGCCTACCTACAAAAGGTTGAAGGTCCTTACAAGTCTCAACTCGAATATCTTAGGACCAACCAATTAGGTGCCTACATCTATGAGGATGGTCTAAGAAGATCCGTAGTCTAGGTTAAAAACCTAGATAAACCCATTGGACTAGAACATCCAGCGGTGAAGTTTGAAAATGGCGCATACCTAGACAAAGAGGGAACTATGTATGTAGTCACCGATCACCCAAATAGGACAGACGAATTTGGTAATGTGATCCTAGAAACGAACATAGGTGACATAGAGCAGGGGAACATGGGAAGAGAGCCCAGGACCCCTCGAGGTAAATCAGTTCTTACGAAAATCCTCACACCAGAGTGGGTGCCCCAGGACAACAAGAGCATAGATGTGCTCTTAACCAAGATACTGATGAAGCCTTTTGGAGGTATAATTCTGATCAGCCGAATGAAGTAGGAACGATCACGATCTATGAGTTCAAAGAACCTGATAGCCCAAGCAATGTGACCTATCTAGACAATACGTTAGAAAGGATATTTGTGGTCACGGAGCATGGTAGGCATGCCTACACTTGGAAGGGTGAATTTATCTTTCCCCAACCAAGATCCAATGTCTCTTATGGCCACCAAGGAGCGGGAACATCCCAAGTTCATGGAGCTCAAAGGGACAGAAGTAGAGACAGGCCAGAAGTAAGCTTTGCCAACCCAATAGGAAGAGAAAGGATGAGAACGGAGGCAGACAGAGTGGAAACAAAAAGATTTAGAGAACCAAGGAACCAAAGACATACTAATGATTTTCCTTTGCCAAGGCCTAGAGAACACACTAGAACCTTGAGGCCAACCCAGTTGGTGAAGTCCATGAAGAACTATTTCGTTGGCACAGGAGACCCATACGATCATGTAGCTGAATTTAGACAAATCTTGAAAGCTGAACAAGTGGAGGACCTATTCACGCGATACAATGCTTTCGGTCTAACCCTTAGGAACACTGCCCATACATGGTTTCAACCACCGAATGAGAGGCAGTTCAGAAGCATAGACTAGCTTCTAGAGGCATTCATCACTGAGTTTTCCAAGAGTGGCATAAGGCACAATACTTCCTCACTAATTCATAGCTTCAAGCAAACACCTCACGAGATGGTTAGGCTTGTAGGAAGAAGGTTCAGAGAATACCTAGAGAGATGTCCCATTCTTGAGTTACCCACTCCAGCCAAACAGGTGGGTTTATTCTTGGATGGATTACTAAGTACCAAATTGAGATAATATGTATACTTGAAGGACCCTAGGACCATAGAAGAGTGTGTACGCATGTGCATCGACATTGAGGATAACCTAGGGGAGGAATTAGAACTTTCAAAAATCTACAAAGATTCATATAGTTCTATTAGCCTCTCTTCCTCGCAATCCACATCTATTGAGGAACTCGTTGAGAAAGTAGCTCAAAAGCTAGGAGTTTCTAGTAAACAAATACCAAGGTTTGCACCAGTGAAAAGATGCTATACTTGTGGAGGTGACCATATGGCAAATGTATGGACTATGGCCCAACCCCAAGTGAATCCTAGTAACCAGTACTGCACCATAGAACGGAGGTACACCAATCACACTACGCAAGATTGCCCATACAATAAGCAAGCAGTTAGGCAAACATACCCACAACCATACCCTCAACAAGGAAGATACCAGAACCAGTACCCACCTCAACAATATGGTAGACCACAACAACCCTATCAAACCCAACAAAGGCCTCAACCTGTGTTAGTGCAAGAACCCCCTGCTCCAGACAATGTGATTCCAGTAAAGTACACAGCTACAGAAGAGAATTTGAATAGACCCATAGTGCCAGTGACACCATTGCTTTCAAAGAGTGATCCCGGTGATCATAGTTTTGACTCTACTCACATTGATAGCCCACAGGCTTATTACATGCAGTCACCTGAGCAAGACAAGTCATACTATTATGAGGACCCGAGTGAACCTAGTGGGGAGCCTGAGTATGCAAATGTCATGTACACAAACCCCAACTACAGACCTCCCCCTTGGCAGGTTCAAACCCCACTTCCTAGAGGACCATGCTTCAGATGTCAGGGGGATCACCTCATCCGTGATTGCCCTCTACCAGCACCTACACAAACCCAATCTGTGACAATTCAAGGCTTTCGCCCAGATTTTGGAAAGGAGCATTTGTTACATGAGTGTCCCAAGAACCCCCTCAATATGCCAAAAATTGCTCCTATCAATGTTTTTGGGTTAATAGTAGACTCTACAGGGAGTGTGACTTCCACTGCCCCAGTGCAAGTAGTCACCCGAGCTCAAGCTTTGCAACAACATCAAGGTGTAGGGCAGGAAAAGAGTTCTGAGGTTAGCAAGACGGAGAGCATAACCAAGAAAAGGACAAAAGCCTAGAGAGATAGCCGGGAGAGAATGAAAAGACAATGGTCTCAGAAAATGAGCAAACTTGAGGAAAGCTTGAGAGAAACAAAAGCAAAGATAAATGAACTCTCATCTCAACATCACTCTCACACCACCCCTCCATCACCGTTTCCATCTCCCGCAAATCCATCTCCTTCCATTCCCCAAACTTCTAATCCACCACACATAACCCACCCACCACCTAGAGTAGGATCAGTCTTAGCCGATCCCACTCTTGAAGATTTAGACATGATGCTTAAAGCATATCAGGCCAGAATCCAAGAGGGGCCAAACATGACAGATCATGACAAATGTTACCCTAGAACCGATCTAAAGATAGAGAGAACAAAACTTTGTGCTAAAATGGTAGAACTGGCCCAAGCCATGTTTGAAGCCAGTCGCTTGTTCAATGGCTCTAGCTCCACTAGAACACCATTGCATTTTGATGGTCTATTAGATAGATTGGAAAGGTAACTTGCAAAGACTAGAAAAGGAGCCTCCTCCTAGGCTAAGGAGAGGGCAAGTGATGGAATAAGCATTCCTCCCCAGGAGGCTTATGTGCCTAACTCCATGGAACCAGACACCTCTTGTTCTATGAATCGGTGTTCACCAGAATTCCTGCGAGAGATTCAAGAAGAGAAATGGGCTAAAGAAAGTGAAAACCCCCACCAACTGAACTTTTGAATGACGCGAACAATCAATTCCCACAAGAAATTCCTTCCATTTATGGAGAACAGGAGAGTGCCCAATCTCAAGAGAGGCTAGACTTTGAGTCTAACTCCTTACAGGAACTACCCCATTTCACAGGACCATGGGAAACTAAGTCTACTTGCATGAGAGCACCCACGGTCATGATAAGAAACAAAGACTCTATCATACCTAGGAACACAGAGGTTGTAAAGAACACTAAAGTACAGTGCAATCTCACTTTAGAAGAGCTACTCAAGGTTAGGCCGGAATTGTGGAAACATGTAGCCAAGCAAGTGCCAGATGTAGCGAAATCTTGTTCCCAGGTAGGATCTCATAAAACAGTGCTAGAAATACCATTGGATAAGATAGGAGACATGAGCGAAGGAGAAGAAGGAAATACCTATCTTCCAGTTACCCATCAGGGATACACAACCAAGGCAATTTTGGACTCAGGTGCAGGAGTGGCAATTGCTACCACTTCCCTATGGAAGCGTTGGGGCAAGCCAGCACTCAGGCTGACGAGAATGAAATTGAAAATGGCTAATGGTCACATTGAGAAACCCTTAGGCTTACTAGAAGGAATAGCTCTCCCTACATGTGTTGCTGAGTTCAAGAACTTTTGCTATATGTGACTTTAGCAAAAATCAAGCCTACGAGATGATTTTGGGGAGGCCATTTATGCGGCAGTTGCAAGTAGTACAAGATTGGGCAAGCAATTCTTTGTATTTGCAACACCTAGGTGTTACAACCAAAGTCAATCTCAAGGATTACTCTCATAGAGATGTACCGCCTATTCAATGGAATCCCATCCATAGAGCCAAGGATGACACAGAGTCAGTGCACTCCATAGGATCAGGAGCCTCATGGATGCATGAAGACACCCACTTGTGGATGTGTAAAGCAGCAGTAGAAGAGGAGAAGAGAGAGAAAGCCAGAGAGATAGGTCCTAAGGAAACTCATAGATCGATTCAGGACCCAGTCTATGCACCTGTAGTATTTCCAAACGAAGAATTTGAACCCCACGGTTGGGCAAAAATTTTAGCAACAATGGATGTAGCCATCAATGAAGAACAGTGGAAACCCCACTGTGATGAGGATGGCTATGACATTTCAGTCTTCTCAATAGATCCAATCATGTGTGATTCGGTTATTGAAGAATGTGAACCTAGCACTGATGTATTGGAGGATGTAAGTGACACCGATCTAGAGTCAATCATTATGGACCCACCTTTTGCATCAGATGAGGAATATTTCCATGAGGTAGAAGCTCACCCTCAGAGACACGAGGAAGGTATGAATGAGGTGAGATTAACCACACAAGTGATCACCAAGAGTGAAGGAAAGAAAAGAAAGAAGAAAGAAGTCACATCGGAGGAAGAAGAATCTTTGTTTGAGGTCCCTGAAAATTTGAAGAAGTATGAAATTGAAGATAGGAGAGTCATGGTAAGAATGCCTAAACGTGAGGCACAACCAGGAGAGGCCTATGATAACAAGGAAACCACCAAGTATCCATCGAAGAAGGAGAAGAAAGATGCACCTACATAGGACATGACGTAACGGAAGAAGAAGAGCAAGAGTTGATAGCTTTGCTAAGGGAATATAGAGATGTATTTGCTTGGAGTTATAAGGATTTGAAAGGTGTAGACCCTGACATATGCTCACACACTATCCCCATGATCTCCGATGCCACACCCTCCAAGCAGAAGCCATACACATACAATGACAACTATGCTGCCAAGATCAAAGAGGAGATAGATCGCTTGGTTGAAGCTGGATTTATCTATGAAATCGAGCACACTTAATGGGTATTCCCCATTGTAGTGGCGCCCAAAAAGAACGGAAAACTACTACGTGTATGCATTAACTTGAAGAAGGTTAACGCAACCACTATCAGAGATAGTTATCCGCTTCCTATCACTGAGCATCTGTTAGAAACGGTAGCAGGCAAGGAAGTGTACAGCTTCCTAGATGGGTTCTCTGGTTACAATCAAGTAGCCATTGCATCAGAGGATCAACATAAGACAGCTTTTTCCATAGAGTGGGGCATATTTGCTTTTAGGGTAATGCCATTTGGTCTAACTAATGCGCCCGCAACCTTCCAAAGATTGATGTGCCATGTGTTTAAAGAGTTCTTGAGGAAGAATTTGGAAGTCTATGTTGATGATCTCTGTGCTCATTCCAACATTAGACAAACACATATACTTGAACTCAGGCAAATCTTTGACAAATGTAGAGACTATCAAGTCTACCTGAACCCACACATACAATGACAACTATGCTGCCAAGATCAAAGAAGAGATAGATCGCTTGGTTGAAGCTAGATTTATCTATGTGTTTTCATGGTCAGGCAAGGCAAGATTCTAGGACACATAGTGTCAAAGAATGGCATATCCACTGATGAAGAGAAAGTGACAGCTATCGCAGAACTACCTAGGCCAAAGAATGTCAAGGAAGTGCAAGGTTTCATGGGGCATTGTGGGTATTACCGACGTTTTATACACATGTATGCCATCATTGCAAAGCCTCTGTACGGACTATTGACCAATTTTGAGTGGACGGATGAATGTGAGAAATCTTTCAATGAGCTTAAACGGTGATTGTGTTCAGCTCCAATCTTGACTACACTAGATTGGAACAAGCCATTCCATGTCCATGTGGATGCATCCAATTATGCTATTGGATGTGTGCTAGCACAACCCACGGGCGAAGGTAATATGGATCTTCCAATTGCCTATGCGAGTAGATAGCTGAATGCAGCTGAACAAAATTATACCACTAGTGAAAGAGAAGGATTAGGCATGGTATATGCGGTTAAGAAATTTAGACACTATTTGCTTGCAAATAAGTTTAAATTTTTTAATGATCATCAAGCACTATTGTACTTGGTAAACAAGCCATGCAATAAAGGTAGATTGGTAAGATGGTTCCTCCTACTTATGGAATATGACTTTGAGGTTGTGGTGAGGAAGGGCAAAACTCACTTGAGAGCAGACCATCTCTCTAGGATCACATCTAGAGAGGCCCCACAAGGAGTATCAGATGACCTTCCTGATGCTTACTTGTTCAATTTGGAAGTTGTACCACAGTGAGCCAAGACCTTAGTGCTAGTACTAACATATGGACCTAAACATCCAGTAGTAAACACTCAAGATATGGAGGTAGTAAAAGCCCAGAAGTGCCATATCATGGCAGGGAGTATGTACAAGCATATGGATCAGGGAATATTAGCATGTTGTGTGGAAGAAGATGAGTACACGAAGTGGTTGCGATTAGCACATGAGGGTGCATTAGCGCAACACTACTTGAGACAAAGAACCTTACATACATTAAGGAGACTTGGAGTGCACTAGCCAACTATGGAAGCTGATGTCCATAGGATGTGCAAAGAATGCCCAATCTACCGCACTAGACCACCAGTGGAACATGCCACTCTTTATCGAGTGTCTTAAGTGCCAGATTGGAGTGAACCCTTAGTAGCCTCGAGAAGCTTTCCTCAAGATATGACATTGGCTAGACAAAGGAGCTTATAACAAGAAGGTTTAGATTATACTCTCATTGGAGATAATCTATACAGAAGGGGAAAAGATGGGTATCTTAGATTATGTGTCCACGAGAGTGAATATCTCAAGATATTGGAAACTACTCACCAAGGTGTAGCAGGAGGACACTTTGGACCAAATAGGGTGATCAAGGCAATACTATTTGCAGGTCTTTGGTGGCCTACACTTCATATGGATGCACATACTTATGGGAAGAGGTGTGATGTTTGTCAGCAAACTCAGTACCCTATGCATAAAGATGAGATGCCATTGAAACCTATGATAGGTGGATGCGCATTCTCTAAGTGGGGAATAGACTTTGTTGGTCCTATTAATCCCCCAGCTAAGGGTTCCCATGCTGAATACATTATCGTGGCCACTGTCTATCTAACCAAATGGGTAGAAGTAAAAGCTACAACGAAGAACGATGTGCAAACCGCTGCTAAGTTCTTATTCGAGAATGTGTTCACCAGATACGGGCTACCAATAGAGCTAGTAAGTGATAGAGGCACGCACTTCCTGAATGAAGTCATAGAAAACCTTCTCCAAGAATTCTTGGTGATACATAAGAAGTCTACCCCCTATCATCCACAAGCTAATGGATAGGCTGAGAGCACAAATAAGATTCTATGCAATGTATTGAAAAAATTGGTTAATAATAAGTGCTCTGATTGGGACAAATAGGTACACCATGCTATTTGGGCATACAGAGTTGCCTATAAAACGGTACTCCAAGCCACACCCTTTCAGATGGTGTTCGACCAAAATGCAGTGCTACCATTGGATTTTCTAATACCTACATTGAAGGTAGCACAAGAGCATGTCTGGACAGGCCATGCGCTCTCCTCTAGAATCCTCGATCTTGAACGATTAGGTGAAGCACGATTGAGAGCTATAACAGGAATTTATGCAGCCAAGAAGAGGCAAAAAGCATATTTCGATGCACATGTGAAGGATAAGAGCTTGAAAGCAAGAGACCTAGTCCTAGTCTACACCTTGAAGCAACATGCACGAAAATTAGAGAAGAGAGGCTATGGACCAATGATTATCAATAGGATCTCCACAAGTGGAGCAATTCAACTAGACACTCTAGAAGGCGACATCCTACCAAGTTACATCAGTGGATGCAGAGTCAAGTTATATCAAGAACCCCTCACGGAGGAGATGTTAAATCGACTCAATACTGCAAAGAAACGTAAAGAAGAGGAATAGTGAATTCGAGAAGAAGCACAGGCAAAAGCTTTAGAACGTATCCGACGAATGAAAAGGTAGAGATCGGCCTATGACTGACACTCAAGAAGCTCTAGGGTATCATTTCATGGCCATGTGCGAGGCTTCAGGTGAACGCTCCCATAGGATAGTCGATCGGCGAGATTTTGTGACCCTAGGGGTAGGACAAGGAGAGAGTGCAAGGACTATGAGAGGTTTAATTGACTTAGGAGCAGCCACTAGTGCAGTTCAGCTTTCTTACTGCCAAGAATTGCAATTGAAGGTCGATCCTATAGAAGCATATCTCATAGGATTGGGAGGTGTTGAAACCCCTTGCATGGGAGAGGTGGAATTTCCCCTCAACATTCAAGAGGTCCTAATGGTAGTAAAAGTGCTAGTATGTGAAGACGAGGATCTTACCGAACCTCTTGTCTTGGGCCAAGACTGGATCTATGATCACGCAATCAACCTCAACCTAAGAAGTGGACTTCTTTAGGCTTGGGTAGGCCAAAACCGCCTCACGATTGAATTAGAGAACCAAGCACTCAGACTAGTAGAAAAGACACCAACTCATGGCCCCTCCAGGAACCCACATGAAAATAACGATGCTATTCTTGTCCAAAGTTCTATCGTGCAGAAGATTATCACTCTAGATGAAGGTATAGGATTCAAGGAGGAGTCCCCTTCTTTTCCAAAGAGGATTCAAGGATAGCAAGCCGGGAAACACACTACACCGAGGAGGCCAATGATCAAGAAGCGTGAGTACCAACCTGTGCACCATGAAGTACCTCATGGCAGGAAGCAGATCTGGATATGCAAGGATAGAAAACCCACGGCTCTAGAGACAGGTTCTCAAAGAAGCCAACAAGCCACACCGACAAAGATTACAATGAAGGAGTCCCGTAGCCAATGCTCTAGACATACCATTTCTATTTGGGTTCCTAAGCGATCAATGAAGGCTATCCCCAATGCTCGACAAATATGGGTGCCCAAGACCTGCTTGCAAGCTCAGATAGCTTCACCTCCAGTCACAAGAACTAATGTACCTCTCTTCTTCTAGCAAATTAGCATCATCAGCTACAAACAGTCCCATGGCAGAAATGGCGGGCACGAGCTCCCAGGCGGGCACTAGTTCTCAAGTCAATTGGGAGACCATGGCTGTGGAAGCCCCATGACAGCTTGGCCTGAAGAGTTTCTGAATGTGAGATGAATTCCCATCTCGGATCCACCAAGTGGCCTAATAGAAAGAGTAAAAGGACATTCTCATTGGTTCAATGAGATGCCAAGAGATTTGGGGGATGCAGACCACATCTGGGAGTCCAAGTTGGAATTTGGAGGAGTCTGGTGGACATTTCAGTTCTTCTCAAGAGAGTTTGAAGCACTACAAAACGTAGCACCTCTTCAAGATATTTGGCAGAAAGCGGAATTGAAGGACTACTTTAGCGCATCCCTGCCTATACCAGATCTCCTTAGATGTTACTACTTGATTGCAACTCTTAAAGCAACAGGAGATCAAGATCAGTCAGGCACATTCCTGGTGCCCTCTCTTTAATCAGGGAGGCCCTTCAGATGTATGGCACCCATGTACCCTCCGATCGAGACCCTTTGATACCGGAGTCTATGAAGAACAGTAAACTCAAGAAGTTGAAAGATATGTGTGCCCTCACCCCAAACATTGCCATACCATTGTGAATGTGCCTTCAACACTTTGCATTTCTGGCTCAAGACCGATTCACATAGCCTCATAAAAAGATTTGGTATGGGCTATACTTAGCGGAGACAAGGAGTCTACCTATTAAAATGCCAGTGTGGATCCTTGACCAATTATATGAAGTAGGCAAACAAGGAGTAAGGAATCCTACTTTGAATGGTTGTTGTGCCATTACAAGAATCATATACAGATGCCTTGCTTATGATGTGCTGATTGCACGGGCACTTAAATACTCACAGATGCAGTTCTTCCAGGGGCAAAAACCAGGGGTTCAACCAGCTAAATGCATGCGTGGATCTCTTTCCCATGTCCCCATTCCTCGCGAGTCCACCACGAAAACCTCCCTTAGAGAAGAAGAACGGGTGGCTCCATTCACTATCCGTCTCCAACGATCACAGTCAGAGGCCATTACACAACCCACTCCGTCAGCCCCCCCATTACCCACAGATGCTGAGTTCGCTTCCATGAATGAATTGGCTGAAGACACCTCCTTTGACTTTGAGACCTTCTTGCAAACAACGCAACTGTCCGATGGTGAGTTCTTTTCAGATACTGAAGTTCCCAGATCATTATCCCATAGAGGATGCCCACATACCTCTATCATTGCTTGCCCATTTTTCAAACCTCATATAGGTCATCTCGCCACCCATCAAACCATAATAGGTCACCCTTCTTATCTACCAAGGACAGCCACATGCCTCTAACCAAACACTAACATACCCATTTTCCCTCACTACTACATTCCCTCTTTCCCAACCCCAACCCATTGTGCCCCTCTTAACCTCCTCAGAACCAACACAAACCACCCTACCTCCATTTTTGGCAAACCTTGTCAATATGAATCAACAACTTGAGAATTATAATAGAAATTCCCTTTCTCAACCCACCTGCCCCACATTCACGACCACCACTAACACACCACCCACCATTCCAGTATTCACAATTCACACTTCACACACAATCACGTTCCAACCCCATGGACATTTCACCCTCCACATGACCACTCACCACCCCTTTTGTCTCAACATCACCACTTGTTACGTCACTCACATCACCACATACACCCACTATCAACACAACATCCACTTTTCCCTTCTCAATTCTCCGACCCCTTGCATCTTCCACCTCTACCTCTGCATCCACCTCATTTAGTCATGCACTAGACACCATGTTCAAAGCTGCCACCCAGCTTAAATAGGAATACAGATTATTGGAAGAAAACAATAAAGAGCTTTGTAATATGTCGTCCCACCTCCAGGCATGTATCAATGCCTTGGAGTTGAGTAATACTGCATTACAACATGAAGTTATAGCCCTCCAACAATCTCATGCAAAGCTCGAAGCCAAATATACAGCGTCAGGTAAAGTGACCGAGGAGCAACTCAACTATCAATTAACCCGCAATGCGCGATTACAAAGGAACATGGCGTTAATTCGATGACACTTAGCGGCTTCCCAAGAGGAGAACAGAAGATTACAACAGCAAAATCAAGAAAATCTCGAGGCAGCAATCGAAAACACTCCAAGAGCTCCTATAGATCCTGCTAAATTCTAGGCTATTCCATCAGAAAACATCCAGCAGGTATTGGAAGATTATGCTAACCTCCTGGAAGCCCATGACCACCTTGCAAACCAAGTGAAGGAACTTCAAAAACCACCAGTGCCTACAACCCCAACATTAGAGCCTAGAGATACGGTTAGCATTGCTACATCACCACAGCGAGGAACATCAACTGACGATGAGTTACTTGATTTAAGGCAACATGTCACTGAATTAAAGATGAAATCACTACAATACGAATGACCACCATCTCCCCCCGATCAACCTTCCGAAGAAGAGACAGTCACTATTCCAGTGGAAGAGACCCTCGAGGATAATTAGGAACCTCAACCTCTTCCAGGAGGTAGAGTCATAGATGAAGGACAAGACACGTATGAGGAACCCCCTCCTACATGGATGAAGCAAGTAGAAGAGATGGGCCACACTCACGAAGAGCGCATAGCAACTTAGATGCTGGCCAGGAAAACCATTGAGGAGACCATAATCCAATCCGAATATTTCAAGCACTTGGCTACTAGGCGCTTAATAACTAGTTCAGAGTTATAGTATAAGCCCTACTTTGTGCTATTGGCAGACGTTGAGATCAAAAGAGTCACCAATAGGTATCCTTCTTTTGCAACACAGTTCCAACCAGAGGACATCTCGGAAGAAGCAAGAAAAGGCACCATATTCCAACCAATCTAGTGGAAAAATTTATTGGACACCTACCCAGAGATGCTCCGAACATGGGACCATGCCCCCATGCATTTAAAGTACAATCCATGCTATGGGCCGGTGCAACGCAGAAGATCATGGAAATCCTTTGCCATAAAAGTTTAGAATAATGCGAATTGCAAACAATGGCTCAATTACCCATCCATTGCACCACCAACAGACACACCAACCGTAGCCTACATGATAGCTACTATTAGACACTGGAGGCCACGCCTCCAACCTATGCCCGATGTTGCGGCACAGATGATGCTCAAGATCTTGGACATGATGCAAATTGTCTTAAAGACTTTTCGCAATGTACGTAACATCCAGCCTCCGATCCCGGGCTTTATAAATGGAAATTATGACTTACTCCATGATATGAGTACAACCCCCAGTATTAGGGTTTCTTACACTTGGCATGCAAGGTTTAGATATCTCCCAGCTTGCTACAAGAAAACCTTTGATGTTATGTTTACCACTGGGTTTTGGGAATCTCACTCGGAGGTGTTCGCGCTCCGTCCAACCCATCTGCTACACTGACATTCCAGGCGTGGTCAATTGGGATGCTCTTCAACGAGATCTTGTCAGGGGACTCAAGATCAGAGAACAAGAGTTAGCCACTGAGATAGTCCAACACTACATTGATAATCCTGTGGAGCAAAGGTCTGTTAGAGACGATTGACGCTAGGGGGGGAGAGTGTTGGCATCATACGGGAAGAAGCAAGTACGGGCATACACGTAGATCTAGCACTGAGGCAATCCATCCAATTTTTTCCAATCCTTACATTATTTTAAAAGTGATTCTCATCACTGAAAACCATTGTAAATATTGTTTCACCTTTTTGTAGCTCCATTTTGTGCAAGCCAAGGAATCCTCGAGCTTGAGGAGCTTTAGTAGTATTGGCCTACCAAGTTTCATAATTTTCAGAGCTCGTTTGAGCCTCCAAAATAGCTTAAGGACCTAATTTTTAACTAGGCCGGACACTAGGTATGAACAGGACCAAAGCTAGTCAAAAACTATAAATAGAGCTAGAGAGCTCATTTTAGGGGCTAGCTTGTTGTCGTTTTGAACTTGTATGAGAACTTGCTTGTAATAGAAGTGATTCCATTGTCTCTCTCTCTCTCTTTGTTCTTGTCGTGTGTGCGTGTGTGTGTGTATGTGTGTGCATGTTTGTGTGCTTCTCACTCACACACTTGTGCCTTCACTTGCTCGAGGTCTTCATACCATCCTCATGTCTTCCCGGATTGATATTAAAGGAGGTGCTACTCATCACTAAGCTACACGAAGCGACAAAGTTTGGTCCAACCAACCAACACAAGACCAACACATATGATAAGTACAATAAAATGCACTATGTACTTTGGAGCATCAAGGAGAAGGAGCCGATACAAAATAGATAGGTTTGCGCATCGACTATCTCAAAAATCTTACTATCTTTGGAAGAGACAATGAACTTCAAATGCTCATAGCGACCAAAATGATTACAATTAGAGAAAATCCTTTTATGGGAGTGATACACATAGGGTTGAGTGTATATAATGCACAAGAGTATGAGGAATAAGCAAAATATGCTATAGGAATGAACTAGACACTCAATGGTGGTACTCCTATTTTTTAGGAATATGTAGAGATTGACCCATAGATAGAAAAACTATGATTTCTCCCAATCTACTTAACCAAATGCTATGCAAATATGCAGGCATAAAATATGCACTAATACCTTTCTAATGAGCCATGTTTCATCCAATTTTGAGCTCTGTAGAGAGATCAGCAACCTCTGCAAGCTTACTGTTGGCAAAGAAGATGATGCAGAAAAACAAAGGAGCAAGACAGTGATGGTTACAAGTGTATGTATATTGCTTCCATGTATTGTGCAAGTGTTTTGAAGTCCTTATATAGGCTCTAGAAGTGATCCACGACTTCTAAAAGTGGATTGTGAATTCAAATGAAGGCGGTAAGAGTTGTTAGAGGGAATCAATTCACTTTCCTACAATCTAGAAAATGTGAAGATATAGTTTGATCTACTTTTAGGTGATTGATTGCAACTCAACTACCACAAATTCATGGAAGTTTAGCTCTCTCTTTTTACTTTTACATGTGTAAAGCTCTAGGCTTTTACAATGGTAAAAGATCCATGAGAAATCTTTTTAAAAAAATACAATAAGTGGGCATAAGAGAAAGAACTCTCCAACGGATATTCCTTCCACATAATCAAGCGATAAATTTTGATGTGGATCAAATCCACCTCAGTCATAGTGTAAGCTTGATGTTCCAAAACCTAAGATTCTAAAAATTCCCCCTTCCATAATTGATTGGCACCCAACATTAGTTATAAATTCAGCCAAATGGTCCTCGAACTGTTTGCCCAATGTTTTGTTTTCGTTGATAATAGATCTACTAATAGAGCAATTGTTCGGGGATCCTTGTGCGGAAAGGGACTTGAGAATTTGTAGAAGGAAGAAGAATAAGAATAAGTAAAACACTCGCACCGAAAACTTTTGTGTATTGATTACAATAGAAAATACATTGGTGGTGTCGAGAACAAGACAAAATTTTCTCTGTGTAGAGTGCTTAAACCCAAAAAGTACACACACACACACAATTTTACAAGATACTAAAATTCCTTGTGTATTCAACCTTCTCTGTACCTGACCTCCACCCTCTCCAATAGATTGCCCTTGTGCACACCTTCACTCAAGCTTCCAATAGGGTAGGAGGAACAACCACCTTCTGTCGATGTGCAACACCTCCTCAATGGTACCTTGATCCACCTTGATTTCCTTCCTCAATGGTTCTCTGCACTCTCTCTCTGTCTTTCTCTCTCTACACACTTGGTCAGCTTCCTTGCACACTTGTCTCTCTCTTGGCTCTCTATGTCACATTGGTTCAATGTGTCTCTTGCTCTTCTCTCTCTCTCTCTCTAATGTACCTATTGCCACTCCTATGGAGACAGGTTTACGATTAAGTCTTCATGATGCTTGAGATGCATTTGATGTTGTCCTCTATCAACAAGCTATTGGATGCCTTATTTACTTATGCATTACTCGGCCAGATATTCAGTTTGTTGTCTCACAGATGAGCAGGTTTATGCATTTCCTAGGTGTCAAGCATTGGCAGGCGGTTAAGCGCATCTTTCGTTACTTGAGTGGTACTCGGCTACTTGGGTTGTTTTATCCCAAGGGGGGGATCATTACAGCCAGATTTGCATGCTTTTTCTAACTCTGATTGGGTTGGTTGCTATGACACTTGTGTGTCCACTAGTGGCTTTTGCTTCATGCTTGGTAGCTCATGTATATCTTGGTTGAGCAAGAAGCAGCCTATTGTGGCTACTTCTCGTTGTGAGGCTAAGTATAGGGCAACTTTCATAGCAATTGTTGAGTGTGTGTGGCTCACACGCCTTATGGCTGATTTGGGTGTTGATCAGTCTTCTGCCACCACCATCTTGACTGACAGGCAGAGCACATTGGCAGTTGTGAGGAACCCTGTGTTCCATACTCGCACTAAGCACATTGAGGTACATTATCATTATGTCAGGCAGAGGCTCTCTGCTGGGGAGATCAGCTTGGCATATGTGCCCACGTAGGAGAACATTGCAGACCTTTTCACGAAGGCTCTGCCTAGGGAGAAGTTTGAAGCTTTCCGCAAATCTTTGGGCTTACTTCCTTTTGTGGAGTGATTTCCACATAGCTTTGCACTTCCTTATACATGAGTGCCAGCTCCTTGTTCACCACATCACTCCCAGGGGGATTTGTTTATATATTTAGGTATTGATGTGTGTGAACACACTAGGACCGTCAAGGCATTTTTTTCCTTCTTTAGGAGGTTTTTTCCCCCATCTTGTATATATGCTTATTGCCCTAATGGGCTACTTATCTTTGTACATTCTCTAGCAATAAATTCAATATTGTGTGTTGTGCTCCAAGCTTCTTCTCCTTCCTTGTGCTGTTCGCATGCTTTGGCAGACGTCTATCTCCAACATTCAATGGATATACCCATGCATGCCTAGAAAAATCATCAATGAAAGTCACGAAGTAAAGATAATTTCCAAAAGAAGGTGTCTGCATAGGACCACAGACATCACTATGTACAAGCTGCAATTTCTGAGTAGCCCGAACTAAACCATCTGTTGGAAAGGAGGAATGCTGCATTTTGCCCAAAATACAGCCTTCACAAACATGTTTTCCGGGTGCCTCAAGTTTGGGCAAAGAGGACCCCATTTCAGATTTCTGCAGGCATAGCAAACTAACAAAATTTAGATGACCAAAGCATGCATGCCAAAGCTTTGCATCTGATATAGGCAGAGAATCATGTACTGCACATGCCAAATCATTTATAGATCTTTCATCGTCTATTAGCTTATATAGCCCATGACATAAAATGCCAAAAGCAATAATCACGTCGCCATTCAACAGATCATGAACTGTACATTTGTCATCAACAAATTTCACAACCAAGCCAATCTTGGCTAATGCAGAAACTGATAACAGATTTTTCTTGATCCTTCGCACAAACAAAGCATCTCACAAAATGATTGAACTACCATCAGCAGTAATCAAAATGATCTTACCAACTCCCATAACAGGATAAGAGGAGTTGTTGGCGCATGTAATAGTATTCCCTGTAGGGGTAGGCTTGAGTGAAGAGAAGAAACTGCGCTACGAGGTAATAGGTTTGGTCGCCCCACTGTCAAAGTACCAAACATCGAAGTCTACTGCAAACATGCATTGCTCATGAGAAGATGGGTCAAAACTACAAACAGTAGTAAATGCCCATTCTTCTTCCTGCACAAGATTAGCAGACTCGGTTTTTGGTGTAGAGGCCTCTGCAACAACCACAGTGCAACCTCTTTCTTCTTTGCCTCTTTAGCAGCCAGTTTTGGAGAGTTCTTTATGATATGATCATTTCCTTTACAGTACTTGCAAAACAATTTCTGCTTTTTTTATTTCTTATCATCGTTGTCTTCCCTCTTCGATTATGCAGAATTAGTAGATTTTTGCCTACTAATTGAAGAGCTCCATTTTCCTTTGCCCTTCTGACTAGCCAGGAAAGCTTGATCTGCAACACACATAATGGACATGTTTTGCCTGGACTGATCCACCTACAACAGAACAGAGACTAACTCCTCAAATGACAAGGCATTTGGATTGCCTTTCATCATCAACCGAAGAGTAGAAGCAAAACTCTGAGATGAATCAAGAAGACCATTCAGAACATTCTACACAACTGAGCTATCTGGTATAACCTCATCAACAGAAATCAATTGTTCCTTCAATTCTTTGATCTTTGTTAGAAAATTGTCCATAGAATCACTTTCATTCATGTGCTCACACTCCAGCTGTTTCGGAGGTAAGCAACACGAGCCTCATTCCTAGCTTGGTACAATGTGGTAAGTGTATCCCAAGCATCCTTAGTTGTTCTACAAGAGTGAATGTGAGGAATAATGGCACGTTTGATAGACAAAGCTATCAATGCATGTGCCTGGGCATTTCTGCCATCCCAACGAATCTACTTTGTGGTAGGTGTAGCAGAAACTGGAGCACGAACAGGAATATGGAGAATATCATCATCTTCGACACCTTTTGCATCAGCTTCAATACCTGCTGTTGTAACAATTGCAGGTGTGATAGGACGTTTTTCAACACCCTGCACAATGTTCCACAGTCCTTTTGCAACCAATACATGTCGCATCATATAAGCCCACAATGGGTAGTTGGTACCATCCAACTTATCCTCAACAGCCAACATACGAAATACATCACTGCTTTCAACCATGGTCGGTGACTAAAATACCTTGATGCAGAAAATTGACTATCAAAAATTTGAACGAAACTGCCCAGAGGAGTTCTACTAAACCTGTAGTAGAATTTGAGATGCTTATACTGGTGAACAGAAACAGGTATATACCTTTGGCACAAAAAGACAAAATAGCTTGAACAAGCATTGATAGTGCATTAGGAGGCCGAAATGAGCTAAGATCCTGATTTCGACACCACAAGGTGAAGCTGTTTTGATCTCTGAAACACCATGAGTATGCTCACCAAATTTCGTGCGAATCTGAGATTGCAACCGGAGAGGTGTAGATGACACCCTAGATGAAGTGACGACATGCTCTGATACCAATTGTTGGAGTTAGACGTCTGTAGAAGCGCGCGAACAGCACAAGGAAGAAGAAGAAGGTTGGAGCACAACACACAATACTGAATGTATTACTAGAGAATGTACAAAGATAAGTAGCCCATTAGGGAAATAGGCATATATACAAGTCGGGGGAAAAAGACCTCCTTAAGAGGGAAAAGAGTGCCCCGGCGGTCCTAGTGTGTTCACACACATCACTACCTAAATATATCAACATCTCTCTCTCTCTCCACACTTGATCACCTTCCTTGCACACGTCTCTCTCTTGTCTCTTTATGGCAGACTGGTTCAATGTGTCTCTTGCTCTTCTCTCTCGCTCTCTAATGTAGACTATGCTCTTTGTTGTTTAGTATTACTCCAAGAATGCTAATGCCTTGTTGTGAGTGTCGATTCCACTTACGTATTGGCAAGGGCCTTAGCAATAACCTTATAAATTGTATTCAGGCATTTAATCATATGCTAGTTGCTAAGTATTTTACTATCACCTTTCTTATCAATAAGTTTAATAATGCCTTGATTAATGAACTTAGATAGCGCCTTACTAGCAAGCGACTCAAACTAGATTTCCTGAATCAGGGGGCGAGTTTGGATGAAAAAGGTATAATTTAGAACGAAGGCCTCCAATAGCTAATGGATATCCAATGAATGGCCTCCAATAGCTAAGGGATATCCAATGGTCGGTCAAAAGCAGGCCGAATTTATGGACTGACAATCGTTTTCCTACAATCGGCAATTTTGGCACAAGATTCCCATTTCTCTAGAGGATTACAAGGTTTTTGTCCATAGATCATGCAAGAAGCTATGAAGCAAAGACCTTTTGTCTACCTTGTTGTACCATCTAAGATCAAGAATGAACTCCATAGCTTTCTTTTTCTTGATTAAAGAGAACATCGATTTGTTGGATTCTCCGAAGTTTTCTTCCCAAAAGATCTTTGAGTTATGAAACGCAAAAAGTTTTTTTCCTTTTGTGTAAGCAAAGCGAGCACAACCAAGGCATAGGACTTGGCATACCTTGTCATCCAAGTCATTGAAGTCATCATTGGCACCGTTGGCTATGCGTGAGGGAGGACTTCAATGATCAAGGAAGATAGAGGTTCTCGATACTTCTCGGGAGGTCACCCATCCCAATTTGTTCCCCCTAGAGCTCGCTTAACCGATAGAGCTCTTGCCACTAAGCTACACTCTTGTGGTTCTTGCAGAAGGGGAAAGACTAAGGTTCACATTACCTTGAACATGTTTTGGGCCCTCAAATCTTCATTCTTTGTTTTCAAAGACTATTTTGGGGTGATTTTTTGGATCCATTTTGGAGTACTTTCACGCATAGTTCTCTTTACACAAGTTCAAGAACATTAAGAGCATTTTTCTTTGTACTTATATGACAATAGGTATTCAGATTTGGGGTTGTGTTTTCAGCCACATTAGCAAATCTATAGGTTTCTTCAAAGGTTTTTAGTTGTGGTGGGAATAGCCACCACAAGTTTATGGAGTTTTTTTGAGCCTAAAGAATAGAGCCGATAGACACTTGAAGGTGTTGTTGGCTATGAGCGATTGTCCAACTGAACAAAATGGAACAGACATCTTCAACAAGGCTCTTGGGAGAGAGCAACTTCATTCATAATTTCCAAAGCTTGGCATTGGACCAAGGAGGTAGTTCACTGTAGGGTGGACATTGAGGGGGGTTGTTAGATATACTCAATACTCCACCCTCAAGTGACCACAAATGATCCATCGTACTCTAAGTTGTAAGGCCCCCATTATGAGGAGAAGCCATTGTGAGAGCCTGGACATTTGTGGAACCCTAACTTCCAAGCTAGATGAGGTCTATGTGTGACTATTGATGATAATAGATGATCTTTGTGAGCCTAGGCGTTAGGTTAGGTAGGCTATAAACTTCTGGTCCATTGGGTGTCCATTCAAGGCAAAAATAAAGCCCTTGTGGTGTTGCACAATTTCCCCATAGAAGCTTAATGGGGGGTGTAGTGGGCAGCTTGCCCCCTTCTATAGGGTCCGAGGGTCCTATTCCTTTGGCTCGTAGGGCCAAGATGGTAGGACTTCTAGTCATGGAGATATTGTCAGATTCTATATTTTTTGACTATTTTTTATCTTCCTACTAAGTTTATCTATGCCGACTCCCCTTGTAAAAGCTATATAAGCATGGCCCACGTTGTGCTTTACATATCATTGTGCACTAGTAAGCCCTTCATCTAGAGTCTCTCTAGATCACCATATAAGATCCACATTGGGAGCACATGGGTGGACAACACCATCATTGTAGTTGCATTACTCTTGGCAATTTGAGAATTTGAGTTCTCTATCTCTTTGTTTGCATCTATCTTTGTCTGTGTTTTTCTATCAATGCTGTCTACTAGTCTATTTCATTGTGTTGTTATTTTCTTACAAGATCATGCATATCTTGGTTGAGTGAGAAGAAACCTACTATGACCACATCGAGTTGTGAAGTTGAGTACAATGTAGTATTCACAACTATAGTGGAGTGTATATGGATGAGACATTTATTTATGGATCTATGCATGGAGATTGATCCACCTATGCATATTCTTACTAATCAAAGTGCATTGAAGATTCCAAGAAATCAAATGTTTCATGTGTGCACAAAGCACATTGAGGTTCTTTATCATTATGTTAGAGGGTGTTCTTCATGATAGAGATAATTATTTGGTATATGTGCCTACACAAGAGAATGTGGTAGACATATTCAACAAAGCTCTTCTACGGAAAAATTTTGAAGTTTTTCATAAAGCTTTAGCCTTATTACCTTGTGGAGGCTGATCTGTCACTCCCTCTATGTGTTCACATCATTCGATCTAGGGGGTTTTGTTACATTTATGTGTTCACATCATTTGTTGTATGTGTTCACATGGGCACTTTTTACTCTAGTGTTGGCTAGAGGTTTTTTCCCCATGTAACCACATATACATGATTTACTTATACATTGTGGTAGTTTGTACTTAGATATTCACTTATAGATCTTGCTTCACTCATTCTTATATTACTGATCATCTATCGACAAAGAGTTCTTCTAGCCATCTCTTGTCTCTTTGCTTCGATCATCTTCTTTCCTCTTATGTGCACTTTTATTCGTGGTTCCTCACTCATTCACACACCTTCAATTAAATATTCTTCTAAAGAAACCAATCCTTTAATTTTAATTAAAACCATAGTTTTTCCAAGACAAGTTAGTTTTCATCCTTGTACATCAATCATTTCAATATTTAGTTGAAAGATATCTTCTTGCATAGCCCAAGATAATTCCATACATCTCACTCTTAGCTATGCTTGAGTCTATGTGAATCTTCATTCTTTCTCTAAACTTTGGTCCTAGCATGGCATGTAGCCATGGCCACTTTTCCAATATTTTTCCATCTATAACTCTTAGTGGAAATAATTGAATAGATTTGGAAAGAAGAGTGTTGAAAAGTCATTGCATCAGTTGCTTACATCAAGGGACTCTTTGCCTAGCTTCTTCTTGAGATTCTTCTCTAATTCTTAATTCCTTGACCTTTCAATCTTTAACAATTGGAGTCTTTCCATCGTCTCATCTATCAAAGGTTCAAGTCACCTCTTGACATGGCATCCACTTATGTGACTAGGCAAAATATCACCCTCCAAGGTTGCTAACTGAGTTGCACCTCTAGCAGAGATTTATTTGAATACAACTGGTCCATGGTCTCTTTTTTAAGCTTTTTGGTGTGTGTTTTTAGCGTATATACTGAAACATAGTCTCCTTCTTATAAACCCTTATCTTTAATATGAAGATCATAGTAAGATTTCTATTGCCTTTTTGCAACATAAATGCCTACTTTGCCTCTCAATCGAGTTTCTTGTTATTCCTCTAGTAACTACATGTGATTTGATAACTCATGAACAGTCCACTAGTAAGTTTTTGCAACCCTCAGTGTAGGAATGAGAAATTCTATAGGCAATATAGCATTATGTTCATACACCAGATTTAATGTTGTTGTTCCTAACATTGTTCTGTATGCAACTTTGTAAGCCCAAACTGAATGATGCAACTATTTTTCCCAATCAAGGTGCTTGTTGTTCATTAGCTTTGTGAGTATTGTACATAAGATCTTGTTAATACTCTCAATTTGACCATTAGTATGAGGATGATAGCGAGCTGCTTGTGCACTATTAGAAACTCTTCTAATAGGTATTCAATAACCTCATTTATGAAATGTGTTCCCCTATCAATAACTATTTGTATATCTAAACCATAACTATTGAAGATATCTTTGAATAAAAATTTAGCACTGGTCTGAGCATCATAATGTCTTGTAACTCTGGCTTCTACCCACTTTCTCAAATAGTACATCACCACTATAATGTATTATGCATGAGATCCTTTTGTTGTCGAGCTAATGGTTCCAACAACATCAATTCCTTGCTTAGCAAAGTCTCTACTACTCATCATATGTGTGAGTGGCACTTGGTCTTTTTAGAAAGGATATTTGGTTCTTTGATATATATCACACTTTTCTACGTAACTTCTTACATCCATGTGTAATGTAGGCCATCATAAGCTAGCGAAAAGAATGTGATTAGCTATTGTCCTCTTGAAAACCATGAGTGAGCCATTTCTTGAATAGGAAAAATATCCTCTTTCATGTATGCACAATCACAAAAAGTTATCTTTCCCTCTCTTATACAATTTGGTTTCCTATGAGAGAATTTTTGATATATTTTGGTAGTGATTTGTGTGAAAAGATTTAGGATCGCTTGGGCACTTTCTTCCCTCTTTAGGAGTTCTTTTTCTTGGGGTTGTATATACGCCTTTAACCCTAATAGGTCACTTATCTTTGTACATTCACTTGGTAAAACATTCACTATTGTGTTGTGCTCCAAGCTTCTTCTTCCTTATGATGTTAATGTGCTTCTATAGACCTCAAACTCCAACAATTGGTATCATAGTAGGTCGCCACTTCATCTAAGGCATCATCGACACCCCCCCGGTTAGAGTCTCATAATTGCATGAAAATTGGTGAGCATATTCGAGGCAATTAGGAGTTCAAAATGGCTTTTCTCTATGGGGTTGAAATTTTGATATGCGCTTGTTTTGGCCTCTGAATGCACTATCATAAGAACGATGTAGGCAATTTTGTCTTTTTCTGCCAAACATCTATATAGGTTTTGGTTTGCCAATACAAGCATCTCAAAGTTTCCTACAAGTTTACCAAATCTTGACAAGGTGTTTCTCTTCAACTTTTTGAGATATAGCCAATTTTTTGCATCACAATATTTAGTCACTTATCATGGTTGAAAGCAATGATGTTATTTTGTATGTTGGTTGTTGAGGATAAGTTGGGCTGTATTAACTAACCATTATGGAAATATATGATGCATCATGTATTGGCAACAAAATGGTTTTGGAATCTTGTGCACGATGTTGAAAACTTTCTACTATCCTATAAATATAGCTATTGAAGGTGATGCAGATGGTGTTGAAGATGATGACCTTCAATCTTTTTTTCATGCTGCGGTTCTTGTTGCACCTATTGGAAAGAAACTTTAGTGAGATGAAAAAGATGCTAAGGCACATGCATTGATAGCTTTGTCTGTCAAATGTGTCATTATCCCTCACATTCACTCTTGCAACACAACAAAGTATCCTATACTTACAACTTTATATTAGACAAGAAATGAGGCTCTTCTTTCTTACCTCCAAAAACACTTGGAGAGTGAGCATATGAATGAAAAAGTAGATTCTATGGATGGTATTTTGACAAAGATCAAAGATTTGAAGGAGCAATTGATTTTTGTTGAAAGTCTTGCTAATAGTTTCACTTGTGTAGGCTGTTCTTAATGATCTTCCATATTCATATAAGAGTTTTGCTTCTACTCTAAGATTGATGATGAAAAAAAATCCAAATGCATTAACATTTAAGGATTTAGCCTCTATTTTGTTGTAGGAAGATCAATCTAGGCAGAACAAAACAATTACACGTGTTGTAAATCAAGCTTTCTTAGCTAGTTAGAAGGGCAAAGGTAAATGGAGCTCATCTACTAGTGAGAAAAAATTTGCTAATGTTGCATAGTTGAAGAAGGTAGAGAAAGATGAGAAGAAAAAAAGAAAGAAAAATCTTTACAAATATTGTAAGACAAATGATCATGTCATATTGAGTTGTCCTAAATTGGTTGCAAAAGAGGCGAAGAAGAAAAAGGTTGGAATGGTTGTTGGAGAAGCCTCTACACCCAAAGCAGAGTCTGTTAATCTTGTTCAGAATGAAGAATGGGCATTTACTATTGTTTGCAACTATGACCCATCTTCTCATGAGTAATGTATGTTTGTAGTAGACTAAGATGTTTGGTACTTTGGTAGTTTTCTTCAGTTCACTTGAGCTTGTCCCTATAGGAAATATTGTCATGTGTGCTAACAACTCCTCTTATCCTCTAATGGGAGTTCGTAAGATCATTGTGACTACTATTGATGGAAAATTAATTCATATTTTCATATGCTTTATATGTTTCAAGGATTAAGAAAAAGTTGTTCTCAATTTCAAGACTAGCAAAGATTCGCTTGGTTGTCAAATTTGTTGATGATAGATGTTATTGTTGCTCCTAGCAGGTTCTATCATGGGTTGTATAAGCTCATTGAATATGTAAAATCTGCAAATGATTTAGCATGTGCAGTTCAAGATTCTCATGCTATCTCAGATGCAAAGCTTTGGCATTCATGTTGGAGTTTGAGGTCTACGGAAGCACGCAAACACCACAAGGAATAAGAAGAAACTTGAAGCACAATTGACAATATTGAATGTATTACTAAGATAATTTACAAAGATAAGTGACCCATTAGGGTTATATGCATATATACAAGCCGAGGAAAAAACCTCCTTGAAGAGGGAAAAAAGTAACTCGGTAGTCCTAGTGTGTTCAAACACATATCACTACCAATATATATATCAACAAATCCCCCTAAGAGTGATGTGGTGAACAAGGAATTGGCACTCATGTATAAGGAAGTGCCAAGCTATGTGGAATCAATCCACAAAAGGAAGTGATCCAAAAGCTTTCCCAAAAGCTTCAAACTTCTCCCTAGGAAGATCCTTTGTGAAAAGGTCTACAATGTTCTCCTGTGCAAGCACATATGCCAAACTAATCTCTCCTATGGAGAACCTCTCCCTGAAATAATGATAGTGCACTTCAATGTGCTTAGTGCGAGCATGGAACGTAGGGTTCCTCGCAATTTTCAATGTGCTTTGAACATCATTAAAGACACTGGTGGTAGAAGACTGACCAACACCCAAATCAGCCATAAGGCATCTAGGCCACACACACTCAACAGTTGTTATGAAAGTTTCCCTATACTCAGCCTCACAACTAGAAGTGGCCACAACAGGTTGCTTCTTGCTCAACCAAGATATGCATGAGCTACCAAGCATGAAGCAAAAACCACTAGTGGACACACAAGTGTCATAGTAACTAGCCCTGTCAGAGTCAGAAAAAGCATGTAAATCTGGCGGTAGTGATCCCCCTTTGGGATAAAACAATCCAAGTAGTCGGGTACCACTCAAGTAGCAAGAGATGCACTTAACTGCCTGCCAATGCTTGACACGTGGCAATGCATAAACTTGCTCATCTCTAAGATAGCAAACTGAATACCTGTCCGAGTAATGCATAAGTAAATCAAGCATGAAACAACAAATCGCTAATAGAGAACAACATCAAATGCATCTCCAGCATCATGAAGACTCAATCGTAAACCTGTTTCCATAGGAATGGGGATAGGTTTGCAGTCTTCAAGGCCAAAATGTTGCAATAATGTGTCAATATATTTTGTTTGATACAAAGCTATTCTGCCATCAAGTTGCATAAATTGAATACCCAAATAATGATGCAAATGCCCAAATCTAACATCTCAAATGAGGCATGCAAATAACCTTAAAATTAGCAATATGCTTCTCATTAGGACCAATGAGCAGCATGTCATCAACATAGACAACAATGATTAGAAGCACATCATTTGCACGCTTAACATATAAGGTGCTCTCAGTTGGATTGCTCTCAAAACCATGTGCAATCAAGTAGGCATGTATCTTTTCATACCAAGCACATGGTGCTTGCTTCACACCATATAATGCCTTTTTCAACTTGCACAGCTTGTTTTCATGCCCTTTTAGCACAAAACCATGGGGTTGAAAAACATACACTTCTTCATGCAAGTCACCATTCAGAAATGCATTTTCAATGCCCAACTACTGTACATTCCAACCATGATGAGCTTCAAGTGCACAAGTGCTACGAAGAGTAGTCATTCGGCATGCAGGAGCAAAGGTCTCATCAAAATCAATGCCTCTTTCTTGAGCATAACCTTTTGCAACAAGCCTAGTCTTATACTTGTCAGCTGTTCCATCACGCTTACACTTCAACTTGTATACCCACTTAGTGCCAATGGCCTTCTTGTCAAGAGGCAAGTCACATAAATTCCAAGTACCATTTTTCATAATAGCATCATATTCGGATTGCCTAGTAGCCATCCAATTTTTAGAATTTTGTGATTCATCAAACGAAACAGGGTCATTCTCATCACAAACACTAGAGGAAACCATAGCATAGCAATCTGATGCAAAAGAAGTACTATGAGAGCCTAAATGAGTATGATATGGCAGAGGTGCATCTGATTTGCTATCTCGCAAAGTCTTCACCAGCCATTTAGGAATACTTTTCTCTTCCTCTATATCAGGTCTCTCATCAACAAGTGCATCATGTAAATCTGCATCAGAAATGGAATGATCTACATCATAATGTACCTGCAAAGGTTGAGAATTTGCCTCATTTGGACTAACATTGCACTCTCCACCTGTAAAATGAGGCAGCAAAGTGTCATACACATCTTTGGAGCCAACGAATGTCTCATTAGTACATGAAAGTAATGGCTGAATTGCATCTTCTACAAAAACAACATCACGGCTAACCAAAATGCATTTAGTCTATGGATGATACAAACGATAGCCTTTTCTTTCAGAACTATATCCAATAAAAATGCATTTCACTACTTCATCATCCAATTTCTTGTGTTGTTTTTCAGACACTAATGCATATGCTAGACAACCAAAGACACACAAGTGAGCAATAGATGGCTTGCGACCATGCCAAACCTGATATGGAGTAATACACTACAATGCTTTAGTGGGACACCTGTTAAGTACATATGTTGCACACGTAACAGTCTCAAGCAAGAAACTATGTGGTAAAGTGTGACTCTTGACCATACATGTCGCCATCTCGATGAGTGACCTATTCTTCCTTTCAACAACTCCATTCTACTTAGATGTATACAAAACTCTACACTGATGTTTAATTCCATGTTCAACCAAAAATGCATAAAAGTCAGAAGACATATATTCCCCCACTCGATCAGAATGGAGGGTGCCCATTTTACATGCTGACAAATTTTCAGCCAAAACCAAAAACTGTTGGAAGCACATAAACACTTCCAACTTTGCTTTCAATGGATATACATATGCATGCCTGGAAAGCTCATAAATGAAAGTCATGAAGAAAAGGTAGCTCCCAAAATAAGGTGTTTGCATAGGACCACAAACATCACTATGAACAAGCTGCAATTTCTAAGTAGCTCATACTAAACCATCTTTTTGGAAGGAGGAACACTGCATTTTTCCAAAAATGCAACCTTCACGCACATGTTTACCAGGTTCCTCAAGTTTGGGTAGAGAGGACACCATTTTAGATTACTACAGGTGTAACAAACTAGCAAAATTCTAATGACCAAAGGGTGCATGTCAAAGCTTTGCATCTCACATAGCCTGAGAATCTTGAATTGCACATGTTGAATAATTCACTGATTTTGCATAATCTATGAGCTTATACAACCCATGACATAAAATGCTAGAAGCAATAATGAGTTTCAATTTGAAAGATCATGACTTGTACATCTATCATCAACAAATTTCACAACCAAGATGATGTTGGCTAATGTTGAAACTGATAATAGATTTTTCTTGATCCTTAGCACACATAAAACATCTGATGATGTAAAAGAACTACCATCATCAATATTCAGAATGATCTTACCAACTCCCAAGATAGGATAAGAGGAGTTGTTGGCACATGTGATAGTATTCCTTGTAGGGGCATGCTCAAGTGAAGTGAAGAAACTACGCTGCAAGGTAATATGTTTGGTTACCCCACTATCAAAGTACCAAACATCTAAGTCTATTGCAGACATACATTGTTCATGAGAAGATGGATCATAACTACAAACAATAGTAAATGCCCATTCTTCATTTTGCACAAGATTTGCAGACTTCGATTTAGGTGTAGAGGCCTCTGCAACAACCATTCCAGCCTCTTTTTTCTTTGCTTCTTTTGCAGCCAATTTTGGACAACTCTTTATGACATGATCATTTCCTTTACAGTATTTGCAAAAGATTTTTTGCTTTTATGTAATTCTTCTTGACTTTTTCATCCTTCTTTGATTGTGCAAAATTGGCAAATTTCTGCTTACTAGTAGATGAGCTCCATTTACCTTTGCCCTTTTGTCTAGCTAGGAAAGCTTGATCTACAACATGCTTAATGGACCTATTCTACCTAGGTTGATCTTCTTGCAACAAATAGAGCCTAACTCCTCAAATGTTAATGCATTTGGATTGCCTTTCATCATCAATCAAAGAGTAGAAGCAAAACTCTGATATGGAATTGAAAGACCATTCAGAACAGTCTACACAAGTGAATTCTCTGGCAAGACTTCATCAACAAAAATCAACTTCTCCTTCAAATCTTTGATCTTTGTCAAAAAATTGTCCATTGAATCTCCTTCATTCATGTGCTCACTCTCCAACTACTTTTGGATGCAAGCAACACAAGCCTTATTCCTTGCTTGGTATAAAGTAGTGAGTGTATCCCAAAAGGTAATATGTGGCTACAATAGTGTATTCAACATGGGAGTTTCTAGTTGGGGGGTTAGTAGGACCTATGAAGTCTATACCCCACTTCAAAAATGTGCATCCTCCCATCATTGGGCATCTCATCCTTTTTTATTGGATATTGTGAACATTGCCTATCTATCTATCTATCTGCCTATATATTGTTGGAGTTAGACGTCTGCGGAAGCACGCGAACAACACAAGGAAGAAGAAGCTTGGAGCACAACACACAATACTGAATGTATTACTAGAGAATGTACAAAGATAAGTAGCCCATTAGGGAAATAGGCATATATACAAGGGGGGGGAACCTCCTAAAGAGGGAAAAAAGTGCCCCGGCGGTCCTAGTGTGTTCACACACATCACTAACTAAATATATCAACAAATCCCCCCTGGGAGTGATGCGGCGAGCAAGGAGCTGGCACTCATGTATAAGGAAGTGCCAAGCTATGTGGAAATCACTTCACAAAAGGAAGTAAGCCCAAAGCTTTGCGAAAAGCTTCAAACTTCTCCCTAGGCAGAGCCTTTGTGAAAAGGTCTACAATGTTCTCCTGCATGGGCACATATGCTAAGCTGATCTCCCCAGCAGAGAACCTCCCCTTTACATAGTGATAATGCACCTCAATGTGCTTACTCCGAGCATGGAACACAGGGTTCCTTGCAACTGCCAATGCACTCTAACTGTTAGTGAAGATGGTGGTGGCAGAAGTCTGACCAACACCCAAATTAGCCATAAGGCGTCTGAGCCACACACACTCAACAGTCACTATGAAAGTTGCCCTATACTCAGCCTCACAACTAAAAGTGGCCACAGTAGGCTACTTCTTGCTCAACCAAGATATACATGGGCTACCAAGCATGAAGCAAAAGCCACTAGTGGACACACGAGTGTCATAGCAACCAGCCCAATTAGAGTCAGAAAAAGCATGCAAATCTGGCGGTAGTGATCCCCCCTTGGGATAAAACAACCCAAGTAGCCGAGTATCACTCAAATAGCAAAAGATGCGCTTAACTGTGTACCAATGCTTGACTCCTGGGCAATGCATAAACTTGCTCATCTATGAGATAGCAAACTGAATATCTGTCCGAGTAATGCATAAGTAAATCAAGCATCCAACAGCCTGCTAATAGAGAACAACATCAAATGCATCTCCAGCATCATGAAGACTCAATCGTAAACCTCTCTCCATAGGAGTGACAATACGCGTACAGTCTTCAAGGCCAAAATGCTGCAATAATGTGTCAATATATTTCGTTTGACACAAAGCCATTCCACCATCAACTTGCATAAACTGAATGCCGAAATAGTGATGCAAATGCCCCAAATCAGACATATGAAATGAGGCATGCAAATCAGTCTTAAAATCAGCAATATGCTTCTCAATAGGACCAATGAGCAGCATGTCGTCAACATAGACAACAACGATCTGAAGCACATCATTAGCACGCTTAAAATATAAGGTGCTTTTAGTTGGATTGTTCTCAAAACCATGTGCAATCAGATAGGCATGTATCTTCTCATACCAAGCACGTGGTGCTTGCTTTAAACCATATAATGCCTTCTTTAACCTGCACACCTGGTTTTCATGCCCTTTCTGCACAAAGCCATGGGGCTCAAAAACATACACTTCTTCATGCAAGTCACCATACAGAAATGATGTTTTAATGTCCAACTGATGTACATTCCAACCATGATGAGTTGCAAGTGCACAGATGCTCCGAACAGTACTCATACGGCATGTAGGTGCATAGGTCTCATCAAAATCAATGACTCTTTCCTATGCATAACCCTTTGCAACAAGCCTAGCCTTATACCTGTCAACTATACCATCCGGTTTACACTTCAGCTTGTATACCCACTTAGTGCCAATGGCCTTCTTGCCAGGAGGAAAGTCACATAAAGACCAAGTACCACTCTTCATTATAGCATCATATTTAGATTGCATAGCAGCCATCCAATTTTTTGAATTTTGTGCGTCATCAAACGAAATAGGCTCATTCTCATCAGAGAGACTAGTGCAGCCATAGCATAGCAATCTGATGCAAAAGAGGCACTATAAGAGCCTGAACAAGTACGATATGACAGAGCTGCATCTAATTTGCTATCACACAAGGTCTGCACCAGCCATTTTGGCATAGTTTTTGCCTGCTCAATATCAGCTCTCTCATCAACTAGTGCATCATGTAAATCTCAGAAATGGAATGATCTACATCATCATATGAAACTTGCAAAGGTTGAGAAGTTGCCTCAATGGGACCAGCACTAGACTGTCCACCTGTAAAAAGAGGCAGCAAAGTATCATACATGTCTTTGGAGCTAACAAATGTCTCCTTAGTACATAAAAGCAATGGCTGAATAGCATCTTCCACAAAAACAACATCACGGCTAACTAGAATGCGTTTAGTTTGTGGATGATACAGACGATAACCTTTACTTTCAGGACTGTAACCAACAAAAATACATTTTACTACTTTATCATCCAATTTTTTGTGATGTTGTTCAGGCACTAATGCATATGCCAAACAAACAAAAACACGCAGATGAGCAACAGATGGCTTGGGATCATGCCAAGCCTCATATGGAGTGATAGATTGCAGTGCTTTAGTGGGACACCTGCTAAGTACATATGCGGCACACATGACAACCTCAAGCCAGAAACTATGTGATAAAGCCTGACTCTTGACCATACACCTCGCCATCTCCATGAGTGACTTGTTCTTTCGTTCAGCAACTCCATTCTGTTGAGGTGTATACGGCACCCTACACTGGTGTTTTATCCCACGTTCAGCCAAAAATGCATTAAAATCAAGAGACATATATTCCTCCCCTCGATCAAAATGGAGGGTGCCCATTTTACATGCTGACAGATTTTCAGCCAAAACAAAAAATTGTTTGAAGCACATGAACACTTCGGACTTTGCATTCAATGGATATAACCATGCATGCTTGGAAAAATCATCGATGAAAGTCATCAAGTAAAGATAATTTTGAAAAGAAGGTGTCTGCATAGGACCACAGACATCACTATGTACAAGCTGCAATTTCTGAGTAGCCCGAACTGAACCATCTTTTGGAAAGGATGAACGTTGCATTTTGCCCAAAATACAGCCTTCACAAACATGTTTTCTAGGTGCCTCAAGTTTGGGCAAAGAGGACACCATTTCATATTTCTACAGTCGTAGTAAATTAGCAAAATTCTGATGACCAAAGGGTGCATGTCAAAGATTTGCATCTGACATAGCCTGAGAATCATTTACTGCACATGCCAAATCATTTATAAATCTTTCATAGTCTATGAGCTTATACAGCCCACGACATAAAATGCCAGAAGCAATAATCACATCGCCATTTGACAGATCATGAAGTGTACACCTGTCATCAACAAATTTCACGGCCTCTGCAAAACCATTCTAGCCTCTTTCTTCTTTGCCTCTTTAGGAGCCAGTTTTGGACAATTCTTTATGATATGATTGTTCCCTTTACAGTACTTAGAAAACAATTTCTGCTTTTTTGATTTCTTCTCATCTTTATCTTCCTTCTTCGAATGTGCAGAATTAGCATATTTTTGCTTACTAGTTGAAAGAAACTTGGAGCACAACACACAATACTGAATGAATTACCAAGAGAATGTACAAAGATAAGTGACCTCTTAGGGTTATAGGCATATATACAAGTCAGAGGAAAAAAAACTCCTAAAGAGGGAAAAAAGTGCCCCAATAGTCCTAGTGTGTTCACACACATCACTATAGAAATATATCAGCAATTAATGCTTTGATCATCTAAATTTTGCTATTGTGCTTCACCTACAGAAATCTAAAATGGTGTCCTATCTGCTTAAAATTGAGGCACCTTGTAAACATGTTTGTGAAGGTAGTATTTTGGGCAAAAGTTAGCGTTCTTCCTTCCCAAAAGATGGCTTAGTTTGAGCTCCTCATAAATTGCAACTTGTTCATAGTGATGTTTGGGGTCCTATGTAGACACCTTCATTTGGTAACTACCTTTACTTTGTGGCCTTTATGAATTCTCCAGGCATGCATGGGTGTATCCATTGAAAACAATGTCCAAAGTGCGCTTCAAACAATTCATGGGTATGACTGAAATCTATGAGCATGTAACTTGGGCACCCTCCATTCTAATCAAGGGGGGAATACATGTCTTCTGATTTTAATGCATTTATGGTTGAGTGTGGGATAAAACATCAATGTATAGAGTCGTATACATCTCAACAAAATGGAGTTGCTAAAAAAAAGAATAGGCCTCTCATGGAGATGGCAAGGTGTATGGTCAACGGTTACACCTTACCACATAGCTTCTAGCTTGAGGTTGTTATGCATGTAGCATATGTGCTTAACAAGTGTCTGACCAACAATCAATCGCTCCATATGAGGCTTGGCATGGTTGCAAGCCATGTGTTTCTCATCTGTGTGTCTTTGGTTGTCTTGCATATGCGTTAGTGCCTGAACAACAACACAAGAAACTAGTTGGCAAACTAGTGAAATGTATTTTTGTTGCTTACAGTTTTGAAAGCAAAGACTATCATCTATATCATCAATGCATTTTTTGGTAGTCGTGATGTTGTTTTTGTGGAAGATGCAATTCAGTCATTACTTTCATGTACCAATGAGACATTAGTTAGCTCTAAAGATGTGTATGACACATTGTTGCCTCTTTTTATAGGTGGTCAGTCAAGTGTTGGTCCAAATGAGGAGATTTTTCAACCTTTATAGGTTTCAAATAATGATGTCGATCATTCCCTTTTTTATGTAGATTTACATGATGCACTTGTTGATGAGATGCTTGATATATAGGAGGAAAAAATTATTCCTAAATGGTTGGTGCATACTTTTAGAGATATCAAATTAGATGCACCTATGTCATGTCATACTCATTCAAGCTCTCATAGTGCTTCTTTTGCATTAGAGCATTATGAAATGGTTGTCTCTAATCTTTGTGATGAGAATGAGCCTGTTTTCTTTTGATGAAGCAAAGAATTCAAAAAATTGGATGTCTACTATAGAATCAAAATATTTATGTGATTTGCCTCCAAGAAAAAAGTGCATTGGCATTAAATGAGGATACAAGCTGACATGTAAACCTGATGCAACAATTGATAGGTATAAGGGTATGCTTGTTGCAAAAGGTTATGCTCAAGAGAGAGGCATTTAAGAGGACACCATTTCAGATTTCTACAGGCATAGCAAACTGGCAAAATTTAGATGACCAAAGCATGCATGCCAAAGCTTTGCATTTGACATAGCCTGAGAATCATGTACTGCACATGCCGAATCATTTACAGATCTTTCATAGTCTATCAACTTATTCAGATCATGACATAAAATGCCAGAAGCAATAATGACATCACCATTTGATAGATCATGAACTGTACATCTATCATCAACAAATTTCACGACCAAGCCAATCTTGCCTAATGCAAAAACTGATAATAGATTTTTCTTGATCCCTGGCACAAACAAAGCATCTGACAACATGAAAGAACTACCATCAGCAGTAGTCAAAATGATCTTACCAACTCCCATAATAGGATAAGAGGAGTTGTTGGTGCATGTAATAGTATTCCCTATAGGGGCAGGCTCGAGTGAAGGGAAGAAACTATGTTGCGAGGTATTATGTTTGATCACTATCAAAGTACCAGACATCTGAGTCTACTGCAGACATGCACTACTCATGAGAAGATGGGTTGGAACTACCAACATTATTAAACACCCATCCTTCATCTTGCAAAATTAGCAGACTCTGTTTTAGGTGTAGAGGCCTCTGCAACAACCATTCGAGCCTCTTTCTTCTTTGCCTCTTTAGTAGCCATTTTTGGACAACTCTTAATGACATGATCATTTGCTTTACAGTATTTGCAAAATAATTTCTACTTTTTGTATTTCTTCTCATCTTTGTCTTTCTTCTTCGAATGTGCAGCATTTGAAAATTTCTGCTTACTAGTAGAAGAGCTCCATTTTCCTTTGCCCTTTTGACTAGCCAGGAAAGCTTGATCTGCGACATGCATAATAGATCTGTTCTGCCTAGACTAGTCTTCCTACAATAAAATAGAATATGACTCTTCAAATGTTAAGGCATTTGGATTGCCTTTCATCATCAAATGAAGAGTAGAAGCAAAACTCTAATATGATTCAGAAAGACCATTCAAAACAATCTGCAGAAGTGAACTGTCAGGAAGGACTTCATCTGCAGAAATCAATTGTTCCTTCAAATCCTTGATCTTTGTTAGAAAAATATCCATAGAATCACCTTCATTCATGTGCTCACTCTCCAACTATTTTTGGAGGTAAGCAACACGAGCCTCATTCCTAGCCTGGTACAATGTGGTAAGTGTATCCCAAACATCCTTAGTTGCTCTGCAAGATCCAATGTGAGGAATAATGGCACGTTTGATAGACAAATGTAGCTCAGTGATGAGTAGCACCTCCTTTAATGTCAATCCGGGAAGACGTGAGGATGGTATGAAGACCTCGAGCAAGTGGCGGCACAAGTGCGTGAGTGAGAAGCACACAAACATGCACACACATACACACACACGCGCACACACGACAAGACAAAGAGTGAGAATCAATGGAGTTCTTAGATTACTTTCAAAAGCTCTTACAAGTTTGTTTCAATTACAATCTACCCCAAAAATGAGCTCTCTAGCTCCTTTTATAGTTTTTGACTAGCTTTGGCCCTGTTCAGACCTAGTGTCCGGCCTAGTTAAAAATTAGGTTCCAGGGCTTATTTGAGGGCTCAAATGAGATCTAAAAATTACGAAAATTGACAGGTAGATACTTCTAAAGCTCCTCAAGCTCAAGGACTCCTTGGCTTGCACAAAATGGAGCTACAAAAATATGAAATGGTATTTACAATGGTGTTTTAGTGATGAGAATCACTTTTAATTGGTGTAAGGGTTTTTGAAAAGTTAAAGGGTTGCCTAAGTGCTAGATTTGCGTGGATGCTCATACTTACTTCTTCATGAGGAAAATTATTGGCCTATTTGCTAGATCTTCTTTGACTGCCATGTCTGCCTATGCTGTCCCTTCGCTCTAACTCTCTTCGTCTGGTGGCTCCTTCGGTTCCCTGATTGCTGCCAACACCCCCCCCCACTCTCGCGTCTGTCGCCCCTGACAGACCCTTGTCTAGAGGATTTTTGAACATAGTATTGGACGACATCGGAGGCTAGGTGGTGTTCTTCGAGTCGCAGGCCACGTGCTAGATCTGTGAGCAGCTCATCCCAATTCACAGGACCGGGAACATCTGGATGAGGCACCCTCAATTGTTCTGAGTAGATAGTCCTCTCCACAGCAAATAATTGGAGGAGATGGGATGGTCTGGGTATAAAGATTTCGGAGTGATATTCCCAGAATCCGGTGATGAACATCTCCTCAAAGGTTTGTTTAAAGCAGGCTGGGAGGTATTTGATTCTGGCGTGCCAAGCATATATTACTTCAATGGACGGGGTGGTACTCATATCATACACTAGATCTTGGTTTCCTATCATAAAGCCTGCACCTGAGAAGTGAGGGTCCTTAATGTTTTTAAACGTCCTGAAAGTGATCAGCATTAATTCAAATATTTTCATGCACATCTGGGCCATCACATCAGGATTATTGCGTAGCCTAGTACTCCAGTGACGGATTGTAGAAATCATGTAATTGACTGTGGGAGGTCCTCGTGGAGGTGCTAGATAAACATAATTCAACCATTTTGCACAGGCTTTGATGTCTCTAACAGCTATAGTGAATTCAGGCCAGGTGCGTCGTCGCAGAACTGGAATGTAACAAGGGTTGTACTTAATAAACAACGGCATATTATTCCAGGTTCGGACCATTTCTGGATACGTTTCCAAAAGCCTGATTCTCCAGGTGGGTTGATGGATGGACCCACGCTGAGCACTTTCCGGTATATCATCTGGGCCAAATTGTGTAGCAAACGTGGGAGGCTTGCCACATTGTCGTTGAATCTCCGTGTTGTAATCGGCCAAAAGTATACAGAATGGTACATATTGGTCATTATTGGTGCCGATCCATCTATGATGAGACATGCTTCTGAAGTATTCAGACTTTATGACAGTTTCTTCTAAGTTCGCTAGTGATTCGATCTGAATGGCCACCCGTTCTTCATGAGTGTTCGATGTCCTTTCCAGTGTCTGAAGCCACTCGGGTGCTTCCACTTCCAATGTGTCTAGTCCCTCTGAGGTTCGTCGCCCACCTGGCATTGGCATAGGAACATACGGTTCCTCGTACGAATCATCTACCTCAATAGGGACCAGCTCTTCTTGCTCTGGTTCTACCACTGGAGATGGCTGCCTCTCGTATGTCAGTAACCTCTGTTGTAACTCTGCTACCTGATCAGTTAAGGCCTTTACTTCGTCTGAGGTGGAGGTTGCTGGGACACTCTTCGGTTGTTCTTCCTGTTCCTTAAGCCTGCTCTGAAGTGTGTCACGCTGTCTTTCCAAGTCATCATGGGCTTCCAGGAGATCTGCATAGCTTTCCAAAATGGTTTTCATCGTCTCCGTTGGAACTGCTTTGAACTGCTCTGGATCTATCTCGTGAGGGGAGCCTTCCATTGCCGCTTCCAGATTCTCTTCATTTTGTTTTTGCAGTCTTTTGTTCTCCTCCAGTGCTGTGGCCATATGTTTCCGTAGTAGCGCCAAGTTGCGTCTGACTCGCAGGTTATCGGTCTGGTATACTTCGAGCAAAGCTTCTAGTTGTTTGACACCTGATTCTGTCGATGGTTGGGGTGCCTCCAACAGTGTTTGGTGAGCCTGCTCAAGCGTTGTATAGCGTTGATTCACTTCTGCATTTTCCTCTTGTAGAATGTGAAATTGCCTTTGTAAGTTCTGATGGTGTGTTGTCAGTTGTTGATACCGGCCGTCCAGCGCTCTGTACTCATTCTGAAGCTGATATACACATTGATTTAATGCTAAAAATATGCTATTTACATTAAATAATGCTGGGAGGGGTGAAGATGCAGGGGGAATGGGGGCGGGAATGGGAGTTGTGAATGATGTGGACGCAAGTGGGGATGTGGGTGGAGGGGGTATGGGGGATGAAGGTGGCATGGGGGGAGGGAGCGGTGCTGTGGCAGGTGATGTTTCCATAGTGTCAATTGTTTGAGTGACAGTGTAGATGGGGATCGTGGGTGGAGTGGATGTGATGTCAGTGAAAAGAGTGGTGAAAGTGGGCATGGTGACTCCCCCGAATTGGATTCCCGGAGAGAGTGGGATGCCCATGACAATAGTAGTGGTAGTGGACGTGGTAGTGCTAGTGTCATGTGGTGGAGTGAATTGTGTAGTGCGAGGTGGGGATGGTGGTGACAGTGGTGCTTCCTGATATTCTTCTGCTTGCATTGTCTCTTCTAGTGCTGATACATTGGTATGAATTTGTTTCCCGGACCTCCTGGGACGAACGGGAACCCTCTTCTCAAACCTGTGAATGTAGGCCATTGCCTCATGGATGGCCTCATCCAATCCTACTGCGTCAGCATGAAGGTTTATGGACTCAATGAACATCTCGTCCACACCTTCCTCAGCTAGCAACTGGTTCATGAGTTTCTTGCCCGATTCCAGTGACATCTTATGCTGTTCTTGAACCAGTTGCATGGTTCTATAGAGTCTTTTGATTTGTGCCGAATACGCAGGGGCACTTGCCAGCTCGGAAAGCTCGTCATATTCTTGTTCCTCGTAGGCTTCTTCTTCTTGTTCTGTCTCTTGTTCCTCGGCGTCGACTTCTACCACTTCTGGTCGGGTGGGGGCTGCTGTGGTTGTCTGGGGTTGTGGTTCCTAAGTACGTTCTATTTCCGTCTCGAGATTAGAATCATATATCAATCGGGCTACTTCTTCATCCGTGAGATCATTTAGAGTAAAACCCTGTGGGAATTCCAGATCTGATGGGACGGGTGGGAATACCAGATTAGGCCCATCTGTGCTCAGTCTTGGTAGCCGGATTGTGAATGGCCTAACGCGTCGTGTCTGGGGAGGGGTAATTTCTGGTGTAGTGGTGGCTCCCCTTGGTTGAGCACAGGGTAATTGTACTCCCCCCCTCATCTTCTTTGAAGGGGGACCTGCTGCTGATAGTCTTCTTTGGAATTCCTGGGCGCGGGGCCATATGAGTGCCCTATGAATAGGCACGTCATAAGCCAGACATCGGTAGATTATCTTTGTTAGAGCGCAACATCCATGAAGCACATTTTTCTGCTTCTTGTTCCACCTTTGATGGGCTAGGTGGATCTGATCTATGATCCAGTGTGGCACATTGATGGGAAGGCTTTCTGTCTCTACTAGATACAAGCTGAACCAAATTTTCTTCGGGGGCATTGTGAATCGTTCCTGGGCGGGGAAAGCAAAATGTTGCATGATGGTCCGCAGGTGAAGCGCAATGGTAGGTGTCATCGCTACCATATCCTTCAGCTTATTAAGATCTTTGTGTTTCATTCGACCTGGAACCATTGTTTCCTTTTCCGTGGGGATGTGCATGCCATACATGCCCAATGCTTCTCTTACCAAATTGAGGGTCAACTTGAATCTTTTAAACTCATGACCCGGCAGCAGTGATAGCAACACAAAGGTGCTGTCGCCTCCCTTGGCCCTGCTTGGGGTGATGGTACTGATAAGATATGAACATCGCAAAAAATCCGGCTTTGGTAAGTGGGCCCTGAAATAACTGTCCACACCCGCTTTGATCCAGACTGATCGCATGACTTCGGCGTTCTGATAGCTTTCAAACTCGCGCGTGAAAAAGTGGTACCGACCCCACTTGCCATTAAATTCCAATTCTGCTTCCCAGAAATAAGTTCCATCGCCCAATGGTCCAGCGACATCACTGAACCAATGCGCGTGCTTACCTACTTGAGAAGTATGCCCTTGAGGAGGATCCTGAATGGGGAGCACATGCACGGCTTGAAGTTCTTGCGGCCTTGCAGTGAGATGTGGCTCGAGGAGGAGTGTTTCTATGTCCACAATCTGTGCACCAGATCCGGCCTGAGAACTGGTACCTCCTGCTTCTGCCATGTCCCTGCTTGCTGGTTGGTTCTATGAGAATATAGAACCATGTGTTAACATCGTAATGGACATAATAAATCCGTTGTTGTCCCCGTTACAACATTAACATGAGGTAGATGGTGAGTTAGTGGTTAGTAAGTGCACGAAGACAGTGTGTGTAGTTAATGCTTGGGTAGTCCTAGGAGACTAATGAAGTTAGTAAGTGGGGATGAATTTACAAATTGGGGTCGGGGGGTTTATTACAGGTCTTAGGCTGCCAAATGCAGTGGATGGGCTTTGTTCTTGTTTTCGTAGAGACTCTAGGGAGCTTTATAGTTGTATCGACTTGAAAATGAGGCTTTTTAGGGACCCATTTACAAGCGATTATGTTCGTGCTCATGGGCCTTGGTGTGTTCTTGAGTGTTGAAAACGAATGAATGCTGGCTGTGCGAGGGAATGGGTTACACTGTGTAGGTTGTGGCTTTGGCGTAGCTACTTGCGCCCGCAAGCAAGCCTTAGGCACCCAAATTTTTCTTGATTGTGGGCTAGCCTTCATCGACTTCTTGGGCACCCAAATAGATTTCACGTTAGCAGAAGAATTTCTGAAAAACTTCTTATTAGTGTCGTGTTGTCGGTTACTAATAAGAGGCTTTGCTCGCGTGGTTGGCTTGAGTGCAACCGGGTGTTCGCCTTTCCTCACCCACACTTGGTTTACTTGCTGAGATATTTTGCTACGCAGGTACTTTTGATTTCCGGCATGGGTAGTACTCTGCTTCTTCTGCCTTTGATCCTCCTTTGGTTGCTGCCTCCTTCTGGCCTTTGGAAAAGAAGGGAGTTCCGTTGCATCCCTGACTCCTTTTTTGAGAATATCATTCCTCTGCAACACATAGTTTTGGACAAGAACAGCATGGTCAACTTCATGTGCACCCCTGGAGGGACCAGGAGTCTGTGCCTTTCCTAGTTCCTTGAGTGCTCCATTATCTAACTCTACTGTAATTTGACTATGATTGACCCAAACCTGAAGAAGTCCACTTCTTAGGTTTAAGTTGACTGCTTGGTCATAAATCCAATCTTGACCCAAGACAAGAGGTTCAGTGAGATCCTCGTCTTGACACACTAGTACTTTAACTGTCATTGCCTCATCATGAATGTAGAGGGGAAGTTCCACCTCGCCCATGCAAGGGGTTTCCACGCCTCCCAATCCTATGAGATATGCTTCCACAGGATTGACAGTTAACTGCAACTCTTGACAGTAAGACAATTTAACAGCACTAGTGGCTGCACCTGAGTCAATCAAGGCTCTTACGGTCATTGCACTCTTTCCTTGTCCTATATCTAAGGTTACGAAAGGACGTCGATCAGTTATCCTATGTGAGCTTGTTCCTACGACTTCACACATGGCCATCGGGTATCCGTGATCAGCATAGTCATTCGTTCTAGGCTGATCCCTACCTTGCTTCCGTAACTTCATCCTTCTGATGCGTTCTAAAGCTTCTGCTTGAGCTTCTTCTCGAACTCGCTTTTCTTCCTCTTTGCGTTTCTTAGCAGTGTTGAGTCGACTGAGCATTTCCTCCGTGAGGGGTTCCTGATACAACTTGACTCTGCAACCGCTAATATAGTTTGGGAGAATATCACCCTCTAACGTGGCTAATTGTACTGCTCCACTCGTGGAGATCCTATTGATGATCATAGGTCCGTAGCCTCTCTTTTCTAGCTTCCTCGCGTGTTGTTTCAGTGTATAGACTAAGACTAGATCTCCTGCTTTCAAGCCTTTATCCTTCACATGGGCATCGAAATATGCCTTCTGTCTCTTCTTGGCTGCATATATTCCTGCAGCTGCTCTCAGTCTTGTTTCTCCTAATCGTTCAAGGTCAAAGATCCTAGAGGAGAGCTCATGACCTGTCCATTCGTGCTCTTGTGCTACTCTCAATGTAGGAATCAGGAAGTCCAAGGGTAGCACAGCGTTTTGGCCGAATACCATCTGAAAGGGGGTGGCTTGGAGTACCGTTTTGTAGGCAACTCGGTATGCCCAAACAGCATGGTGTAGTTGTTTGTCCCAATCAGAGCGTTTAGTGTTCACTAATTTCGTCAGTACATTGCATAAGATCTTATTAGTGCTCTCAGCTTGTCCATTAGCTTGAGGGTGATAGGGGGCAGACTTCTTGTGTATTACCAAGAATTCTTGGAGTAGATTTTCAATCACTTTGTTCAAGAAATGAGTGCCTCTATCACTTACAAGCTCTATAGGTAGCCCGTATCTTGTGAATACATTCTCAAACAAGAATTTGGCAGTTGTTTGAGCATCGTTCTTTGTCGTAGCCTTTACCTCCACCCACTTGGTGAGATAATCTGTTGCAACAATGATGTATTCCGCATGGGAACCCTTAGCTGGGGGATTAATAGGACCTACGAAGTCTATTCCCCACTTAGAGAATGCACGTCCCACATCATAGGTTTCAGTGGCATCTCATCTTTGCGTATGGGATACTGAGTCCTTTGACAGACATCACACCGTTTCACATAGGTATGTGCATCCATGTGAAGGGTAGGCCACCAGAAGCCTGCAAATAGTATTGCCTTGATCACCCGATCCGGTCCAAAGTGTCCTCCTGCTACACCTTGGTGAGTAGTGTCCAAGATCTTGAGATATTCACTTTCATGGACACAGAGCCTCAGGTAACCATCTTTACCACGCTTATATAGATTATCACCAATGAGTGAGTAATCCTGGGCTTCTTGTTCTAAACTCCTTTTCCTAGCCAGAGTCATGTCTGGAGGAAATGTGTTTGTCCTCAGGAAGGATACTAGAGGTTCACTCCAATCTGGCACAATGGATACTTGATAAAGAGTAGCGTGTTCCACAGGTGGTTTAGTACAACAGATTGGGCATTCCTTGCACAACTTTTGGACATCTGCTTCCATAGTCGGCCAATGCACTCCGAGTCTCTTTAGGGTCTGTAAAGTTCGTTGCTTTGAGTAGTGTTGCTCCAACGCACCTACATGTGCTAATTGCAACCATTTCGCGTACTCATCCTCTTCTACGCAACAAGCCAAGATCCCTTGATCTGTGTGCTTGTACATACTTCCTGCCATGATGTGGTACTTTTGGGCTTTTACAACCTCTCTATTCCGTGTGTTTACCACTGGATGATTAGGCCCGTATGTCAATACTGGTACCAATGGCTTAGCCCACTGTGGCACCACTTCCAAATTAAACAAGTAAGCATCAGGAAGGTCATCTGATACTCCTTGTGGGGCTTCTCCCGATGTGAGCCTAGATAGATGATCAGCTCTCAAATGAGTCCTACCTTTTCTTACCACAACCTCAAAATCATATTCCATTAGCAAGAGAAACCATCTCACTAATCTTCCTGTATTGCATGGCTTGTTTACGAGGTATAGCAATGCCTGATGATCAGTAAAAAATTTAACCTTATTTGCAAGCAAATAGTGTCTAAATTTCTTAACTGCATATACCATGCCTAATCCTTCTCGCTCTGTAGTGGTGTAATTCCGTTCAGCTGCATTCAATTGTCTGCTGGCATAGGCAATTGGAAGATCCATATTACCTTCACCCGTAGGTTGTGCAAGCACACATCCAATAGCATAATTGGATGCATCCACATGAATATGGAAAGGCTTATTCCAATCTGGTGTGGTCAAAATTGGTGTTGAACACAATCTTCGTTTAAGCTCCTGGAAGGAATTCTCACATTCATCCGTCCACTCAAAGTTTGTCAGAAGTCCGTACATGGGCTTTGCAATGACAGCATACATGTGTATAAATCGTCGATAATAACCACAATGCCCCATGAAAGCTTGTACTTCCTTGACATTCTTTGGCCTAGGTAGCTCTGTTATGGCTCTCACTTTCTCTTCGTCGGTAGATATGCCATTCTTTGACACTATGTGTCCTAGAATCTTGCCTTGCCTTACCATAAACACACACTTTTCGGGGTTTAGGCAGACTTGATATTCTCTACATTTGTCAAAGATTTGTCTGAGTTCAGGGATATGGGTTTGTCTAATATTGGAATGAGCACAAAGATCATCAACATAGACTTCTAAGTTTTTCCTCAGGAACTCCTGAAATACATGGCACATTAGTCTCTGGAAGGTAGCTGGTGCGTTGGTAAGCCCAAATGGCATTACTCTAAAAGCAAAAATGCCCCATTCAGTGGCAAAGGCAGTCTTATGCTGATCCTCTGGAGCTATGGCTACTTGATTGTAACCCGAAAATCCATCAAGGTTCAGGTTAATGCACACACGCAGCTTGCCATTCTTCTTGGGCACCACAACGATGGGGGATACCCACTCAGTGTGCTCAATTTCATAGATAAATCCAGCTTCAACCAGTCTATCTATCTCCTCTTTGATCTTAGCAGCGTAATTATCGTTATATGTGTAGGGTTTTTGCTTAGAGGGTTTAGCATCTGAGGTCATGGGGATGGTGTGTGAGCATATGTCGGGGTCAACACCTTTCAAATCCTTGTAACTCCAAGCGAATACATCTCTGTATTCTCTTAGCAAGGCAATTAACGCATGCTCTTCTTCCTCTGTCAGGTCATGGCCTATGTACGTGCATCTCTCCTCTCCTTCTTCTAGGGCCACTACTACTTTCTTGGTAGTTTCTTTGTTATCATAGGCCTCTCCTGATTGTGCCTCTCGTTTAGGCATTCTAATCATGACTCTCTTGTCATCTATCTCATACTTCTTAAAATTTTCTGGGACCTCAAACAAAGATTCTTCCTCTTCTGGTGAGACTTCTCTCTTGTTTCGTTTCTTCCCTTCGTCCTTCGGGGTCACATGTGTGGCTAATCTTACATCATTTGTAAGCTCTCCATGCCTCTGTGGTTGAAATTCTACTTCGTGGAAGTATTCTTCATCTGATGCAAATGGTGGGTCCATAATGATTGACTCTAGATCGGAGTCACTTGCATCCTCAAATGCATCAGGGCTAGGTTCGCATTCTTCTAGAACTGCCTCTCCCATGATTGGCTCTATGGAGAAGACTGAAATATCATAGCCATCCTCATCACAGTGAGGTGTCCATTGTTCTTCATTGATGGCTACGTCCATGGTTGCTAAAATTTCTGCCCAGCCATGGGGTTCAAATTCCTCATCAGGAAAGACTACAGGTGCATAGGCTGGGTCTTGAATGGGTCTATGAGTTTCGTTTGCACCTATTTCTCTGGCCTTTTCTCTCTTCTCTTCCTCTACTGCTACTTTGCACATCCATAAGTGAGTGTCTTCATGCATCCATGAGGATCCTGACCCTATGGAATGCACAGATTGCGTATCATCTTTGGCTCTATGGATGGGATTCCACTGGATAGGAGGGACGTCTCTATGAGAATAATCCTTGAGATTGACTTTGGTTGTAACACCTAAGTGTTGCAGGTACAAAGAATTGGTTCCCCAGTCCTGTACCACTTGCAACTGTCTCATAAATGGTCTTCCCAAAATCATCTCATAGGCATGATTTTTGCTGAAGTCCCATATAGCGAATGTATGCTCAAACTCGACACCACAAGTGGTGAGAGTTATTCCTTCTAGCAATCCTAGGGATCTCTCTATGTGACCATCGGCCATCTGCAATTTCATTCTTGTTGGCCTGAGTGCCGGCTTGCCCCAACGCTTCCATAGGGAAGTAGTGGCAATTGCAACTCCTGCACCTGAGTCCAAAATTGCCTTGGTGGTGTACTCCTGGTAGGTGATGGGAAGGTAGGTGTTCCCTTCTTCACCTTCACACATATCCCCTATCTTATCCAAGGGAATTTCTGGCACTGTCCTATGGGATCCTACCTGGGAACGAGGTTTGGCTACTTCTGGTACTTGTTTGGCGACATGTTTCCATAATTCAGGTCTAACCTTGAGTAGCTCTTCTAACTTGAGATTGCACTGCACGTTAGTGTTCTTCACTACTTCTGTGTTCCTAGGTATGACTGAATCTTCGTTTCTTACCATGACTGTAGGTGCTCTCATACACGTGGACTTTGCTTCCCATGGGCCTGTGAAGTGGGGTAGCTCTTGTATGGAATTAGACTCAAAGTCCAATCTCTCGTGAGACTGAGTACTCTCATGTTCCCCGTAAATAGATGGGATGTCTTGTGGGAATTGGTCGTGTGCATCATCCACAAGTTCAAATGGAGGGGCGACTTCACTTTCGTTATCCCATTTGTCTTCTTGAATCTCTCGTAGGAAGTCTGGTGCAAACCGATTCATAGAAGAAGAAGTGTCTGGCTCTGTAGAATTAGGCACATAAGCAACCTGGGAAGGAGGGCTTATTCTATCGTTGGCTCTCTCCTCGTTCTCATAGATGGCTGGAGCACAAACTTCCTGGGGAGGATTACTTATTCTATTACTTTTCCGAATAGGCTCATACGCTCCCTGAGAAGGAATGAAGGCAACCTGTGGAGGTGCGTAAGCTTTCGAGGGGGGCTCATCTGCCTTTTGGGGGGGAAGATAAGCTTCTTGAGGAGGCACTTGGGCTTCCTGAAGAGGCTGGCTTATCCATTCTCTTGCCCTTGCCTTTCTTTGAGGGGCCGGTTCCTTTTCTGATTGTGCCATTAGCCTCTCTATTCGTTCTAGGGAGGGGGAATTGTCTGGTTCAATGGAATTTGGCACATAAGCTTCCGGTGGGGAATGGGTCATGATTTTACTTACATTCTCCCTTCCTTGATTTTTTTCTTCCTTGGCAGATCTAGCGATTATTCCCTCTAATTTCTCTAGAAGTCCATCCAAGTGTAATTGCGTCCTGGCTGAGCCCGAGTAATTGAAAAGGCGACTGGCTTCAAACATAGTCTGAGCCAATGCGACCATTTTCGCGCAAAGCTTGGTTCATTCTATCTCTAGGTCAGCTCTAGGGTAACACTTGTCATGATCTGTGACATTTGGCCCTTCTTGAATTCTGGCCTGATATGCTTTAAGCATCATGTCTATGTCTTCCGGAATGGGATCAGCTAATACTGATCCTACTCTAGGGGGTGGTGGAATCGTATGACATGGGTTGGAAGGTGGCGGGAATGGTGGTGATGGGATAGTGTGAGAGGGAGTTTGAGAAGTGAGTTCAGTTATCCTGGCTTTGGTTTCTCTTATGCCTTCCTCGAGTTCACTCATCTTTTTAGCCCATTGTCTTTTCATTCTTTCTCGACTATCTTTCCACGCTCTAGTCCTTTTCTTTGTCACGCTCTCGGTTTCACTAGCCTCTGAGTTCTTATCCTGGTTTACCCCTTGATTCTGCTGCAATGCTTGAGCTCTAGTGACTACCTGTACGGGAGCAGTGGAAGTGACGCTTCCTGTGGAATCTACCACTAACCCAATAACATTGATAGGTGTGATTTTTGGCATATTATTGGGGTTCTTTGGGCAATCTCGTAAGAGATGCTCTTTTCCACAATCTTGGCAAAAGCCTTGGATCGTCACTGACTGGTTTTGTGGAGGTGGAGGTAAGGGGCAATCACGAATGAGGTGATCTCCTTGGCATCTGTAGCACGGTCCTCTTGGGAATGGAGGTCTTACCTGCCTAGGTTGAGGCCTAGGGTTGGGGTTTGCATACATGACGTTTGCGTAATCTGACTCCCAACTAAGTTCATTTGGCTCTTCACTATAGTAGGACTCACCATGTTCTGGAGACTGCATGTAGTACGCCTGGGGACTATCAACATGTGTAGAATCAAAGCTATGGTCACTAGGGTCATTTTCAGAAAGCAAGGAAGTTACAGGGACTAAGGCTCTATTCAGGTTCTCTTCTACAGCCGTATACTTTACCGGAATCACATTAGCTGGAGCTGGGGGTTGTTGTGCTAACACAGGCTGAGGTCTTTGTTGGTTTTGGTATGGTTGCTGATAGGGTTGCTGTGGCCTGCCATATGGCTGAGGAGGGTACTGGTTCTGGTATCTTCCCTGTGGTGGATAGGGTTGAGGGTAGGCTTGCCTCACTGTTTGCTTATTGTAGGGGCAATCTTGTGCGGTATGATTGGTGTATCTCCGTTCTATGGTGCAGTACTGGCTACTAGGATTCACTTGGGGCTGAGCCATAATGGGGCAGACATTCGCCATGTGGTCACCACCACAAGTATAGCACCTTTTCACAGGGGCAAACCTTGGGATTTGTTTGCTAGTTACACCTAATTTCTGAGCTACCTTCTCTGCGAGTTCCTCAATTGATGTGGATTGCGTGGAAGAGTGACTAGATGCACTATCTGAATCTTTGTAGATTTTGGAGAGCTCTAGTTCTTCCCCTAGGTTATCTTCAATGTCAATGCACATGCGTACACACTCTTCTATCGTCCTGGGGTCCTTCAGGTACACATAGGATCTCAATTTCGTACTCAGCAATCCATCAAGGAATAAGGCTACCTGTTTTGCAGGTGTGGGCAGTTCCACCTTTCAAGGTATTGTCTAAATCTTCTTCCTGCCAATCTTACAGTCTCTTGGGGAGTCTGTTTGAAGCTGTGAATCAATGATGAGGTATTGTGTCTTATGCCACTCTTAGAGAACTCTACAATGAAAGCTTCTAGGAGTTGGTCTATACACCTGAATTGTCGCTCATCCAATGGCTGAAACCATGTAAGTGCTGTGTTCCTAAGGGTTAGACCGAAGGCATTGTACTGCGTGAATAGATCCTCCACTTGTTCAGCTCTCAAGACTTGCTTGAACTCCGCCACATGATCATACGGATCTCCCGTACCATCAAAGTAATTCTTCATGGACTTAACTAGCTGGGTCGGTCTCAAAGTTCTTGTGTGCTCTCTAGGCCTCGGCAGAGGGAATCCATCTACATTTCTTTGGTTCCTGTGAGCTCTAATCATCTCAGGTTCTACCCTATTCGTCTCCGTCCTCATTCTTTCTCTGCCCACTGGGTTGGCAAAGCTTACTTCTGGTCTATCTCTACTTCTGTCTCTTTGAGTTCCATGAGCTTGGGATGTTCCAGCTCCAGGGTGACCATAGGATACATTCGATCTTGGTTGGGGGAAAATGAATTCACCCTTCCAAGTGTAAGCATGCCTATCATTTTCTGTCACCGCAAAGATCCTTTCCGAAGTGTGATCTAAGTAGGTCACTCTACCTGAGCTATCCGGATCCTTAAACTCATAGATCATGATTGTTCCTATATCAGATGGCTGATCAGATTTATATCTCCAAAAGGCTTCGTCAGTTTCTCGATTGAGGAGCAACTCTATGCTCTTGTTGTCTTGGGGAACCCACTCAGGCGTGATAATCCTAGTGAGAACAGATTTGCCTCGGGGTGTTCTAGGTTCTACTCCCATGTTTCCTTGTTCCAAGTCACCTAAGTCCGCTTCTGAGATCACATTTCCAAATTCGTCCGTCCTATCTGGATGACTGGTGACAACGTATATGGTTCCTTCTTTGTCCAAGTATGCTCCATTTTCAAACTTGACTGTCGGGTGCTCTAGTCCTATGGATTGATCCGGATTCTTAATTTGTACCACAGATCTTCCTAGGCCGTCCTCATAGATGCTAGCACCTAATCGGTTGGTCCTAAGGTATTCCAATTGCGTTTTGTAAGGGCCTTCTACCCTGTACAAATATGGCATTCCTGAACTTCCCGTAGGCCTGTCCATACCTTGAGACATCTCTGACTCACTGGTCTCAGAGCTAGGGTAGTACGAGTGGTGGCTCAACTGCTGGGCCCAAGACCTAGCAGTGTGGTTAACACTAGCCTCTGAAGATCTAAGGCTTTGTCTCTCCCTTACTAGGTGTCGTCCTGATCTAAGGTTCATATGCCTAACTGATTAACCCAATTTTTCCAAGTACAACCACGTTTCTGAGTCCTTTTGTATCGGTCACTTGGTTCTTTTTATGTTGATTATCGTGTTTAGACTCTTGTCTGATATCACGTCGTCAGGAATACTTGAGTTTAATTTCGCACTTTAGTTTTGGTCGTTTCACGTTAGGTTCTTTTCCTTTTAAGATTGTCGTTCGCACACACACAGGTTATCTCTTAACTTGCACTTGATTTTCTTAGATAGTCTTTGATTTAGCTCGTGCCTATCGTTGCCTGGAATTACTTCTAACACTATCCGCACTTAGCCTAAACTAAGAATTGACAGAGAGTGTTGCGGGTTTTCCAACCTTGAGTTCCTTTCCTTGTGGTGTTGCCTTGATGTGCCCAGGATGCGCGTTCCCAAGCTTGCACTTACTCTTGCCTTGCGTACCTTTTGCTTCTCTCAAAGGACCTGTAATAGGCCCACTGTTAGCTCAAGACTTAAATTCAAAAGACAGAACCTATCATTTTTATTCCTGTAACACTTCACCACTTGGCACTATGATTTTTTGGACACAACTCTAGAGATCCCTGAACTTTGATCCCCCTGGGTATGGTCAACTTCAAAATACTCCCTGCGAGCTTTCCAACAAAACAAAAATCACGGCAAACGGATTTCGTATGAGGAAGTTATGCCAGTTCAGGGTTTTGGGGCTAAAACAGGTTTCAACTAGGTTATCATGCAAACAGGAATTCTAGAGTTACTTGGGTCGTGCCCTCGTAATGCAATGCCACACCCTAATGTTTGTCCCACACTTGGCCAAAATTTAAACCACTATTTTTACCTTAAAAATTTGACCTAAATTGCCCTTCTAACGTGTTCGCAAAGTCTGTCGGTCGCGATTGACAGGTCAGTCGCGATCGACGTGTCGATCGCGATTGACAGGTCCGTGGTGGCTGTCAGTCGCGATTGACTGGTCAGTCGCGATTGACAAGGGTTACGAAAAGTCAATCAGTCGTGGTCAAAGGGTCGTTGACTCTGTCGGTCGCGATTGATGGGTCGATCGCGATTGACAGGTCGGTCGCGAGGGTCTGTCGATCGTGGTCAAACAATCGTTGACTGTGTCGATCGCGATTGACAGAGCCGTCGTGGTCTGTCCGTCGTGGTCAAACAGTCGTTGACTGTGTCGATCACGATTGATGAGTCGATCGCGATTGATGACTCAATCGCGATTGACACGTGTCACGCGTATGGTCCGTCGGTCGCGGTCAATCGGTCGTTGACTCTGTCGGTCGCGATTGACAGAGCCGTCGGGCTGTCGATCGCGATTGACGTGTCGATCGCGATTGACAGATCTATCCGTCGTGGTTTGTCGATCGCGATTGACAGAGCGATCGCGATTGACAGAAATCTGAGGAGTTTCAAAATTCTAAGCACATTTTTGGGAAGCTCTAGGCCTGTAGATCATGGTTTTGCACTTTGTTTGGTGATTTGAGCGTTTTTTCTGTCGGTCGCGATTGACAGAAGTCGGCGACACACAGACAGTTACTTCGAAATCCGTACCTGCGCAGAGTGCTGGGGACGATGATGTGACCTGTACCTGCAAGATAGCTCAAGAAACATGCAAAAACCGCACACGCAATTTCGCTCTCTCGCTCTCTCTCACAAGTGAAATGAGGGAAATGAGGTGGAGATGGGGATATAGTCAAAAAACTGAAATTTTCGCGATGATGGAGATGGAGGTGGAAGATGGTGATGATGATGATGGTGATGATGGTGGTGAGGTAAGAAAGTGAAAAATAGGAAAAATAAAGAAATTACCTACAACTCCAACGCGTCAACTCTACGTCTTACCATCACACGCTCGTCCTCAAAGCTCGATCCCCGGCAACGGCACCAAAATTTGGTGTAGCTCAGTGATGAGTAGCACCTCCTTTAATGTCAATCCGGGAAGACGTGAGGATGGTATGAAGACCTCGAGCAAGTGGCGGCACAAGTGCGTGAGTGAGAAGCACACAAACATGCACACACATACACACACACGCGCACACACGACAAGACAAAGAGTGAGAATCAATGGAGTTCTTAGATTACTTTCAAAAGCTCTTACAAGTTTGTTTCAATTACAATCTACCCCAAAAATGAGCTCTCTAGCTCCTTTTATAGTTTTTGACTAGCTTTGGCCCTGTTCAGACCTAGTGTCCGGCCTAGTTAAAAATTAGGTTCCAGGGCTTATTTGAGGGCTCAAACGAGATCTAAAAATTACGAAAATTGACAGGTAGATACTTCTAAAGCTCCTCAAGCTCAAGGACTCCTTGGCTTGCACAAAATGGAGCTACAAAAATATGAAATGGTATTTACAATGGTGTTTTAGTGATGAGAATCACTTTTAATTGGTGTAAGGGTTTTTGAAAAGTTAAAGGGTTGCCTAAGTGCTAGATTTGCATGGATGCTCATACTTACTTCTTCATGAGGAAAATTATTAGCCTATTTGCCAGATCTTCTTTGACTGCCATGTCTGCCTATGCTGTCCCTTCGCTCTGACTCTCTTCGTCTGGTGGCTCCTTCGGTTCCCTGACTGCTGCCAACAACAAAGCTATCAATGCATGTGTCTGAGCATCTTTGCCATCCCAACGAATTTGCTCTACAGTAGGTGCAAGAGAAACAGTAGCACGAACAAGAATCTGCAGAATATCACCATCTTCGATACCATCTACATCAGCATCAATACCTGTATTTGTAGTACTTGTATTCGCAGGTGTAATATGACGTCTTTCAACACCTTGGACAATATTCCATAGTCATTTTGCGACCAATACATGACGCATCATATAAGCCCACAATGGGTAATTTGTACCATCCAACTTATCCTCAATAGCCAACATACAAAATACATCACTTCTTTCAGCCTTGGCCATTGACTAAAATACCCTGATGATTAAAAATGATTGTATCTAAAAAAGTTGAACAAAACTACCCTGACGAGTTCTGCTAAACCTGTAGCAAACTTCGAAATGCTTATATTGGCAAACTAAAACTGGTATATATCTTTGGCACAAAAAGATGAAATAGCCTACACAAGCACTATGATGGTGAATTTGGAGGCCGAAACGAGCTCAGACCGCGATTTCGACACCACAAAGTGAAGATGTTTTGATCTCTAAAACACCATGAGTATGCTCACCAAATTTTGTGCGATTCTAAGGCTGCAATTGGAGAGGTGTCAACGCCGATGCCCTAGATGAAGTGGCAAGGTGCTCTGATTCCAATTGTTGGAGTTAGACATCTGTGAAAGCACGTGAACAGCACAGGGAAGAAGAAGCTTGGAGCACAACACACAATACTAAATGTATTACCACTAGAATGTAAAAAGATAAGTAGCCCATTAGGGCAATAAGCATATATACAAGCTGGGGAAAAAAAACCTCCTAAAGAGGGAAAAAAGTGCCCCGGCGGTCCTAGAGTGTTCACACACATCACTACCTAAATATATCAACACGTGGTGCTTGCTTCAAACCATATAATGCATTTTTCAACCTGCACACTTGGTTTTCATGCCCTTTCTGTACAAAGTCGCAGGGTTGATAAACATACACTTCTTCATGCAGGTCACCATTCAAAAATACAGTTTTAATATCCAACTAATGTACATTCCAACCATGATGAGCTGCAAGTACACATATGCTATGAATAGTAGTCATTCGGCAAGTAGGAGCAAAGGTCTCATCAAAATCCATGACTCTTTCTTGAGCATACCCTTTGCAACAAGCCTAGCCTTATACATGTCAATTGCTCCATCAAGCTTACGCTTCAGCTTGTATACCCACCTAGTGCCAATGGCCTTCTTGCCAGGAGGCAAGTCACATAAAGACCACGTATCATTCTTCGTTATAGCATCATATTCAGATTGCATAGCAACCATCCAATTTTTTGAATTTTGTGCTTCATCAGAAATAGGCTCAGTCTCATCACAGAGACTAAAGTCAACCATAGCATAGCAATCTGATGCAAAAGAAGCACTATGAGAGCCAAAACAAGTATGACATGATAGAGATGCATCTAATTTGTTGTCACACAAATTTTGCACAAGCCATTTTGGCATAGTTTTTTCCTCCTCAATATCAACTCTCCCATCAACAAGTGCATCATGTAAATCTGCATCACAAATGGAATGATTTGCATCAGCACATGAAACCTATAAAGGCTGAGAAGTTGCCTCATTAGGACAAATACTAGATTATCCACCTGTAAAAAGAGGCAGAAAAGTGTCATACATGTCTTGGGAGATAACTAATATCTGTTACCGGCAGTGTCCATGTGAAAGGCCAAATGGCCACCGGAAACTTCTTTGTATATGTTCTTTAATAAAACATATAGTGGCCTAGTCAGTCACAGATTGTAAGTTCGACCGCATTTGTAAGACCTAAGAAGTTTTTCTTCGTGCTCCCTGTGTACTGTGTTTTTTTGTGTATTCTGCAGTCTCTGTGCAGAGTACAATGAGCGGCCTTAGGAGCTTGGTTTTTGACTCTGAGGATATTGTCATGGATCTTGCAAGAAGGAGAGCGCGCTATGGTGCACCACCATCGAAATACTTCACTGGTATCAGAGCAGTCTAACATAGACACTTTGTTCCTTTTGTGCGAGCGAAGCGAGCATCCCCCCCCTCGGCTTTCTCCAAGGCTTATGACTAAGGTGGCGACCAAGGCATAGACCTTGGCATACCTTGTCATCCGAGTCACCGAATTCACCATTGGTGCCATTGGCTACATGCGAGGGACGACCTCAACGATCAAGGAATATAGAGGTTCTCGGTACTTCCTAGGAGGTCACCTATCCTTGTACTATTCCCCCCGGAGCTTGCTTAACCGTGGAAATCTCTTGCCACTAATTTACTCTCTTGTGGTGTCTGAAGAAGGGGAAAGACTAAGGTTGACATTACCCTGAACATGTTTTGGTCCCTCATGGCTTCACTCTTTGATTTCAAAGATTTTTTTTGAAGCATTTTTGGGGTGTCTTTTGGAGCCATTTTGGAATACTTTTGCACATAGTTCTCTTCACACAGGTCCAAGAACATCAAGAAGAGTGTTCATTGTACTTCTCTGACAATAAATATCAACCTTTGGGGCTGTGTTTTCAGCTACACTTGTAAAACTACAAGTTTCTCGAAAGCTTTTCAGTTTTGGTTGGAGCAGCTGCTACAAATTTATGCAGGTTTTTTTTCAGCCTAAGACATCAGAGTTGACAGACACTTGCAGGTGTTATTGGCTAGTTTTTGGGCTGTGCATTCAGCATTTTAGTATCATTTTACTGCATATATTGAGCACATACAGACCATGTACACTTCTGTGGATACCGCTTATGTACGTCCATGTGCTCATTGATATAGCGGTTACGTTTTTTGCATAAAGCCTTTTAGGTTTGATAAAGAGGGTCGTGGTGAGGTTTTCTTAACTAGGAGACACCCAGATGTCGGGGTCTCTTCTGTGATGCAGGTGGAAGACTTACCCAGCCTCGCCATAGGAGATGTATGATCATTGTTCATAGGTGCTCGATAAGCCTAGTTGGCTTCTATTGGGTAATTGATTATATGTAGTGGAGTTAGTGATTCATTATGCAGGTAAACTTGTCAGTACTTGTTGTTTTATGATATTTAGACACTGGTCATATGCTCATTTTGCAAAGGATACTCTGGTAAAAATTTTTCAAATTTTTGGTTTTATCAACTATATAGTAGTCGATTTACTCCTTGATACACTTATTCCTTGGTGTTTGGACTCTTCTAGCTCCATTATCATCCTATTCAGTTCTCTACCATCATGGCATCAGAGGTCTCAGGCACATCTCGTGGATCAAAGGTCTAGTGCTAGTGTTCAGAGGAGTGGTTGGTTTCCTAGGATTGGTTGTGGCCTATATGATGCCTAATATTGTTGTTGCGGCCTATAATATGGTTGTTGGTATTGATTTTGATACCTACCTTGTTGGTAAGGTTGCTGATAGTTTTGTCTGATAGCCTTCCTATTGTATGGACAATCTTGAGCTGTGTGGTTCATGTATTGTCTCTCAATGGTGCAATATGGAGCATTAGAGTTTCCTTGGGGTTGAGCCATCATTGGGCAGACATTAGCCATGTGATCTCCTCTACATGTATATTATCACTTCAATGGGGTGACCCTTGGCATTTTTCTATTTTGAACTCCTAGCTTCTTGGCCACTTTCTCAGCTATCTCATCTATCTTCGTGGAGGTTCTAGAGGTATGACTAGTAGAACTGTTAGAGTCCTTATAGAGTTTGGACAGTCCTAAGTCCTCACCCAAGTTGTCTTCTATGTCAATACATATCCTCACACACTCTTCTATGGATCTAGGCTCTTTCAAGTACACGTATGATCTCAACTTTGTGCTCAATAAGCCATCTAAAAACAAGGCCACTTGTTTGGCTATTGTGGGTAACTATTGAGTAGATCATCTTTCTAGGTACTGTCTGAACCTTCTTCCTGCCAATCGCATTGTTTCTTGGGGTGCCTGCTTGAAGTTGTGGATCAAGGATGATGTGTTATGCCTAATACCACTCTTGGAGAATTCTACAATGCATTCTTCTAGCAATTGCCCTATCTCTCGATAGTTGTGACTATTCAGGGATTGGAACCAAGCTAAGGTAGTGCCCTTAAGAGTCAAACCAAATGCCTCAAACTGTGTGAACAAGTCCTCAACCTGCTCATCTCTTAACACCTGTTTGAACTCGGCCACATGATCATAAGGGTCTCCGAATCCGTCGAAATAGTTCTTCATTGCCTTAACCACTTGAGAGGGTCAAAGGTTTCTTGAGTGCTCTCGTGTGTCTAAGCAATGGAAAATCATGTTCATCTCTTTGATGTCTATGTGCTCGGTGTCTCTCTCTTTCAGGTCTTTCACCCTCATGTCCTAATCTATCTCTGCCCACATGTGTGCAGAGCTTACCTCTAGTCTCTCTCTAGTTCTTTCCCGCTGGTTTTCATGAGCCTTGGATGATCCTGCTCCTTGGAGATCTTGGGAAACATTAGATCTTGGTGGAGGGAAAATTGATTCATCCTGCCAAGTGTATGCATGCCTATCCTACTTTGTTACCAAGAACATTTTCTCAGACGTGTTATCCAAATAGACAACTTTGCCTGGTATCTCCAAGTCCTTGAGCTCATAGATGGTGACCATTGGGCTAGGTTGGTTTGGCTTGAATCTCCAAAAGGCTTCCTCTATTTCCCTATTCAAGAATAGTTCTATGCTTTTGTTGTCTTGAGGGATCCAATCTGGAGTGATTACCCTAGTCAAGACTAACTTACCTCTAGGAGTCTTGGGTTCCCGTCCTAGGTCCCCTTGCTCTAGGTCTCCTATCTCATTCTCACGAATGATATTTTCCAACTCATCTGTCCTATCTGGTAGGTTGGTAACCACATACATGGTTCCTTCCTTATCAATGTACGACCCCTCTTTGAACTTGACTACTGGGTATTCAAGTCCAAAGGCTTGATCCAGATTTTTGAGTTGGACAACTGATCATCTTAGACCATCTTCATAGATGCGAGCACCTAATCGGTTGGTCCTGATATATTCCAATTAGGTGTTATAAGGGCCTTCTGGTGTTTGTAAATAAGCAGTACCTGAGGTACGTGTGGGTCTCTCCATGTTAAAAGACATTTCTGAGTCACTTGTTTCAGAACTTAATGTGTAGGGATAACCACTAAGTTGTTGAGCCCAAGACTTGGCTGTATGGTTGACACTAGCCTCAGATGATCTAATGCTTTGTCTATCCTTGCCTAAGTGTGTGCCAGATCTTAGGTTCACAAGCCTTGTCTTCTAGTCCCAAGGTTCTCTTGTATTGCTCAGAATCCTTTGGAAACGGATTTTGTATGAGAAAGTGATGCCAATTCAAGGTTTTGGGGGTTAAAACAGGGAAACAAGATCTCTCTGGGAGTACCCCAAAACAGGCGATACGATACCTCTTTTTCCACAATACATGATACCAGTAGTTAGGACGATATGATACCTGTGACTTTTCAGGACAATGCGATACCGGGACCGACACGATACAATACCACCAGGATGACTACGATCGCGATACCAGAACTTGATTATACGATACAAGAATGGTATCGTGATACCTCAAGTGGATATGCACGATACGATACCTCGACAAGTATCGCGATACACGGGAGTTCTGGTATCGCAATACCAAAACTCAACTGGACACGATACTTGGAGTTTTTGAGGTCCAAATTCAAATTGTTTTGCAAATATGTGTACCTTATGTCCTCCTTGTCAGTCCTATGTGCCTATAGATGCAAAATCTATCTCCAAATTGGTGATACCACCTGCGCGTTTCAACTCTGAACACCCTTTATGCTTCTTACTCTCAGCTGCAAGTGAAAAACAAGGTGAATGTATACTCGAAAATGAAAAAAATCAGAGAAGATGAAGATGGGGGAGATGGTGGTGATGGTGAAGATGGAGATGAAGAAAAACTCAGAAATTGAACTTAAAATGGTGATTTTTTTACCTTCTAACGTCGCTACTCTACGTCTTACCATCACACGCTCGTCCTCCAAGCTCTCTCCTCGGCAACGGCGCCAAATTTGGTGTCACTCTAGCACAATGGTAAGAACCAATGTGAGGAGCTTCACCTTATAAATTGTCAATCCGTGGAGACGTGAGAACTAGCATGAAGACTATGAGCAAGTGATGGCACAAGTGTGTGAGTGAAAGCACACAATCATGCACACACATACACACACACGTGCACAAGGTAAGAGCAAAGAGAGGAATAATAGAAGATCTTTGATTACAAAAGAAATCTCTTACAAAGCTGAAATATAAAACAAGCCAACCTCAAAAATGAGCTCTCCAGCCCTTTTTATAGTTTTTTTGAGTGGTTGTGGCCTTGTCCAGACCTAGTGTTCGGCCTAGTTAAAAAATAGGTTCCAGGGCTTATTTGGGAGCTCAAACAGAGTCTAAAAATTATGAAAATTGGCACGAGGATAGTTCTAATACTCCTCAAGCTCGAGGGCTACTCAGCTTAAACAAAATGGAGTTGCAAAAATGGAAAATGGTATTTACAATGGTTTTTAATTATAAAAATCACTATTTTTATAGGGATCTCTTCTGAAAATTTGACATGTGCCTCTTGGAGCTTCCTACATGCTCCTTCTTTTTGTGTGTCCACTTCTTTGATGCACTTCCATGCTTTGTGCTCCATCTTGAGTGTCAACACATGGTATAAAGTGGTAAGTGTATTCCAAGTATCCTTAGTTGCTTTGCAAGAGCAAATGTGAGGAATAATGGCATGTTTGACAGACAAGGCTATCAATGCATGTGCCTGAGCATCTCTACCATCCCAAGAAATTCGCTCAGCAGTAGGTCCAGCAGGAACTAGAGCACGAATAGGAATCTGAAGAATATCACCATCTTCAATGTTGTTTGTATCACCTTCAACAATTGTGTTTGCAGGTGTAATAAGATGTTTTATAACACCCTGCACAATATTCCATAGTCCTTTTGCAACTAATACATGACGCATCACATAAGCCCATAATGGGTAATTGGTATTGTCCAGCTTATCCTCAACAACTAGCATACAGAATACATCACTACTTTCCACCATGGCCACCGACTAAAATACCTTGATGCAAAAAAATGCATGGATCTCAAAAAGTTGAACAGAACTACCATATCAAGTTCTACTAAACCTGTAGCAAACTTCGAGATGCTTATACTGGCAAACAAAAACCTATATAGATCTTTGGCACAAAAAGATGAAATTACCTGCACAAGCATTATGATAGTGCGATTTTGAGAGTGTGACTCCAGAGGTGTCGATGACACCCTAGATGAAACGATGACCTACTCTGATACCAATTATTGGAGTTCGAGATCTTCGAAAGCACGCGAACAACACAAGGAAGAAGAAGAAGCTTGGATCACAACACACAATACTAAATGTATTACCACTAGAATGTACAAATATAAGTAACCCATTAGGGCTATAGGCGTATATACAAGCCAAGTAAAAAACCTCCTAAAGAGGGAAAAAGTGCCCTGGGGGTCCTAGTCTATTCACACACATCACTACCTAAATATATCAACACATAACAACAATACTACTGTCGTTTCATTACCCATCTCCATTTTTAAAGTGTTTAACTAAGAAAATATAACATCAAAATCATTTAAATGAGTAGAAACACTATCAATGTCCTTCATGGGAAGGTCATCTAACTTTCTCATTAGGTACACTTTATTTGATGTCATTTATTTTTCATGACTATTGCATAACTTCTTCCAAAGCTCCTTTGCACTTTCACAGTCCAATACTATAAAGTAAACATTATCTCTCAAGTGAAGTTGAATGTTAGACCTAGCCATTTCATTCAACTCATCCCAATAATCATCATCCATATCACAAAGCTTCTTTGAAATTCCATTTACTAGCTTCCATTGCCTCCTCTCAATCAACACATCTTTAATATGATTCTTCCATAAAGAAAGTTTGTGCCGTCAAATTTCTGAATCTCAAAATGGTCTTTGTCATGCAAGTTATAGATCCTCTTGGGAACACTGACATTATACTCCAATCCACCAAATGTGCTTGAGATCTGTGATGTCATGATGATAGAGAACTGACTAGAATAATAATGGAGCTAGAAGAGTCCAAACACCACTAAAACTCAAAAAAGGTGACCAAGTACCAAATTTTGGGAGAATTTTGGTAGATCCTCCCCCAAAAAAATGGATCAATGAACAAAAATGAACAATTAAAGAGATTATGTGAGAATATATGTGCTCACCAATAAGTGTATCAAGGGGTAAAGTCAACCACTATATACTTGAAAATCTCAAACTTGGAAAAATTTTGTTAGTCTCCTTTGCAAAATGAGCATATGAGCAATGTAGAAAACTCATAAAACTATGAGTATTGACATGTAAAAATGCACAATGAATCACTCACTCCACTCCATATAACCACTTAGCCAAAAAAAAGCCAACTAGGCTAATCGATCACCTATGAACAACTAGCATATATATCCTAGGGTGAGGCTAGATAAGCCTTCCACCTACATCACTGAAGAGAACCCAACATCTAGGTATCTCGTAGATAAGAAAACCTCACCACACGACCCTCTTTATCAATGTCAAAGGCTTTATGCAAAAACATAACCACTATATGAATGACCACGAGCATACATAAGAATACATAGTGTGTTTTTTGCTTAGTATATGCAATAAGGCATTGAAAAGTTCAATTTACAACCCAAAAAATAGCCAAGAACACTTGCAAGTGTCTATCAAATCTATTCTTTTGATCCAAAAAAACTTGCATAAACTTGCAATGGTTGCTCCCGCCACAAGTGAAAGCCTTCTAGAAAACTTGTAAGAAGACTCAAGAGCATGAAAATTTAGTGATAAATCTGAATGTACACTACCAAGAAGACACAATCTCAAGTGCCTCTAGTTCCAAGATTGATATTTGGATCAATCTTTCCACTTGCGTAGCTGAAAGTATCCCAAAATTACCAAATCAACCTCTAATTTTCCATAATTTTGGACAAAAAATCGATGCAAAGAGCCCAAAAAGCCACTGTGAAGGTTCCAAAATAATGTTAACCTCAAGTATCTTTACTCCTACAGTCACCAAGCAATTAGGGCTTAGTGGTTGGGAATCTTGTTAGTTAAGCATGCCTTGGGGAAACACTACTAGAATGTGTGACATCTTAGGAAGTGCTAGTACTTTGTCTTCCTTGATCATTGAAGTCCTTCCTCATGCGCAGCCATTAGTGCCAATGAGGACTTTGGTGGCTAATGACAAGGTATTCCAAGATATATGCCTTGGTCGCTTCCTTACTCACAAGCTTTGAAGGAATCCACAAAGTGTTGCGAATCGATCATCCTCGCTACACTCACACAATATCAAAAACTCCTACTGCAAAATGATGTAATACTAGTGAAGTGTTGCGAAGTACAAAACCGAGCTCGAGGGCAACATGCACGGTACTCCGCATAGACATGTATAATACTCAAAAACTACACAATACATAGAGATCTCAAACATAGATTTCCTAGGTTTTATAAACTGCAATCGAATTCATAGTCAGTGGCTTACTAGAACACTATATGTTTGATTAAAGAACATATACAAAAGTGTCTGATGGAATTTGGCCTTTCATATGGACACTAATGGTAACACTCTATGCACGAGAGTGGTCACAAAAGAAGTCATTATGTAGAAGACTCCACTAGCAATTGCAGTGGTCACATAGATTAGAACTTAAACACATGTGACTTCTCACACTCAAGGCCATATATGCTTGATGAAGTTGAGTATGCACATATCCAATGCTTCCAAGAACCTTGTATTTGATGCACTTAAGGATGAATTGCTATCTGATGCTTCCAAAGGTGCACTGCTATCTAATGCTTCAAATAGGGATAAATCACCAAAATGCTTGTAAATCCCTCAATATTGGTCCATTTAATACGTGGCTTAGCTCATTGAGAAGCTCTCAATAAGTGGTAAACGTTGAAAAAAATTTAGGTTCAATGCCCTATATGAAGCTCAAAAAACTAAAAACTCATTCAGCTCAAGCATTATTCACCTAAAACAAGAGTTTAATCATATTTAATCGCTTCAAAATGATACAAACAAGGTGATAATACTTTCATAACTCATGAACAAGTGTCACATACCCACAATCATTCATTACACTCTCATAGTACATTGCAAGCACAAATATGAGTTTATAAGAAGAGAGCTCACAACTTCATTCAACCAAAAAGTCTCTTTACAAGTGTAGTTGCAAACAATAGTAAATGCCCATTCTTCATTCTAAACAAGATTAGCATAATTTGTTTTAGGTGTGGAGGCCTTTGCAACAACCATTCCAACCTCTTTCTTCTTTGCCTCTTTTGCACCTAGTTTAGGAAAACTTTTTATGGCATTATAATTTGCCTTACAATATTTGCAAAAGTGTTTCTACTTTTTAATCTTCTTCTCATCTTTGTCTTGCTTCTTTGACTATGCAACATTAGCGAATTTTTGCTTACTAGTAGATGAGCTCCATTTACCTTTGCCCTTTTGACTAGCTAAGAGAGCTTGATCTACAACATAGATAATTGACCATTTATGTCAAGACTGATCTTCCTGCAACAAAACAAAGACTAACTCCTCAAATGTTAAGGCATTTGGATTGCCATCCATCATCAATCTAAGAGTATAAGCAAAACTATGATATGATTTCGGAAGACCCTTAGAACAATCTGCACAAATGAACGATATGGCAAGACTTCATAAGCAAAAATCAATTGCTTTTTCAAATCTTTGATCTTTATCAAAAAATTGTCCATAGAATCTCCTTCATTCATATGCTCACTCTTCAACTGTTTTAAGAGATAAGCAACATGAGCCTCATTTCTTGCATGGTATAAAGTTATAACTGTATCCCAAAAATCCTTTGCTCCTTGCAAGAGTGAATGTAATGGATAATGGCATGTTTGATAGACAAAGGTATCAATGCATGTTCTTGAGCATCTCTATTGTCCCAACAAAGTTTCTCTACAGAACTACAACATGAACAAGAACTTGAATATCGTCATCTTCAAAGCCATCTACATCACCTTCAATAACTATGTTTGCAAGTGAATATTCCATGACCCTTTTGCTACCAACAGATGACACATCATATATGCCCACAATGAATAGCTAGTACCATCCAACTTATTCTCAATAGCCAACATACAATATACATCATTGCTTTTATCCATGGAGAGTGACCAAATACCCTAATGCAAAAAAATGATTGTATCTCAAAAAGTTGAATAGAAATGTCGTGTCGAGCTATGCTAAAGATGTAGCATACTTTGAGGGACTTGTACTCGTGAATTGAAAGTTGTATATGTTTGGCATAAAAGGAGGAAATTCCATGCACAATCATTATGACAGTGCATCTAGAGGTTGACACAAGCTCATATCAAAGATGCCATAGAGCAAAGAAATTTTGAACTCCTACTATTTGTTGGAGTTTAAGGCTTACAAAAGCACACAAATAGCACAAGGAAGAAGAAGAAGCTTGGAGCACAACACAATACTAAATGTATTACCAAGTGAATGTACAAAGATAAGTGAATCATTAAGGTTATAGGCATATATACTAGCCATGGGAAAAAGCCTCCTAAATGGGGAAAAAAGTGCCCCGACAATCCTAAGTGTGTTCACACACATCACTACCAAAATATATCAATGATAGACTGGTAACATCAATACAAGGCAAGCTTAGCCACTTATAGTTCAAGGTAATCTCCACATTCCAAGCATGTTGACACATGAAATGCATCAATAACCTTCTAAATTCTTTGTTGACTTCATGCCATAAAGTGTAACTTACATAATTTATCATAAAAAGCAATGGTAGTCACATAAAAATGAACTCTTTCTTCATCTCGTGTGAACTTTCTTTCAACCAATGCCTAGTCACAAAAGGCCAAAATGTTACAATAATGTGTCAATATATTTTTTTGACACAAAGATATTCCCCCATGAACTTGCATAAATTGAATGCCGAAGTAATGATGTAAATGCCCGAAATCTGACATTTTAAAAGAGGCATGCAAATCAGCCTCAAATGCACCAATATGCTTCTCAAACTAAGCTCATTCCAACCATCATGAGCTTCAAGTGCAGAATGCTATGAACAGTGGTCATTGGACATGTATGAGCAAAGGTCTAATCAAAATTAATGCCTCTCTCTTTAGCATAACCTTAACAAGCCTAGCCTTATACCTTTCAACTATTCCATCAAGCTTACGTTTTAGCTTGTATATCCATTAAGTGTCAATGGCCTTTTTTCTTGCAGGAAAATCACATAAATACCTAGTACCATTCTTCATAATACCATCATATTCTGATTGCATGACACCCAATAAACTTTATGATTTTTGTGCTTCATCAAAAGAAATAGACTCATTCTCATGAAAAAGCAATCTGATGCAAAGGAAGCACTAAGAGAGCCTGAATGAGTATGATATGATAGAGGTGTGTCTAATTTGCAATCTCTCAAAGTCCGCACCAACCATTTAGGCATAGTTTTAGCCTCTTCAATGTCAGTCCTCTCATCAACAAGTGCATTATGTAAATCGACATAAGAAATGGAATGATTTACATCATTACTTGAAACTTGCAAATGATGAGAAATTACCTCATTTAGACTAGAACTTGATTTTCGACCTATAAAAAGAGGTATTAAAAAACAACATCATGGCTAATCAAAATCCATTTAGTCTATGGATGATACAGATGATAGCCTTTGCCTTCAAAACTCTACCCAACAAAAATACATTTCACTACTATCATCCGATTTCTTGCATTTTTGTTCAGGGAGTAATGCATATGCCAAATAACCAAAGACACATAGAAACCATGCCAATTTTGGAACAAACCAATCACAAATTGGTGATTACAAAGAATTTGAAGCAGGCTTATGATCAGATTGAAGTGGAAAAAGACACTTGAGAAAGTGAAGAGATTTCAGAAGTGAAATTTGTATACATCTATACATTACAGGTGGAGATTCTTGTAATCTAAGTTTAGATATTCCTTAGGATGATAAGGAGTAATGTAATAGACACGGGATAAGTCTAAAACCATATGTATATAAGTCAATGATGTATAGAAATAATAGTGAGAGTCATTTGAAGACAAGTGTCATAGAGATAGATGTGTAGAGAGTCTTTCTCAGGAATTTAGCGACGAGTTTTTCTTTGAGTTCTCTCAGTCTGATCATGTGGATCAGAAATCCTTTTGTACACATCTAATCTAGAAGCTAATGAAGCTATGTTCAGAATTTTATGATCCAATTCCTTTTCTACTGTGAGTATGATCAATAGGAACATTAGTATGTAAAAATCTGCAGATAGACTTCTTAGAGTCGCGCACTTTTCCGTGTCAATGTTTTGCTTAGATCTCATTGCATAGTGTAAATTTTTTAATGAGTGAGCATCCAAAATCTAAGTTAGAAGGTAAGGAAGCTATGGCTAAAAGCATTTAGCAAAATTGGATCTGTGCTGTGAGAAATCAACTTAAGAAGTTGACTATGTCAAAGTTGCCATTTCTGGAAGACAGTTTTGACATACTTTTGATCTTAAGGATCAAATTAAAGTTTTAAGGATTCTTTTGAAAGACTAATGATTGATATGATTGCACAAAGGTAACTTGGAGGTATATATATCATTATATTGAAGAAATTTGAAGATATGTACAGGTAATGAAGTCAATTCTTCAAGCAGACTTCTTGAAGAAGGAAAATTCTCACTCAGAGAAATGTTCATGAATGATTTGGTAAATCAAATTAACATTTGTGTAAAGTTTGGTCTATAACTGATATAGAGGTGCTCTTAGATCAGTATAGATCAAGTCTTTGGAGATAAAGAGGTCTCCAACAGTGGTATCAGAGCTGAAGGTGCAATACAAGTGAAGTAAAGGCATTGGAAGTCCCGACTGCTGCAGATATTGAAGTTCCTTCTAATTGAAGGTGGAAAGGGGCAAATTCTTGCAGATAATTTGCAGAAGTACAAAGTATGAGTTCAAAGGATCAAAAAGGATTGAAGCTTCATATAAAAGGTACACTTTACTCTCATAAATCATAGTAATTGCAGACACAGAAGATCAAAGATGGGAGAAATCTTGCAGATTGATAAGCTAGATAGGGAGAACTATCCAGCTTGGTCCATGAGGATGGAGGCACACCTCATGAGCAAAGATTTGATGGCATTCATTATAGGAGAAGAAGAAAAGCCTGAGTTTGCAGATCTTAGTATTCCAACTAGGGAAGAGCTTGCAGATTTGAAGACTTGGATGAGAAAGGATGCTCAAGCTAGGAGCATCATTTACATGGCTGTAAATGATTATCTTCTACCTCACATCAGAGGATTAGAAAGTGCAACAGATGTGTGGAATGCTTTGGAAGAGCATTTCCAAAACACAACCAAGTCAAGGAAGTCCTCACTTTGGGCTGAGTTCACAACTTTCAAGAAGAAGAGTTCACAATCAATTTCTGATTATGTGGCAAGGATGAAAGATATTGCAGATAGCTTGGGAGCTGTAGATGAAGACATTGAAGAGGATAAGTTGGTAAGGCAAATACTTACAGGTCTGAAAGGAGATGAGAAGTGGAAGCCTTTCATATTGTCCATAGAATCATCACTTGATCACTTTACTCCTGATCTTAATCAATTTCTAGGACACATGCTAACTTTTGAGCAAGACATTAAGGGAGACAATGATAGGAGTGCAAGCCAAGCTATGTACTCCAAGGACAAGAAAAAGAATGGCAAAGGGAAGCAGTCAACTGATGATGAAGGGACCTCAAGTCAAGCTAACTTTACAAAAGGAAAGATGAACTTCAGAGGTAAAGGAAGAGGAGGTAAGAACAAAGATAATACTAAAGCTTGTTGGATTTGTGGCAGAACCAATCATTTGGCAAATGATTGTTTGTATAACAATCAAAATGGTGGAAGTAATAACGAGAGTTTCAATCAAAGAGGTAGAGTAGGCAGAAACCAAAGAGGCAATTTCAGAGGAAGAGGTGGTAGGACATCATATGCTAGAGGAGGTGGAAGAAGTTTTCAATCTCAGTCCTACAACAACAATTATTATAATTATGCACTGAGTGGCAATATATCACTGATGACTGATATGGAAGCAAACGTGAATGGACATACAATTCAAACAGGTGACAATACCAAGCATAAAGTGGAGAGCATTGGATCAGTGAAGACAAAGAATGGAAGTACACTTTTGAGCAAGGTACTTTATGTTCCTACTATTCCTAAAAATTTGATAAGTGTAGGGCAAATTGTGGAGAAGGGTTATGAAGTCAGATTCACAAATGATGGTGTTTATGTGCAAGATCCAAATTAGGGATATAGAAACATTATTGCAGGTAAAAAAGAAGGAAGGTTGTTTACTCTCAAAGTCCAAGGTAATGTGGGACATGCTTTATTTACTTATGGAAGTCAAAAGATGTATGAGTTAGACCTATGGCATAAAAGGCTAGGTCATTTCAATGAGAGAGCCATAAAGGCAACATATGGTGTACAAGTGTGAAGCTTGTCAATTAGGTAAAGCACACAAGAGTTCATACAATAAATCAGGATATAAGTATTCAAATATGCTTGAATTGGTTCATACAGATGTGTGGGGTCCTTCAAGGGACTATAGCATAAATGGATCCAGATATTATGTGTTGTTTGTTGATGATGCAACCAGATGGATTGCTTTATATGTAATCAAGGACAAATCAGAAGTGTTCAAGACATTCAAGCATTATCATGCTTATGCAGAAAGGATTACAGGACAAAAGCTCAAGAGGTTGAGATCAGATGGAGGGGGAGAGTATTTCTCTAAAGAGTTTGATGATTATTTGTGGAATGTAGGTATAAAAAGAGAAGTAACTTGCAGGTACTCCCCTCAACAAAATGGGGTTGAAGAGAGAAGAAATAGAACTCTTGTAGAGTTTGCAAGAGCAATGACGAAGGAAAAGAATTGTCCAAATTACTTATGGGCAGAAGCTATCAACACTGCAACATACCTTGTGAATAGGTTACCTTGTAAAGCATTGGAGGGAAGAACTCCTTATGAAGCATGGTGGGGTAAGAAACCTACTCTTGATGTTCGGATGTTGAGCATATGCTTATGTTCCTTCACAATTGAGACATAAGCTAGAACCCAAAGTAGAGAAGTATGTGTTTATTGGATATGATGATAGACAGATGGGTTAAAGATTGTGGATTCCATCTACAAAGCAATTTCTTGTTACCAAAGATGTTACATTTGATGAGCAAAGCACATCGTATACATGGTCAACAAATGATTATGCAGATGACAAAGAAATACAAAGAAAAGGGAAGACAAAAGTAAGTATGTATGAACAAGATATTGATGATGTTGATTGTAAAAGTAAATTGCAGAATAATATTGAAGATGGGCCAAGATTTGATCCAAAATCAAATGTGGCTGAGAATTCAAGAAGTGCAGAGGTCAGAAGATCCTCAAGGGAAAGAAAAGAGCCTATAAGGTATAGCTATGATACATCTTTTCTAACAACAAAAGATTATGCTTACATTGTGAAGACAGAACAGGATCCAATCACATATGAAAAAGCTAAAGGAAAACAGAATTGGGAGAAGGCAATGCAAGAAGAGTATTCTGAATGGATACATTGCAGATGAAGTGTACATGGAGCAACCAAAAGGTTTCATGGATTCAATTGGATCAGATTATGTGTGTAAGCTCAAGAGAGCTTTGTATGGGTTGAAGCAGGCTCCAAGAGCATGGAATTACAGGCTTGTTAAGTTCTTGAATGAATGTGGATTTCAAGCATCAAAGGCAGATAGTAGTTTACTAGTGAAGGCAAGTGAAAATGGATACATATATATGTGTATTTATGTTGATGATATCATTGTCACAGGTACAGATGCTCAAGGAATTAATGAGCTTAAGAAACAAATAGAGAAGGAATTTAAGATAAGTGATTTGGGAAACTTATCTTATTTCTTAGGAATGCAGATTGTATATACTCAACATGGAGTATATGTTACACAACAGAGATACTTGAAGAATCTTCTGGTCAAATTTAACATGGAATATTGCGGGCCTTCAAGCACACCATTGGAGGTAAATCATAAGTTAAGTAGGTATGGAGGTGAAGAATTCAATGACATGAAGAAATATCAAAGTTTGGTAGGTAGTTTAATATATGCTACCTTGACAAGGCCAGATTTATCATATGCAGTAGGTGTGTTATCACAATTTATGCATTGTTCAAAGAAGACTCATTGGATTGCAGCTCAAAGGGTACTCAGATATATCAAAGGAACCCTAAATGAAGGCTTGTATTATGGATTTACTTCTGATACAAGAATCAAAGTGTTTAGTGATGCAGATTGGGCAGGTGATTCAGATGATAGAAGGTCTACTCATGGGTATCTCTGTTATATTGGAGATAAGTTAGTTTCTTGGTGCTCAAAGAAGCAACATACAGTTGCTTTGTCATCCACAGAAGCTGAGTATAAAGGAATGGTAGAGGCTGCAAAGGAAGTAATATGGTTAAAGATCTTGTTGAAGAGTTTTGGAACTGATTAGAGTACTCCAATTATTTTTTGAGACAATATGAGTTCATTATATTTGGTAGCTAATCCTATTTTTCATGCCAAGACTAAGCATATAGAGATTCAGTATCATTTCTTGAGGGAAAAGGTACTTGACAAAGAGATTGAAGTGATGTATACTTCAACAAAAGAACAAGTTGCAGATATGATGACAAAAAGCTTGGATGGACCTAAGCTACAGAGATTCAAAGAGATGGCAGGAGTGAAGAAGAATGGAATAATCACAATTAGTGATTGAGGGGGAGCTGTTGGAACAAACCAATCACAAATTGGTGATTACAAAGAATTTGAAGCAGGCTTATGATCAGATTGAAGTGGAAAAAGACACTTGAGAAAGTGAAGAGATTTTGAAGTTTGTATACATATGTACATTACAGGTGGAAATTCTTGTAATCTAAGTTTAGATATTCCTTAGGATGATAAGGAGTAATGTAATAGATGCGGGATAAGTCTAAAACCATATGTATATAAGTCAATGATGTATAGAAATAATAGTGAGAGTCATTTGAAGACAACTGTCATAGAGATAGATGTGTAGAGAGTCTTTCTCAGGAATTTAGCGACGAGTTTTTCTCTGAGTTCTCTCAGTCTGATCATGTGGATCAGAAATCCTTTTGTACACATCTAATCTGGAAGCTAATGAAGCTATGTTCAGAATTTTATGATCCAATTCCTTTTCTATTGTGAGTATGATCAATAGGAACATTGGTATGTAAAATCTGCAGATAGACTTCTTAGAGTCGCGCCCTTTTCCGTGTCAATGTTTTGCTTAGATCTCAATGCATAGTGTAAAGTTTTTAATGAGTCAGCATTCAAAATCTAAGTTAGAAGGTAAGGAAGCTATGGCTAAAAGCATTTAGCAAAACGGGATCTGTGCTATGAGAAATCAACTTAAGAAGTTGACCATGTAAAAGTCGCCATTTCTGGAAGACAGTTTTGACATACTTTTGATCTTAAGGATCAAATTAAAGTTTTAAGGATTCTTTTGAGAGACTAACGATTGATATGATTGCGCAAAGGTAACTTGGAGGTATATATATCATTAGATTGAAGAAATCTGAAGATATGTACAGGTAATGAAGTCAATTCTTCAAGCAGACTTCTTGAAGAAGGAAAATTCTCACTCAGAGAATTGTTCATAAATGATTTGGTAAATCAAATCAACATTTGTGTAAAGTTTGGTCTATAACTGATATAGAGGTGCTCTTAGATCAGTATAGATCAAGTCTTTGGAGATTAAGAGGTCTCCAACAGCCAAGCCTCATATGGAGTGATAAATTGTAGTGCCTTGGTGGGACCCTTGTTAAGTACATAGGTTGCACACATAACAACCTCAAGCTAGAATCTATGTGGTAAAGGCTGACTTTTGACCATACACCTTGCCATCTCCATGAGAGACCTATTCTTTGTTTCAACAACTCCATTTTGTTGAGGTGTATATGACATTGTACACTCATGTTTTATCCCACACTCAACCAAAGATGCATTAAAATCACAAGACATGTATCCCCCCCTGATCAGAATGGAGGGTGCCCAATTTACATGCTAACAATTTTTCAACCATAAACAAGAACTATTTGAAGCACATAAACACACTTTGGAGAATTCATCAATAAAATTCACGAAGTAAAGATAGTTCCCAAATGAAGCTATCTGCACATGTCCACAAACATCACTATGAATAAGCTTCAATTTATGAGCAGCTTGAACAAAGCCATATTTTGGGAAGGAGGAACGCTGCATTTTTTCCAAAATACAGCCTTCATGTTACTGTTAGTGTCCATGTGAAAGGCCAAATGGCCATCGGACACTTTTGTATATGTTCTTTTATAAAACATATGGTGGCTTGGTCAGCCACAGACTGTAAGTTCGATTGCATTTTGTAACACCCAAGAAGTCTGTGTTCGTGCTCCCTGTGTACTGTGTTTTTTTGTGTGTTCCTCAACCTATGAGTGGAGTATCGTCTGCAGCACTTGGAGCTCGATTTTCTACTTTGAGGATATCATCGTGGAGCTCTCAAGAAGGAGAGCATACTATGTTGTGAAATACTTCACTGGTATCACAGCATTTTGATGCAAAATCTTTGTTCCTTTTGTGCGAGCGAAGCGAGCACCCACCCACCCAAGGCTTTCTCCAAGGCTTACAACCAAGGTGGCAACCAAGGCATAGACCTTGGCATACCTTGTCATCTGAATCACCAAAGTCACCATTGCCGCCATTGGTTGCGCGCGAGGGAGGACCTCAACAATCAAGGAAGATGGAGGTTCCTAGTACTTCCCGGGAGGTCACCCATCCCAGTACTATTCCCCTGGAATTTGCTTAACGTTGGCAATCTCTTACCACTAAACTACACTCTTGTGGTGCTTGAAGAAGGGGAAACTAAGTTTCAAATTATCTTCAACAAATTTTGGGCCTTCAAAGCTTCATTCTTTGTTTTCAAAGCCTATCTTTGAAGCATTTTTGGGGTGACTTTGGAGCCATTTTGGAGTACTTTCATGCATAGTTATGTTCAAAAATGTCCAAGAACATCAAGAAGAGTGATGTTTGTACTTCTTTGACAAGTAATATTCACTTTTTGGGGCTGTGTTTTCATCCAGATTAGTTATCTACAGGTTTTTTGAAAGGTCTTAGTTGTGGTGGGAGTAGCCACTACAAGTTTATGCAGGTCTAAAGAATAGAGTTAAAAGACACTTGCAGGTGATGTTGGACAGTTATTGGGCAGTGAATTCAGCCTTTTAGTGCCATTTTACTGCATATATTGAGCACATACACACTATCTATGCTTTGATGGATACCACTTATGTATGTCCATGTGGTCATTGATATAGCAATTATGTTTTTTGCATAAAGTCTTTTATGTTTGATAAAGAGTTGTGATGAGGTTTTCTTAACTGGGAGACACCCAAATGTTGGGGTCTCTTTGGTGATGCAGGTGGAAGACTTACCCAGCTTCACCATAGGCGGTGTATGATAGTTGCTCATAGGTGTTCGATAAGCCTAATTGGCTTCTTTTGGGTAACTAATTATATGCAGTTGAGTCAGTGATTCACTATGCAGGCAAACATATCAGTACTTGTAGTTTTATGAGATTTTGACACTGGTCATATGCTCATTTTGGAAAGGATACTCTAGCAAAATTTTTCTAGATTTTTTGGTTTTGTCAACTATATAGTCATCGAATTACTCCTTGATACACTTATTGGTGTGAGCACATTTATTCTCACATAATCCTTTTGCTTGGTCATTACTATTCATTAATTCATTTTTGGGAAGACTGTTGAATTCTTTCCCAAAATTTGACACTTGGTCATCCTTCTTCGAGCTTTAGTGGTGTCTGGACTCTTCTAGCTCCATTATCATTCTATTCAATTCTTTACCATCATGGCGTCAGAGGTGTCAAGCACGTCTGGTGGATCAGGGTCTACTGCCAGTGTTCCGGGGAGGAGTTATAACTTGCAGGGCAAAGACCATTTTGAGATTTGAAAATTTGGTGGGACAAACTTTGCTCTATGGAAGAATGAAATTAAAGATGTGCTGATTTAGAGGAGGTAAAGGAAGCTAGTAAATGGAATCTCAAAGAAGCCTGTTGACATGGATGAAGATGATTGGGATGAGTTAGATGAAGTGGCTAGGTCTACCATTTGATTGCACCTGGCAGATAATGTTTACTTTACAATATTACATTGTGAAAGTGTAGAGGAGCTTTGGAAGAAGTTATGCAATACATATGAAAAGTAGACGGCATCAAATAAAGTGTATCTGATGAGAAAGTTATATGACCTTCACATGAAGGACACAAATAGTGTTGCTGCTCATCTAAATGAGTTTGATGCTATATTCTCCCAGTTATAGGCTTAGAAAATGGATATGGATAATGAAATGAAAGCAGTCTTGAGATTCATAGAAAATCTATGGTTGGCACTCAGAGTGGAGACACATATAATGTTCATGATTCTTACCAAGGAAAGAATCATCAATGTGGCAAGAGAAAGAACAAGGAAAATACTGGTCAACGGAATAAGAGTAGAAGTAAATCAAGGAAGAGGGATATCGAATGCCATTATTCTCATAAGAAAGGACACATGAAGAAAGACTATTATGCATTAAAGAATGGTAAAGATAAAGGATAAAATGTTGATGGGCATGTTAAACAACTACCTGCACCATCTACTTTGAGTTTGACGATTGAAGAAATTAATGCTATTTCTGATGATGGTGATGTGTTGACACTTGATCGCATTGTGCCAATTGAGGCTCTTATGGCTGATTCTCTTTCCCACACATGGTTGCTAGATTATGGTGCTTCTTTCCATATGACACCACATAGAGAATGGCTCTCTAATTATGCAGCAAAGTCTCTTGGTACTGTGAAACTTGGTTACTCTTACCAGTGTGATGTTGTGGGGATTGGAGATGTGGTTGTCTGGTTCATTGATGGTTCAAAATTTACTATGCATAATGTATGCCATGTACCTCAATTTTCATGCAGTTTGATTTTAGTTGCTCAACTTGATTACCTTGGTTACAGGGTGGTCTTCTATGCTCACTCCTTTTGCATATCAAAGGGCAATATGGTTATTGCAAAAGGAAGAAAAGTTGGCTTACTTTATCCTTTATTTGTATCACAAAAAGAACACTTGTTAGCTATTTTGAACAGCCTATGGCTTGTATTTGGCATGGCCATTTGGGCCATATATCATGTAGTGGAATGAAAAATATTTCTTGTTCTCGCTATGTACTTGTGTTATCTTTCTCTGTTTTTTCATTTTGTGAGCATTGTCAATATGGAAAGCAAACTAGGAATGTGCACGACACACATTGACTCTTCACTTTAGCCTTTAGATCTCATTCATACTGATGTGTTTGGTCCTATGCCCACAAGGTCATTAGGTGGTTCTCTTTGTTTTGTCACTTTCATAGATGATGCTACTAGAAAAGTCTAAGTACATTCTATCAAAGCAAAGGATGAGGTATTTCGTACTTTTAGAAAATGGCTTGCTTCAGTTGAGACTGAAAACGGAACTAAGCTTAAGGCCTTACATTTAGATAATGGGGGTGAGTATACCTCACATGAATTCAGCCTTTTCTATCAGTCTAGAGGAATTCGTAGAGAGTTTACAACTTCTTATACCCCAATACAAAATGGTGTAGCTGAACGGATGAATAGAAATGTTCAAGATAGAGTAGTTTCTATGTTGCATCATGCAAACCTTTCACAAGGCTTTTGGGAAGAAGTAGTATTGACTCCAGTTCACGTGATTAACATTTCACCTAGTACTGCCAAAGGTCTGAAAGTGGCACAAGAGTTATGGATAGGGAAGCCACCATATTATGATCATCTTCAAGTTTTTGGGTGTGAAGCATATGTTCATATACTTAATAATCTTAGACAAAAGTTGGATCATAAGTCAAAGAAATGCATTTTTCTTGGATATGTTTGAGAAGGACAATTTGGATATCATTTATGGGATGTTGAAACAAGATAAATGATCAGAAGTAGTGATGTCATTTTCAATGAGTTTAAGATGCATAAATGGCCCATTAAGGAGGCGTGAGAAGAGTGGTGTTTGAGGATACTAGTACTCTAGTTAGCATGCATAAAAATGTTGCACATAGGGATGTTCAAGACATTGTCCAATCAGATCACTCTGCAAATGTTCCTATTCAACAACCATTGAGATACTCTACACATGTTTCACATCCACATGATAGATATATTCAAGGTTTAGATCTTGTTATGCTAACAAATGCTGGTGATCCTTCTTGCTACAAAGAGGCTATGTAGACAATAGATCATGTCAAGGGAAGGCGTGCCAAGAAGAGTGAGTTGAATTCTATTCACAAGAATGGTACTTCGGATTTAGTACCTTTGCCAAAGGGCAGGAAATCTTTAACATGTAAATGGGTATATAAGCTGAAATTCACATCAGATAGTGCTTCTCCAAAGTATAAAGGAGGACTTGTTGCAAAGGGTCTTCAGCAACAACATGGTGTTGATTTCGAGGAAATCTTCTCTCCAGTGGTCATGATGACTACCCTATGCATGTTGCTTGGATTCATTGCAATGGAGGACTTAGAGCTAGTCCAAATGGATGTGAAAATTGCTTTCTTGCATGGAGACCTTACAAATGAGATCTATATGGAAAAAGCAGAGGGTTATGTAGTTCCTAGCAAAGAAAGTCTAGTTTGTAAGCTCAAGAAGAGCTTATATGGACTTAAACAGTCCCCTAGACAATGGTACCAAAAGTTTGATGCTTCTATGAAGTCTTAAGGCTATTCTTGAAGCAATGAGGATCATTGTCTCTACACAAAGGGATGCTCAGATGGCAGCTTGATATGCTTGATGCTTTATGTTGATGATATGTTGATTGTTGGGAATTCCTCTTATGACTTGTCAATTCTCAAAAAGAAGTTGAGTCAGACATTTTATATGAAGGATTTGGGGGATGCCAAACATATTCTTGGCATGTGTATTACTCTTTACAAAAGTAAAAGATGTATATACTTGTCTCAAAGTGAGTACATATCCAAAGTACTTCACAGGTTCAATATGCAGGGTGGAAAGGTATTGAGTACACCTTTACCCACATATGTGAAATTGAGCAAGGATGATTTCCCCAAATCAGATGAGGAAAATAAATTCATGACCAACATTCCTTATCAATCTGTTTGTGTTAGTCCCATGTATGCTATGGTAGCTACGAGACCAGACATTGCATTTGCAATGGGAGTTGTGAGCAGATATATGTCTAATCCTGGCAAGTAACATTGGAAAGTGATCAAGATGATTGAGATATCTGAGTGGCAGTAAGGACAAGTGTCTACTCTTAGGTAGACATTATTGGTTACAGAGATTCTGACTATGTTGGTCATGTAGACAATCGTAAGTCTACATCAGGGTACATTTTTCATTTTACTAGAGGTGCTATCTCTTGGAGATCTCGTCTTTAAGAATGTTTAGCTATTTCCACCATAGAAGCAGAGTATGTTGCAGCAAATGAGGTATGTAAGGAAGCACTGTGGCTTTCTCATCTTGCTTGTGATATGGGTCTACCTCAACATGTACCTCGTCTGCTTAGTGATAGTCAGAGTGCCATTGCTTTGGCCAAGAATCCTGTCTACCATGCACAGACAAAGGACATTGAGGTGAGGTATCACTTCATTAGAGATTGCTTAGCCACAGAGCGCATTATTCTTGAGAAGGTTCATACTCGAGATAATGCTGCAAATCCTTTGACTAAAGCTCTACCACAGGATCGCTTTCAACACTGTTGTCACTTGATGGGGGGTTACTTGATTCATGATCTTACACAATCACTTGTATATTGTGTAGCATGCTCATCAGGTGGGAGATATAGTTTGTATACTTACACATACGTATTCTTTATCATTCTTCATTTTTCTCCCGTAGTTACTTTGGCCATATTGGCCTTTAGTGGGAGATTGTTATTATTAGTGTCCATGTGAAAGGCCAAATGGCCATCAGACACTTTTGTATATGTTCTTTAATAAAACATATAGTGGCTTGGTCAACCACAGACTGTAAGTTCGACCGCATTTTGTAAGTACACCCAAGAAGTGTGTGTTTGTGCTCCCTATGCTATGTGTTTTTCTATGTGTTCTGCAACTTCTGTGCAGAGTAACGTGTGCGCCGCTTGGAGCTCGGTCTTCTATTTTGAGGATATCATCATGGAGCTCTCGAGAAGGAGAGCGCACTGTGGTGCATCACCATCAAAATACTTCACTTCACAGTCATGTTTACAAGGTGCTTGAAGTTTGGGTAGATGGGATGCCATTTCAAATTTTTGTAGGCGAAGCAAACTAGAAAAATTCAGATGACGAAAGCCAAAGCTTTGCATCTAAGATAACTTAAGAATCTTGAATTGCACGTATTGAATCATTCACATATTGTGCGTGTGTTATGAGCTTATACAACCCATGATATAAAAGCATAGAAGAAATAATAACATTACTATTTGAGAGATCATGAACTACACATGTCAACAACAAATTTGACAACCTAACCAATCTTGGCTAATGCTGAAATTAACAACATATTTTTCTTGATATTGGCACATACAAAGCATCTCACAACATGAAAGAAATGCCATCAACAGTAGCCATAATGATCTTACCGACCGCCAGTATAGGATAAGAAGAGTTGTTAGCACATGTGAGAGTTTGGTTCTAGGAGCACACTCAAGTGAATTGAAGAAATTGTGCCCCGAGGTAATATATTCAGTTGCCCAACTATCAAAGCACCAAACACTTGAGTCTACTACTAACATCAATTTCTCATGAGAAGATGGGTCATGGCTGCAAATAGTATTAAATACCCATTCTTCATTATGAACAAGATTAGTAGACTTTATTTTAGGTGCAGAGGACTCTGCATCAATCAAGGCCAGTCTCTTTCTTCTTTGCATCTTTTGCAACCAATTTAGGACAAATCTTTATGACATGATCATTTCCCTTACAATATTTGCAAAACTATTTTTGATTTTCTGTTTTCTTCTCATCTTTGTCTTCCTTCTTCAACTGTGGAGCATTAGCAGATTTTTGCTTACTAGTATATGAGCTCCATTTACCTTTGCCCTTTTGACTAGTTAAGAAAGCTTGATCTGCAACACACATAATTGACCTTGTTCTATCGAGATCGATCTTCTTGCAACAAAACAAAGACTAACTCCTCAAATGTTAAGACAATTGGATTAACTTTAATCATGAATCAAAGAACAAAAACAAAACTTTGATATGAATCTAGAAGACCATTAAGAACAATTTGCATAAGTGAAGTAAGTAGTAGGACTTCATGAGTAGAAATCAACCGCTCCTTCAATTCTTTGATCTTTGTCAAAAAATTATCCACAAAATCTCCTTCATTCATATGCTCACTCTCCAACTATTTTCATAGGTAAGCAACATGAAGCTCATTTCTTTCCTGGTATAAAGTTGTGAGTGTATCCAAGCATCCTTTTCTATCTTGGAAGAGCAAATGTGAGGGATAATGGCATGTTTGATGGACAAAGCTATCACTACATGTGCATGAGCATCTCTTCCATTCCAACAAAGTTGCTCTATAATAGGTGCAACAAGAATTGTAGCAGGACAAGGAGATTGAAGATCATTATTTTCAATACCATCTACATCACTTCAATAACTATATTTGCAGGTGTAGGAGGAAATTTTTTAACACCATGCACAATATTCCATAGCCTTTTTGCTACCACTACATGACAAATCATATATGCACACAATGGGTAATTAGTACCATCCAACTTATCTTCAACAACCAACATGCAAAATACATCATTGCTTTTATCCACATGGCCAATGACTAAAAACCTTGATGCAAAAAAATGATTGTATCTCAAAAAGTTGATAAAAAATACCTTATGAAGCTCTGCCAAACCTATGGTAGATTTTGAGGCGCTTGTATTGGTGAACTGAAACCTGTATATACATTTGGGACAAAGGATAGAATTGCCTACATAGTCACTATGATAGTGCATTCGAAGGCCGAAATGAGCTCAAATAAAAATTTTGACACCACACAATGAAGCTGTTTTGAACTTCTAGTCACCTTGAGTATGCTCACCAATTTTCGTGTTGTTACTCAATGGAATAGTCAATGTCTCCCCTAGAAGGTGGAAATTAATTGAGCGGCGCTGAACCAGGACGGATGAATCTCCCCTAGAAGGTGGAAATTAATTGAGCGGCGCTGAACCAAGACGGATGAACCCGGACAGGTGCCGAAAAAAGTGGATTCGCGGTAGCAGACTTCTATTTAAAAGCACATAAAGGGAAGCGGAGAAGATCGGCAGTTTTTTTTTCAGAAGGAGTCTCTGTTCTGTTGAGTACTGTAGTGAGTAGGGTTGATCACATCGCGAACTGAAGTATTTGGAAATTGCAAGCATCGCATTTATTCTGTTGTCTGTTATAGTGAATCAATTTGGGAGATTGCGAGCATCATATTTTAAGACTATGTATGAGACCTTGATGAGTACATTGAGTTCTGTTCCATTCTATTCATATTTAATTATTCTGCTATTCTTTTGGTTGAATCGATTCCTATTTGGTAGTCTTGTGTTGTGAGTCTATTTGATGATCAGTTATATACGATTCTGTATCTCTCGGCTGTAAGATTATGTGTTTGTTGTACTGTGTGAGACTGCGTAAGGACAAAGTTAGTATCTTTTCGGTTAAGTGACCAGGTTCTATACAATAATCTGCGGTCACTGAGTATTCGGTAAGGATCTGTGTGTGGTCAGAAGTCTTAGTAAGTTATTAATTGCGGTAGAAATCTGTAACTCGAGCCAGTATACGAAAAGTTTGACGTAATCTCGATCCGAGTTGTCTGTGTCTTTTGTTCGGTGTGTTTACTTGTCACATGGAATCGTCTTATTGAGAAGTATTTAATTAGTGAGAAGAACGTATTCTAGTAGTTGTAAGTTACGGCCGGATCACTGCGTTATTACCATAGCATATTCAGTCCGAACATTCTAACAATCACCGTGCCAAAGAGTAGTCAATATTCAAACTCACTCACTGTGTTAAGACGTGAGGAAATACTTACGATTGTGTAAAGGATTGGGAAAATAGTACAGGGCCTCTATCTAACAGACCCCTACCACTCCCAAGAACCCGAGGACCGGATAATACTCTTCCAAAAGTTGGATTGAAGTATTATTGTTCAACATTGGCGATCCTGCTGGGGATGTGGCATTAAGATTGCCTGGTATTGTGTTCAAACTAAATTTTGTTGGAAGGACAGTAGCAACAAAATCAGATTGTTGCAATACTGTTTGTTCGTAATACTATATGATCAGTACGGAAATGCTACATGCCGATTACTCGATCAGGTGAAAAGTATCCCAAGAATCATCAGTTAGGGGTATTAAGAACAACTTTGGGAGGTACTAGTGCAATTAGACCTGACCCAGTTGTCGAAAAAGTGACGAACGATAACACTGATTCCGGTGAAATTACGATAGAATGTAGTACATCTCTAGAATTGCCTGGTGTTACTACGGTGCAGACTGTCGAAAATACAGCAATTTTGGAACCTACCAAGGCGCAGTTGGAATCTAGTCTACAAGTTTTCGGAATAGATTCAGATACGATTAGAAACACTTTAGGGAAGGAAATTAATACAGTCGAATCTACGCTGTATCCAGTCATAATTTTGAATCCTTCTGGTGGAATTTCGGTAAGAAAAACACAGTTTTTCGGTGACGATTTAGCAGTTTCGGCTGAATCTTCAGCTCAACTACAACGTTTGGAAGCAAGTCCTCCTACTTTAGATATCAAGGAGGAAGGGAGATTATTTGAAACAGAAATTCGCAATATAGTAAGTAAGCTAATTGCACCGGAAAGTGTGCCATTTGGCGAACCAAATTCCGGTAGTTCAGAAACTCAAACCAGAAATACAGAAGGAGTGTATAATACATTTACGATGAATGAACAACCGCAACGACAATTAGGTCAACCCAGATTGGCTCCAACGGGAGTAACATACACAAAGTTTAGTGGGTTTCCAGGAGATGATCCAGATGCTCACGTACGCACCTTCGAAATCAGTTACGCTGTTCTCAACCATCCACCGGATCCGGCATACAAAGCAATTGTTTTTCAATCTACACTTGTGAATGAAGCAGCAAGATGGCTTACTGAATATGATATTAATCATTTCGGTACTTATGAAGCAGTACGAGACGCTTTTCTGCAGCGATTTAGGCTGAAAAAGAATCCTGCAAAGATCTTTGAGTATTTACAGAACAATAGACAGAAACCAAATCAAACTGTACAAGAATATGCTACCCTTTTCAGAACTCATTTAAGACAGTTACCCCAGGCTCATGCTAATTTACCAGACGATGTTATTACACAGTGGTTTATCAATGGCTTACTTCCTCAACTTAGGCAAATCATGATTATAAGATGTGTAGGAGCCATGACCCTCGATGCAGTGATAGCAATGATCCTTCAGCTGGAAAACAAAGTCGGTGGATTTTCATAGGATTTGGAATGGATTAAAACAAACAAACATGTGGCTGAAGATATAACTAGGCAAGTATATTGCACCACCTGCAAGAATTCAGGACATATTAGTGCCCAGTGTGCGTTAAATCAGACCTATTGCGCCATCTGTAACATTGTGGGACATACCACTGAGAATTGTGCATACAATGCTAGAAGACAAGGAGCAGCAACAATTAATACAATTATTCAGGAACAAGGGCAGTCATCCAATCAATATGTACCCCCACATTTGAGACACAATCAACAACAAGGGTATCGACATTATCGAGGACAGAGGAACAACAACTATAACACACTGCGCTGGCAGAATGGACCACCACCGGAAAATCAAAATTTACCACCACCTCGATGTCATTTCTGTGGACAATTGGGCCATATTAGAAGATTCTGTAGAGATGCAGCGGAATATGATCAAAGGAAAAAGGAACGTCAAAACCCAATGGCCAATGTGGTAACAATCACACCTGTAGAGACGCAGGCAGCAGCAGTTCAAACGCGTTCCGGTAAACAATTGCAACCAGCAGCAGAAGTATTTGAGCCAGGGATACGTGAACAACACAGAATGTATCATAAGGCTAGCCAGTGGACTACCGTAGAACCACCTGTTTTTCCAGAACCTACTCCAGTGATCCAGTCCCCGGATACGACACAAGTTCGTGCTGACAATACAGAAGCAGGTACATCATCTGCAGTAGAATTACCACCTTCAGACCAAGCTTCGTCTTCAACAGTTAAGGAAGATGCAAATCAATTGCAACCAACTTGGGATATATTGTCAAAAGCATCCATCACACTGCCTTTCGGGCAATTACTGGCATTAGTACCAGGAATACGCCAACAATTTCAACAACAGTCTACTACAAAATCTGCTTGTATTCCGACTACCGCAACAGTACAACCAGAGCCAGACTCTACGGTAGATCACTCAGTTCCTCTGATTACGGTATGGTTTCATAAACATCAAATTCCACAAGTTTTAATTGATGGGGGGTCTGGCGTGAATATTGCCACTGCGTCACTTTGTAAGAAGTTAGGATGGACTAAGATAGAACCAGTTCAATTCTTTGTTAGGATGGTTGATCAATCTAGAGTTCATCCAGTAGGACTGGTCCGAGATATACCCATTACTGTCCAAGACACAACATTCAAGATGACTTTTGTTGTTCTTGAATTGCCGGAATCCACCCTAGACTACAATCTACTTTTCGGTCGTCCTTGGTTGAAACAAGCCAAGGTAATCCAAGACTGGTCAGCCCAGGAACTTACGTTCAAAGATAAAAATCGCAAATGTGTTGTAAAGTTAGATGCTATACAACCCTGTGAGTTACATGCTCGACCATATTTTGCCGAACCAGTCCATATGTTAGATGGGTTGTCGGATGACGAAGAAGAAGAATTTCTGAAGAATAATGTTGATTTGATGACAGTAGGAACTATTGATCTACAGTCTGTGGTAGATACCTGGAATGCTTCAGTATGTACAGTAATACCCATTGCCGAAGAAATTAAGGAGGAAGATACCATTTCAATTCAAGGTAATGAACTACAGCAACTTCTCGAACCATCAGCTGATAAAGAGAAATATCAACAATTTTATGTTCCAGAAGACCAGTTAATTACTTATAATCTCGGAGATGAAGACCACCCTCGTCCTGTAAAGATAAAGCAAAACTTACCTGAAGCCTTTCAAGCAGATTTAATCAAGTTACTCCAAGAATTTACTGACGTCTTTGCATGGGATTACAAAGACATGAAGGGCTTGGATCCTCGTATCTATCAACACAGAGTTATGCTAAAACCAGAAGCGAAACCGATAAGGCAAACCAGCTACCGGATGAACCCACACTATGCATCACAGGTAAAGGCTGAACTTGATAGGTTATTAAAAGTGGGATTCATAGTACCAATAGAGCATGCGGAATGGATTTCACCGATTGTAATTGTACCGAAGAAAAACAAGCAATTGAGAATTTGCGTAGACTATCGGAAATTAAATGCTGCAACAATACCGGATCCTTTTCCGATTCCTTTTTTGGATACTATGCTTGACAAAGTAGCAGGTCATGAGATGTATTCATTTCTAGATGGATACAGTGGATATAATCAAGTAAGAATGGCTGAAGAAGATATACCAAAAACTGCATTTATTACAAATTGGGGTGTCTTTGCTTGTACCGTAATGTGGTTTGGATTGAGGAATGCGCCAAGCACATTTCAAAGATGTATGCAGGAGATATTTTCTCCTTATCTCACCTCATTTATGCAAGTATACCTTGACAATTTTTCAATTTTCGGTAAGATGATCGCACATCTAGTACATTTACGATGTTGCTTTCAGAGATGTAGAGAATATAGATTGTGTTTAAACCCAAACAAATCTGTGTTTGCGGTTTCATGTGGTAAGTTACTTGGTCACATCATATCAGCACAGGGTATTCAAGTTGATCCTGATAAAATTTCAGCATATTAGAAGCTTCGGTGCCTAATACACCTAAGGAAGTAATGCGTTTTATGGGTCAAGTGAGATGGCATGGAAGGCATTTACGGTGGCTTGCTCATGTGGCAATACCACTGAACAAATTAATTTCCAAGACTCAAAGGCAATTCGAATGGACTTAGGAATGTCAGATAGCATTTGATCGACTGAAACAGTTATTAACACAGGTTCTTATTTTACAGCCACCAGATTGGGATCACCCATTTCACGTATTTGTTGATGCATCTGATATAGCAATAGGAAGTGTACTGATGCAACAAACTGATAAATGGTTTAGACCAGTATACTATGCTAGCAGAAGATTAGCACCTGCAGAGAAGAACTACTCGGTAACTGAGAGGGAATGCTTAGGACTAGTGTATTCGGTAAAAAAATTCAGACATTATTTGTTGGGCCGAAAATTTACATTTCATGTCGATCATGCTGCACTTGTTTACTTGGTTCGACAGCAACATATAGGTGGCCGCCTAGCACGATGGGTTCTACTATTGCAAGAATTCGACTATGATGTCGTACATCGGCCAGGTAGTTCACATGCCTTAGCAGACTTTTTGTCACGCTTAGATTCAGGTGAACCTCCGGTTGGTATAAATGATACAACGCCAGCCATTTATACTTCAGAACCAACTACTGAGGAATTGTCAAACCAACCAGTACCAACTACGTATTATGATCAGTTATTGACCTTCCTTTCAAATGGATGTCTACCTTCTGAGGTCCCCACAGCTACACGCCGAAAAATTGCAGGTTTTAGTCGAAGATTCCGGTTAGTTGCTGGAGAACTTTATTATGCAGATCATACAGGAACCTTACTCCGGTGTGTTCCTACACATGAAGTAAATTCAGTCATCAATTTAGCTCACTCAAGTCCAACAGGAGGACATTTTGCAGCAGATCTTACTCACCGAAAAATTCTGCAAGGTGGACTTTGGTGGCCAACTATGTACAGAGATGTATTGGAATTTATCAAAACTTGTGATAACTGTCAAAGAACTGGACAACCACTACAACGCCATTACTTTCCACTTCATCCAGTACTTCCTTTAGAACCATTTCAGAAATGGGGTCTTGATTTCATTGGTCCAATCACACCTCCCGCGGTATTCAGTAATAACAGGTATATATTGACTTGCACAGATTACGCAACCAGGTGGGCAGAAGCATGGCCTTTACGATCGGCTACAGCAGTTGAAGTAGCGAAATGTCTAGTATCAGATGTCTTTCCAAGATTTGGATTGCCACTAGAGCTTGTTTCAGATCAGGGCACCCATTTTATGAACAAATTGATGAAAGCATTAACACAGTCATTCCAGATCAGTCATAAATTCAGCTCACCATATTATCCTCGTGCAAATGGATTGGCAGAAAGTACCAACAAATCTTTGCTGAATATGCTTCAGAAATTGACTAGAGAAACACCGGAAAGATGGGATCAGTTGCTACCTGCAGTCTTATGGGCCTATCGCACAACATATAAGGTAACCACTGGTTTGACACCATTCAAATTAACCTATGGACTAGAAGCAATAGCTCCGATGGAAATTGTAATACCAAGTTTAAGAGTAGCAATGTCTCAGAAGCTTCTACCCGAAGAGTCATTGGTATTTCGGTTGGAAACACTTAGAGAATTAGATGAGCACCGATGGCTCAGTTTCTTAACTATGAAAGAAATCCAACTAAGACAGGCCAGGACACATGACCGTAATTTAAAGACTCCAGTATTTTCGGTAGGACAGCTTGTTCTTTTTTACAATGCGAAGTCCAATAGATCAGCAGGAAAATTCAAGTTACGTTGGTTCGGTCCATTCAAGATTTCAGAACAAGTTGGTCCGGCTACTTTTCGATTGACTACATTGACTGGACAACCACTTCCAAAAGCGATAAACGGTTCCAAGCTACGGCCGTATCAAGTAACGTCACCACGGCAATAACAAGGGTACACAGCGTACCGCAATTTCTTAATTTTCTTTTTGTCTTTTAATTCCTTTTTGTTTTAATTTGGTGTAATCAATAAAGTAAGTGTAATCGCCGTACTTTAATATCTATTTATGTCAAGCCGCCCGCTCCTTTTTCTCTCTTTGCATGCATGCACACAAGATATAGACATTACTGCCCGTTTTGTGTAATTAGTACCGTTTAAAATATTCTCTGTATAAATTTCTTATATAACTCACTTAAACTCACCGGATAGGTAATATAGTATTTTGCGATCACGGCTGTATTTTCTGAATACTTGAGTTTTGCGTCTTGTATCTGTGCGTAATGGAATCCCTAGCAAACTATACAGCTTTTGCTGATGGTATCCCTGCTGAAGTAGGAAATTACCTGCATGTACGAGGATTGGGTAGTTTCGCCGAGCTTCCCTGGCACTCCGTAGAAGCTCACCCCTTCTTCGCACAGATCATTTCTGCTATCGCTCGAGTATCGCCCACCGAAAAACAATGGGTTTTCCTCTCCTTACCTTCTAGAACTGTGATCACATTCCAAGCGTTTGCAGAAGTATACCATTTGACTCCACAAGGCCGCGAGAATCTCCCCATGATTTTGGTAACCCGAATGGCAGAATTGTTCCTTCGTTATTCATCTAATGAATACGCCATTCTCTGCCGACCAGAACCCGAAAGAACTGCATTACAATTCCTAGTTGCTATACTCAATTTTCAGAAACGTACCTATGGTATCTCTCGACCTTTTTATTCTGCCATCGATATAGCTGCCCGAGAACATGTTAACTTTGCATCGTTTTTCTTTCAACGTATTCATAAGGAGTGCGTCTCAATTATGAAGCAAGTTAACAAAGGCAAAACCCCGAGGTCTCGACTGCCACACATTCTGTCATTTCTGTTTCCAACTATAATGCAAGCACAACCACCACCAAGAGGACCAGTACTACAGATTGAAGAATCAGCGCAACCTTTAGATGAAGACGAAGAAGATGAAGAAGAGATTAATCAGTTATTCAGAAGTAAACGAATCAGAATCAGTTCTTCTGAAAGTAAGATTGCAGGTTCAATCGGACAAGACGAAGAAGTACAACAGGAGATCAATCAGTATTCAGGTGGAGTAACACTAAAGGAAGCCGAACAATAGCAAGAAGTACAACACGACACAAAACAACAACACGAAAAACAAGACAAATCAGTAGAGAATGAAGCTGATCAGCAAGACAAAGAAGCAGAAACAGAGGCCAAGCATCAAGATGAAGAGAGGTTCCATGATACAAATACGTCGATGCACCAGGAATCATCAGCGTATTCATTAGCATCTGAGCATCTACAAACGCAGAAGCAAACTGAAACGGAAGCAGTGTCAACTGATAAAGTCTGTCAACAGCAGCAGCAAGAGAACCAACAAATCCATGAACGTCAACCTACTAATGATGCACTGGATAAGCTCCTGAAGGCAGCAGAAACAACAGAAGTCGGCTCCTCAGCGAATGAACAATAGGATGCAAATAAGGTAATTAGCTCTAACGCAGCTCTTCCCATTTTACCACCGCAAAATGAAGCACATCCCATCCAAGACCACCCTGACGATACATCATCATCTTCCCCTAACTACTCACCACCGAATTCTCAACAATTACGCACCGATACGTTTGCCCAACCACGACAACTTCCACAAACACAATCTGTTCAGGTATTTTCCGAATTAGCATCAATTGGACAGTTTCTTATTAACCTCTCCCAGCAATTACCTGCTCAGATAAGAGCTGATACAGACAATATCTACAAGGAGTTGCAGCATAAAATAGAAATACTGGAAGCCGATATCACTCCGCTTCAAGAAGAATTATACATAGTAAAAGCAGAAAATCAGGCCCTACAAGAACAGGTGAAACAGCTGCAAGAACGACTCAGTGACCAAGAAGATATAACAAAACAACGGGATGAAGCTCTGGAAACAATAAACAATCAAAAAGAAGTGTTGACAGAAGCCACTGCAGAAATCAATAAGTTAACACAGAACTTCAAAGATGCAGAAGATGTCAGAGTAGCATTAGGCAACTTACTGGAAGAAACTAGATTACAGCTAGCTCAAAAAGAATTCGAGTTGGATACTACAAAAAACAGTTTATCAACAGTTAACAACATACTGCATAAGTATCTCATTGAAGAGCCTCAGAAACAGAAAAGACTAGCAGATACGAAAAGGGCAAGAGATGCATATCATAAAACGATCCAGTTTCTTAACCAACAGTTAGAAAGGCTCGACAATCAAGTACGCAACCAAAATGATTACATCCATGGAATGCAGCAACAAGTAACAGATATGAAGACGGCCAGAGATGCAGCATTGGCCAATGAATTTTATTTACAGGAAGCATTCTTACAAACAGAGGCTGAAAATTTACTTTCGGAAGCTATTGCGCTCAGTTCGGTGCGGACAGATGCCCAATTATTAGAACCCGACACCCTGAAAAATGTATTAGAAACGCTTAAGAAAAAGATTGCCCGTATCTTTCGATCAGCTAGAAGTATGTATTTAGAAGGTCTCGTAGCAGAACTATAGATTTCGGGCCTACAAATCCGGTGTTGTACTGATATATTTTATTAAAAGTCATGATTTTTGTGCATAATACTTTTCGCACATGTAAAAGACGTTCCAAGTCCAGCATCGATCTCCAGAATGATGATTTTTAATTCTAGAATTTCGGTAAGAAGCATGAAGTGTCATGTCCGAATGAAATATCATCATTCTAGCAAATGGAAGTTCAAGTTCTAGTACTTATAAAATGCGTATGCCCGGCAAAGTATTTTTTCTGTATAGTATTCTGCGAGCTCTTGTGCTAATTTACAAAACTTCTAGCACATTATTTTCGGCAAAGTCTTACAACCATGTCTGAATCGGATATACTGAGATGGCGACTCAGAAAGCGCACACTTACACAGAATCGTGTTGTGACTACAACCGATACTACATTACAGGATGATGAAGATGACTCAAGAACTTCGGCAACATCACCAGGTCTACATAACAACATATTATTTTCTACAGAATTCAAAATAGAGTTTGACATCCATTCAAGGGGAAATGAGAACTGGTTACGGAGGATCGGACTCCTACAGTTTGCTAAGTTACCCTGGGAACAGTGGACAGGTAACGACGATGCAGAGAATCAGTTACACATTATGCGACAAACAAAAGGTTTTCTTGAAAATCAGGTACAATTTTCACCGCAATTAGTTTCGTCAGTATTTCAATTACCGTTGTATGAAGAAGCAAATTTCCCCAAATGTTCTTATAACGACCTGAGAAAAGAATTTGGTAAGGGCGAAGGTCGTAGACGCTATTTTATGATGAAGAATGCCACATATACTCGCCGTGGACAATTTAAATGGTACTTAGAAAGGCTCTGCTTTATAGTCAGATTTGATCTTATGTCTAGAGAAAATTTTTCGCCTCTCGTACAAGCAGAGAAAGGAGGAAAAGTGAGTTGGGCTCACTGGTTGTACAATCATTTACACAAACAGTTTTTTGTTGGGGACAAACGCAGGTCCCAAAAATACATTCATTTACCAGTGTATTTAGCTGCCATATTTAGTTTTGCCCAATCTGTAAAAGATAAACAGTTACACTGGTCCCCCTCTTTTTACCCCGAACACCACACAGAGCCTCAGGAAGAAGCCCAACCCTCCACCTCGGCTACATCTTTACTCCACACAGGTAACAGCACACAGAATCAAACAGTAGGGACGCCATTTCGGCTGTCCATTAAAAGACGAATGGCAGACAACGTGCCAACTGCCAGTCCAAAGCAAGCACCGGATGACCCCCAACCCGATTTTGTTACAAGAATGCAGAATCAACTCCAAGAGGTTTCCAATATTTACGGCAACAGGAACAAGCAATTCAGCACCGAAACGAGTTGTTATTAGCAACGATGACTAAGTCCAATTCAGTAATGACACAGATGCAAAAAGAATTGGACGACAAAGATGCGTTAATACAGGTGTTACAACAAAACAACCAGCGTATTACGGCCGAATTGATCACCGAAAAAAAATATGTCCAAGATCTTAATCAGTGGCAGCAAGCTATCCAAACACAAATTCAAACCGAAATGTCCAGTTTTTCTACCCTGAATGCTCACCTGCAAGCCGAAAATCAACTTTTGCAGTCAAGAATACAAGTATTGCAGGAGTTCGAAAAGCAGATATTAAAAGATGAGGGTGTAGAACTAAATGCCACAATGATGACAAATGTGGACATAGATTTATTAAAACAACAGTTGGATAGCCATATTCAAAATCGCTGGACACTTTTTCGCAGGAGATGGCTAGCTATACTTGTTCCGCCACTAGAACAAGTACGATCAGAAAGGATTGGGGAGTCAAATCCTGGCATGGACCGACAGACACTGTAAAAGGATATTTCAGCCAGGTGGTGATAGGATACTGTATGGGTACATGGCTTCTGCAGAAGACATGGATATTTTCAACAAGTATGGCACATACATATCCAAGTTGGTAAAAACACGCACAAACTTTCAAGAAGAAGAGGATTCAACAGCACAGAGGGTACTTTGATTCCATAGACGAAGCGATTAAAGCACATGATCAAGAGGGTGGGTCCAGCATATAAGAAAGCGGGACTTCATGAAGAGGCAACTAGACCAGCTATACGAGTTTGAGGAAGTTCTGGAGAAAAAGACAACCTATCACATACAGTGACACATTCGAGATTGAAAGATATTTGCTGAATCACCAACAGGATATTGGCATTATGAAAGTTTAGCCAGAGCCTTTCTGGATGCATGTAAAGAAAAAGAACAATGGGATAGCCCACGCAAAAAGGATATTACCAACAGTACTACACTTGCGGGTTCGAGTCCACCGTGCGTGCCAGTGTTACTCAATGGAATAGTCAATGTCTCCCCTAGAAGGTGGAAATTAATTGAGCGGCGCTGAACCAGGACGGATGAATCTCCCCTAGAAGGTGGAAATTAATTGAGCGGCGCTGAACCAGGACGGATGAACCCGGACAGGTGCCGAAAAAAGTGGATTCGCGGTAGCAGACTTCTATTAAAAGCACATAAAGGGAAGCGGAGAAGATCGGCAGTTTTTTTTTCAGAAGGAGTCTCTGTTCTGTTGAGTACTGTAGTGAGTAGGGTTGATCACATCGCGAACTGAAGTATTTGGAAATTGCAAGCATCGCATTTATTCTGTTGTCTGTTATAGTGAATCAATTTGGGAGATTGCGAGCATCATATTTTAAGACTATGTATGAGACCTTGATGAGTACATTGAGTTCTGTTCCATTCTATTCATATTTAATTATTCTGCTATTCTTTTGGTTGAATCGATTCCTATTTGGTAGTCTTGTGTTGTGAGTCTATTTGATGATCAGTTATATACGATTCTGTATCTCTCGGCTGTAAGATTATGTGTTTGTTGTACTGTGTGAGACTGCGTAAGGACAAAGTTAGTATCTTTTCGGTTAAGTGACCAGGTTCTATACAATAATCTGCGGTCACTGAGTATTCGGTAAGGATCTGTGTGTGGACAGAAGTCTTAGTAAGTTATTAATTGCGGTAGAAATCTGTAACTCGAGCCAGTATACGAAAAGTTTGACGTAATCTCGATCCGAGTTGTCTGTGTATTTTGTTCGGTGTGTTTACTTGTCACATGGAATCGTCTTATTGAGAAGTATTTAATTAGTGAGAAGAACGTATTCTAGTAGTTGTAAGTTACGGCCGGATCACTGCGTTATTACCATAGCATATTCAGTCCGAACATTCTAACAATCACCGTGCCGAAGAGTAGTCAGTATTCAAACTCACTCACTGTGTTAAGACGTGAGGAAATACTTACGATTGTGTAAAGGATTGGGAAAATAGTACAGGGCCTCTGTCTAACAGACCCCTACCACTCCCAAGAACCTGAGGACCCGATAATACTCTTCCGAAAGTTGGATTGAAGTATTATTGTTCAACAGTGCAATTATGAGACTATGATCGAAGGGGTGTTGACAATGCCCTGGATGAAGTGATGACCTGCTGTGATACCAATTGCTGGAGTTTGAGGTTTGTGAAAGCACATGAACAACACAGGGAATAAGAAGAAGCTTGGAGCACAACACAATATTGAACATATTACCAAGTGAATGTACAAAGGTAAATGATCCATTAGGATTGTAGGTGTATATACAAGCCGGGGGCAAGAAACCTTCTAATGAGGGAAAAAAGTGCCCCATGGTCCTAAGATTTTATTACAAGTTTTATGCCTCCAATGATCGTTAGAGGTTGAAGGAGCCACACTAGAGTTTTGCCATTCTTCCATCTTTTTCTTTTTGTTGTGCAAATTTGGCTCTTTGAAGAAGAATAGGAAAAAAGCAAAAAGAAAAAGAAAGAAAACATTATGATACAAAATATGGAAGAAATGAGAATTTGCATTATTGCCTTGGGTTTATGTATGAGGCCATGGCATTAAAAAAATGAGTGATGTGTTTGTAGCATTTCCAAGATTTAAGAGAAGATGAAGTGCCATTGATATGCTCATCATCACTCAACGTATGTAGATTGACTCTATTTATAATATTTGAAATGTTGAAGTGGTGCGGTCTATAGATTGACTTCATTGTTTTAGGCACCCACTTCCATCTACATTCTTTTTTTACAAATTGAAGATGAGAATGCTCGTCCACTAAAAATAAAGCTTCAATAATGATTCACAAACAGAGTTCATTGCTATTTAGACATGGGCAAATGACCCTTTTAGACCTAGAATTTCTCCATGTGTTAAAGAAATACAAAATCCCTACACTATAATTCCATAAGCTCAAGGACTTCATGGCTTAAAATAAATTGAAGTTTGCCCAAAAAAATTATCGTGTACGAACAAATTTCAAACCTCCTAGGTATAGATCATTGATGAAAGATGGTTGAATTCAACAAATGGTTGTAGCCTAGATGCCTCATAGTCTTAGATTTTCACTTGGCTTCAGTCATATGTGTGCTTTCTTGTATATAGCTTCCAAGTCCCCAAATAGAAAAAGTTTCTACCTTTCTCATAGGCTAACTCTTAAATTTTCCTTAAAGGATGAACTTCACATAGGATCAACACTTATAGAAGTGTCACACTTCACGACATTATGTAAAATTCTCACAAGAGAGTTTCAATGAATTCATCGTAGCTGCCTTCTTAGTGTCATATTATGGATGTCATATTATGGATGCACACCCTTTTGGGTCAGGTGGCATAGATGCCACATGGCATCATTAGATGCACTATGTCTTTTTGGTAGAAGCCAGGAAGTCAAGAGAGAAGAGACTCTAACAAGATCTATGGAATAGAGCAGACGTTGGCTGGGAGGAGAACTCACGTATCTCTGTGCGAGTGTAGAGGTTGATGGGCATACGAAAATGAAGAGAACAATACAAAAGAGGATTTGCAGGGTTGCGACACTGGTATCAAAGCTCGTTGTGATCCATTTTTGTGAAAGATCGTGCATGTATGAAGGTAGGGATTGAGCCCACGCCATGGATAAGAGAGGCGAACAACCTATCCATCAAGCCACAATCACATGGTGAGAGGTGTGCTCCTCTATTTTGTATATACAGAAATGTTTGCCGCCCAGGAGCTATGGCAGAAGGAGGAGAGAGGGATCCGCTCCTCTCGCTCCCTTAAGAGGCTTGTTGAGAAGCTACCCAAATTGTTGGAAGTATTTTTGGTGGTGCGAGATCATATTTCGGAGCATTATGATTGCTCTTTCCCAATGTAGTTGGAGTACCCATCCACAAAAGTTATTGGACGTGAGTCAACAAAAGATGTCGGAGAGAAAGGAGGTGGGAGGAGCATCTCAATCCTCTCTCTCTCTCTCTCTCTCTCTCTATATATATATATATATATATATATATATATATATATATATATATATATATATATATATATATATATATATATATATATATATATATATATATATATATATATATATGTGTGTGTGTGTGTGTGTGTGTATATGTATATATATATAAAGGATGTTCATGATATATCAAATCTATGTGGAGATGAACTTTCCATGTATAAGTATTTTTCATTTCAATTTTGAAAATATCCGACTCTTTGAGAAGGGAAAGGATGGGCTTTGGGCAAAGCTTTTGAGGGGAAATTATGTATATGGAGAGTATGAGGTATATACTCTCATGTCAAGTCAAGGATCCCCTCAAAATAAAAGAAACTAGAAGTTTTAGGCACCTCCAAAGTAGCCTATTTTTATGTTTTTTACATAAATTTCAGGAGCTATTTTGGATAAGTAGTCATTTTGGGAAGGAAAAAAGAAGAGGGATTTATCACAGATTTATGGAAATAACCATGCACACATATAGTATAGTGTATGGAATTTCATATGCAATCAAGAAATTCAAAGATTATCTCAGTATGATGGGAGTTTCAAGCTCCACAAAACCCCCTTCCATCACCATTTGAAAAAAAATTTCAGCACCTCAATTTGAGAAATTCCTATTTTGGAAGAGAGAAAAAGAGGTGTATTAGCTACGGATGGATGGGAAAAAGTATATATACTGAGAGTATGATGTATGGATTTCTTAGGAGAATCATTAGATTCATCAAAATGATAAGTTAAGGAGGCATTTTGTATCCTCAAAGACCCCCTTTCCACCCTTTTTGAAAAAATTTTAGATGTTAATTTTTATCAAACTCCATTTTTGGGAGTAAGAAAAAAGAACATTTAAGAGGCTTTCTAGGGATTAGTACATACACACATGACGTATGGTGCATGAATTACCTTGGAGAAGAGAAAATCCAAGAAAAATCCACATTTGGAATGGATTAGAAGCTTGCTAAAGGCTCCCATTTAAGTTTTTGCATAAAAGTAAAAATCTTGATTTATGCCTCTTTTGAGGAGCGAATTAGCATGCACGAAGGGAGGATTTGGAAAGTTGAAAATAGGACAAAGTATCTTCATGTGTTTCTCTCTGAGATTATGGAGAGAATTTTAGGATTTACTTGATGGAAGAATGCTTTTGGGCACCCCAAAAATCACATTTTCACACTTTTTCCAGCCCCTCCAACAGTCCACTAGTTTGGCATGTCCCGCTTGGAAAGGCCATATGTTGGGCTAGAAAACTCCAAATTGGATGTGCTATGGCTCCTTTTGAAGAGTGCAAGGTCTACTTTCAGTTTATGAAAAGAAATTTTGGAAAATAATTATTTTTGCAGGTCTAAACAGGTCTGCAATGCCTGAACAGTTTTTAGCGACTACCTTCCGGGAGCCATATCTTTTAAACCGGGAAGGCGATTTGAGTAATTTCACATCGAGCTCTTTGCACATGCTCTATGTTTCAGTTTATGAACATTTTCAGGTCCTAAAGTGGTTTTTGCAGGTGTAAAGAAGGATTACTAATGCATTTTTTGACTAAATTTGCATTATTTTAGTAATCACTTGACCATGCTTTATGTTTTGGGAAGTGATCCGATGTTTTCGGACACTTCAAATATTATATTAGGATCTGAGGAGGAAGGTGCAGAGGTCTCGAAGCTCGTTGAGAAGGATTGGATGCATGCAATTCCAAAATCAAAACTATTCAGGGACGTATGCTTTATGCTTCAGGCATTTTACTTTATGTTATGGCATGTTTTGTATGTACATGCATAGATTAGATTGCATACATCAAATGTTGATCATTGTTTAAATTTTAAAATTATGGATCAATGGGAGAGAAGCACACTTTTTGATTGTTTGCAGGAAACAGGATTGTAGAAACTATATGGCTATGCAACACAGAGAATTGTTGCTAGCAATTGTTTTTATGTTTTTGCAGGTTATGGAGTCCATATATGAGTTTATGGCGTGCATGCCATGGGCCTGTCAAGCCCTATGTTGTTGGGTGGCCTGTGTGCCACTGAGCTTATGGTTTAATTTTTTTTGGGACTCCATTTCTTGGGGAAATGCTGTCGAAAATTTTCCCCCCGCATGGCGTTATATACGCACTTACCTTTAGGTAAGAATGTTATGGCATGGTAACATGCCTTTTCTGCAAACATCAATGAGATGTTGACATGCTTCTAAGCATGTATTTGATGGACTTAGTACCATCACAATATCATGGATAAGGAAACTTCATTAGGAACAGGATCGCTACACATAATCCTTATGGATTTTAGACCATAGGATTGCTAAGGGGAAGGAGCTATACCTTGACCATTAGTAATGTGCACAAGCAACCCTATAGGTTTTAGGAAGTTGCATACAGGCACGAGAGATATATTTATGATAATCTCCAAAGTAGTGAAGATTTACTTATCTTCACAAGAGTCTCACAATATGATTAGGAGACTATGGGGTATCATGATGAATACCCAAAGAGTGACTAGTTTCACTCATACACATCATTTGACCAAGTAGTGGAGCGTTTCTGCTACACTACTAAGGAAACCAAATAGATGGGATCACAGAGATGGGTTTCATGAGAGAGCATCGACAGGTGCTATGTGATTCGAGTGATGGTTAGGGAAGCCATAGGCATGGCACTAGCTCTATGGTATAGAGCATAGATCCCTTAGTCAGGAATAGTTGGGGTACCCAATACATATATATGTATATCGGGATCTATAGAGAGGTACCTAGACCTAGTCCTGGTACCTATGAACAAGTTGGTTTGGAATAGAAGGGGATATCCATTGTCACATTGTTGACTAGAACCAAACTAACTAGTTCGAGGACATGGGACTCATTTGAGTCCACTGACATGATTTTAGGATATGGAATTTATTATAGTCCACCTACATATTCCATTACATGGAATATATATATTCGGTTTAGTGTAGGTATGACACCATGAATTGGAAGAAGTTTTCATTGGTATGGGATGGTCGAAATGACTCCCTTTGAGCACTCTTCTTTTATGGCCAGGGAGAAAAGGACTCATCATTCATGGCGTCATGTCTCACTAGATCAGAGGAGAGCTCTTAGTAGACATCTCCTTACGATTGGGATTTATCCTTCATAGTTTAAGGAAGATTTATTCTTCCAGTAGAGAATGTGATAGGTGATTTTATCACCATGGATATCACATACTCATGTTGTGGTTTTTAGGAAGGATAATTCCATGAGTTTGATTGGATCATATAGATCCATGCATAGAGGATGGTTGCCAGAGATAACTCTTTAGTATGGATACACATGTGTTTATGGTATCATGTTATATCATTGCTGACCATTTTCGTAGAGGGCTTTGACCCTTATTAGGAATTTATTTTCTCCACTCTTCATTACAAACACCTTCATTAGTTAGGGGAGATCTATTCTCCATCTTCATACGAATAAGTGTAATGAGGGATTATGCATTAGTTATGGAAGAGAGGACTAAATAAATTCATGAGTTTCTCTTTTAAGGAAAGGAGAAAGTCGGAATCAGCTCAGAGATCCATGAGGAGATCCATCAGAGATCTCACTTTACTTCGGTGGTCTCACTTTAGCTCATACTCTTTGAGAGAGAAATAAGGAAAGGAAAACATCATTTCTTCATAGGAGAAGAATAGATAATGTTTTCCTTTAGAGAGAAGAGGTGTTTAGGAAACATCTCTTAGTCTATATTTTAGAAGGAATTCATTTCCTCTATTTTTCAATGTAATTTTCCTTCACATGGGAGTATGATTCTCCACCATTTTGGGGAGGAAAAAGTATGGAGAACTTATATATGTGTTCTCAGTTATGGAGAAGTAGAGCAAATGAATTCATAAGGAGTCTCTTCCAAAAGGAAAGGGAAAGTAGAATAGATTCCACTATCA
>CM035432.1:33086214-33096214 GCA_020310875.1 Ceratopteris richardii | reverse complement strand
TTGTTAGCAAATAATAGCCCAAGAAAGAGAAATAATAGCACACACTAGAGAACATACACACATAGACTTAAGAGAAGACAAAGTACATGCAAAAAGTCATATGCTCCAATTATGAAAGTATGTGTACAAGATACTCTATCAGCTATGCTTTTTCTGTAATTTTTCCTATGTTTTGTTTGCATTTGGTGCTAGGCTTCATTATGGCTGAGTTTGCCCATCACTTTCGGAAGTGATAGAAACTCAGTTCGCAAAGCTTCTTGTGAGTTCATGCTCGTGGTGTGTGTGCGTTGTGGTGTGTGTGTGTGAGCATGCATTCATTCTTTTGCTTTATTTGGTATGTGCCTAGCTTTTAGATAGTTTAATCTCAACCATAGGATTAATTACATGTGTATTCAAGGAAAATATGACATGTGGTTATTGAATAGCACGTGCTTCAACCATAGGATTAATTACATGTGTATTCAAGGAGAATATGACATGTGGCTAATGAATAGCATGTGCTTCATATAATTCAAGAAGATGTGATTACTTGAGATACCATTTTTTTGACCACTTTTTACCATTTCTAGGAAATGGACTTTTTGACCTTTCTTAAACTAAAAAGATTGTTCATGAATATATACAATGAATGATGTGTAGAGTCCTAAAATGATACAAATTAGAATTTGAACAATGCTAAAATGCTAATTTCCTAACAAAATCCATGGAATTGGATGACCATTTACTTTCTTGAATTTGTAATGGATGTAACAACAGTGCGAGCTCAACTTTATTAGGTGGACACTAAGTGCATTCGTACATATACCTCTCTATGAAGGTTCTCATGTGCAACCAATTAAGGAACCGACTAACCATGCCAAGGGTATGATGTATGTTTTGGCATACCCACTAGGAGCATTGTAAAACTCAAATAAAATGGGTTGATGGATGTGCTCATCATCTTGCATACACGTTCTCTCTGACGAGAAAGTAAATCATTCTGATGGGATACTTCTTCCCCTGCCAATGACTCAATTTCTGTTAGCAAAAAGAAAGGTAGTAAGTACATTAACCTTAGGGGTCTAGTCCTATTCATGGCATCTACCACCACAATAGTGGCTACCCCTTAGTACCTAAACTCAAAGTCGAACTCGTGGATGAGTTTTGCCTACCTTGCTTTTGAGTGTTTGAGGTCGGGCTGGTCACATAGGTATTTCAAAGAAAGATGGTGTTTCCAAACAGCGAAGTGGGTTCCATTTAAGTAGTGGTGCCACGTCTTTAATGCATGGATGAATTACAATAATTCTCTCTTTTGCATGGTGTACCAAGCTTAAACATCAATGAACTTACAACTCTTAAATGCTATGGGTCTTCCTTCCTTGTAAAGAGTAGAAGCTATGGCAATTGTGCTAGGATTTTGATGGATCTACTATTTTGCAACATCGATGTAGATGTCACTAGCCTCTTCAGTGTCTGAAAACATTGATCGAACTCGTCTATCCATTCAACAAGTGGACTGATGTAGTGCTTGCTACAACAAACTTCCCTCAATAAATGTGTTAAAGGGTCCACAAGACGGTCGTAATCCTTGATGACCTTGTTGAAGAACCTCATGAATCCAAAAAAGGCCTTCACTTGACAAATAGTGTGGAAGATGGCTGATCACGCATGACTCTTATTTTATCTAAGTCTATCCAAATGCCGTCTCCCAAGATGACATGTCCTCGACAAAGTCGCACTTTGCTTCACACATTAGAGAAAAAAATGAACCCTGCATGGGCCTTTTGGATTAAGGAGTGATTAAGGATGGACCAATGAGAGGAGGGTGGTGGACACAGTCTAGTCCCTTAATCACATAGGCTAGGCATAGGGTTCCCTTGTTTTTGTGTGGTCAAAGAGGATAAAACCATCTATAAGAAGTGGTTTTGGTTGCTTGAATGGTTTTGAAAGCCTTCCAAATGAATTGTAACCCTTGGATGCTCAAAGATCTAAGGGATGAGGTTGAGTGCCAAAAGTCAAGGCATCCTTGCATTTAGGCCCTTGGATGAGGAAGATTCTCAATGGTTGAGATTCAATCTAGCTAGAAAAATGCGCCTCTTGACGAGAACCGTTGGATGTGAGATCATATCGGATGGCAGTTATTGATTTCCGAAAAGCAGACGGCGCTTGCACTCATAGCCATTGGATTGATCATGAATCTAAGGGCCCAATTTGAATGAGCACGTTCAAATGGCGCCTTTTATCCTCCTTCCTTGGATGAACTATGAATCAGACGGCTGAGGAATGCACGTGAGGCGAGATCAGCCCCAATCGCGGACGATCGTCGGATCTAACCTCCATCGAATGGCCTAAAACTCTGCAGAGGGTACCAAAAAAGCCTGCGCACAAGAAGACAAAACTCCCACGAACTTCATGACACTCTCTCTCTAGAGAAGCATGCGCATTAATCGTAACCATCCGTTTAAAGCATCCAAAGGCTCATAAATTTCTCATTTTAGAGTTCAAAATACAAAAGCCTCCAAATACTATTTTATTTGAAAATACCACTAGTGGTTTTGTGTCCCTCCCTAATCCACTAGATTAAGCATTTTAACCCCTAAAAATTAGGAATCCTTACAAGGCCCATGCAAGGCTCATATTTTTCCTAATGATACCTCTCTTGTCTTAAGTGCATAGGATAAGACATAGGTGATGTGAGATGATCCTCTTCGGTCTTGTTGTAGACCAAAATGTAGTGAAGGAACAACAACACATACTTCCCCAAATATCGATGAAAGAGATAGATCATAGTTCATTCATGTTGGAAGGTGGTTGGAGCATTGGTCAAGTCAAACGGCAAGATCTGAAACTTGTAATGTCCATATCGTGTGTGAAACATGGTTTTTGGAATTGCTCTTGAAGACATTTGTATTGGATGGTAATTGGATCTAAGGGCGATCACGGTGAAGTATCTAGCACCAGAAAGCTGATTGATCGGGGCATCCATTCTAGGTAATAAAAATTTATTCTTCATGGTGACTTCATTGAGTCCCTTGAAATCCATGCAAAAGTGCATCCTCATCCTTCTTCTTTACCAAAAGGATATTAGCGCCCCAAGTGGATTTACTAGGCTCAATCAATTCTTTGGCCAAATATTCTTGTAATTTATGTTGGTAAACAATGTCAAATTGTCCAAAAACCAGCAAAACTTAATTACAAAAATGGTCCAAATCGTCAGTGACACTGAGGCCAGCATGGTCAAAATGTTTTTATATATTCTTGTAGTTGTCTTCGGAGCTTTCTAATGGCATATAGTACCTAAAAATCAGAGATGATTTAAGGCATCAAAACCCTAACTCTAATTTTCAAAATAGAGCTTTTCAAAAATAAAATACAAATTCTTGTAGTTCTCATTCTCTAGATCAAGAAAAGCTCCAGATCTTAGGTGTATCATATCATTTTCCAAGAGATTTTTACAAATTCGTTTTTTTTTAACTTCAAAAGGATGTTAGTTTTGTACTAACTCACAAAAAGCACATTAATGGGCTGTGAAAAGCTTCTTTTTAATAAAGAAATTTGTGGAGGGCTTTAAATCCTATGAAAAGACCCTCTTGGGTCACTTCTAGCACATCTCGCACACACTTGAGCTTCCTCAAGTGTGATCTAGGTCTTGGAGCGTCTTGGAGGTTTTCTTGGTGATTTGCTGCTTCCTTCTTCTCCCACATACATTGAAGTGTGTGCCTGTTGAATCTTGTAAGTGGCTGCATATATTCAGGTTTTGTTCAATTCTTGATGTTATACTAGGTTTTTATGACCTATCACTTCAAGAAGAGAAGTTTTGCTTCCTTTTACTTTAGAGGAGAAATCCTAATCTTTGTTAAGGTTGCAGATTTTACCATCTATTCCTGCACTTAGGCTGTATTTCCTACATACAGTCCGTTTTTATAATTATTCCAACATATTCACACCTTATATAGTCCTGTTTCATCATATTATCTATTTCCTTCATACAGTCCCCTTTCATGATAACACATTCACACCTTCTTATAACTCTTAGGCATTCTTCTCATACATTTGTACTTAGAACCCTCTTACATTCAGCCTTATTTTCAGATTTTGAATAGTGAAGATGAGGGAATCTCAAACTATTGGAGAGCTCTCTATTAGTACACACTAAGCAAATGAAAATTATGCTTTGCGAAGGAGAGAGGTGTCTCATACATAGAAGAGCCTCTTGCCCATAAATAATAAGTCCTAACCTTCAGTATTTCTTTGGAGCCTCCTTATTTCCCTAACCTCCTCAACCAAAATAGCATGTACTTTTTTCTGCACCTAATTCTCAGCCAAAATTAGGCACATGTTTTCTTTCTAAATTAGGTTGAAAAGTAAAAGCAGTCCAATTTATGTGGTTGAAAATTCCAATGCCACAATTTTTAAGGAATTTAAGAGATTTGTAGCTCAAATTTTTAGTGCCCCTATTTTATAGGGACTTCTATAATTAGAAGTGTTGTTGGAATTTCGCTACTGCCTCAACTTTGCTTGGGCCTCAAGGCAAAGTTTGCAACACCTCAGCTGTGTCTTCATTGCTGACTCCCTCATAGAGAGAGCTTCCGCCTTGAGCTAGGAGGGCTGCGGCCCTCTCTAGGGGTGACTATTTCTCTCTTTGGGAGGCGCCTTGAGTATCCTTCTCCATACCATGGCTGGCTGCTGTATGCACCCCAATCACAAAAATTATTGGCCCCTCCTGGGAAAAACCTTATTGCTGCATCCCCTTCCTGGATGAACTCACCTTTCTTGGGTGCATAACTGCATTGAAACGCATTGCGAACAATCCACAACTTCGCCACCGCAACTTCGCAACGCGTTGCTTTGCATTCATTTTAATAAATCCAACAAATACAAAAAATACTATTTTTTAAAGGAAAAATAACAAATATCTAAAGTCTTATCTATGATCTTATCCAAAATCTCCAATATATGCAACACAAAAAATGTGGAGAGTGAGGAAGACATAAAAAGCTTTAGAAGAGTAAAGATTCATTTATGTATGGTTTTCTTTTGGGGGCTCATGATCTTGAGAATCGAGATGGATTGATATTTTGAATTTCCCATGTTCTTCTTATAACACACTTTAACCATGTTGGACAAAAGCTTCATCCTTGCCCTTCAAAGCCAAACGTACACTTCTATGATGGTTCATCTGACTAATGACATAGGTGTGAATGGTGAATCACATAGTGACTAGTCTAGAATAATCTATGCTATGTATGTACTTATAGTACAATTTATGGTATATTTAGTCATATCTCACCTTATATATATGTCAATATATCCAAAATATCAGAAAAATATATATATAAATTTTGAAAAATAAATAACTTTATCGCAACACCTAGCTCCAAACGTTGCCCTCGTTGCTAACCCGTTGCTGTTGCCGTTGCTAAAGCGTTGCTTTCCACTATGCTTGGGTGGCCAAGAGATCTTTGCCATAGGCTGGTATATTGCCCTTTGATGGAGCCTCCATGGCTGCACCAAGGAAATATGGTCATCCTTTTGACAGAGTTCCCTCCACGCCTACCTTATGAGGGAAAGAGCAGTCCTGCTTCAAGGTATTTAGCAATAGAAGCTTTAACCCATCTAGTCATTGCCAGAAGGATGATTCTCACAATTTTCCCTCATGGCTGCATGGGAATTCCAGCATTTGTGATTCCAGGGTTACCTCAAATATTTCACCGGGGTTATCTCCTCTTCTGATGATGCCTGTTCTTCTTATTACTGCGTAGGTCATCCTTCTTGGATTGCCTCTCCCCCCCTAGGTCTTCCAAGACAGCCTTCCCAAAGATAAAAGGGAAGGAAGATGTCCTCTCAGCTTCCTGTTGACATAGAAACAGAAGGGGAGTACTCATGTGAGTTTCCAAACATTAGCTTGCATGTGCCCTCCCTGTCCTTGTCACATGTTGGAAGCATCCCATGCGGGCCAATGCAGGGAACTAGAGAACATGTTAAGCTTAGCCATCCCAACTCCATGAGCTCTTGTGGATTTATGCATATTGCCATGCCTCGTTCCTTTTGTGGGATGAGGCTTTGATGCCACTGTTAGCCTGTTAGATCCATCCAGGATTATCCCTGCAAGACAAGACAATAGCACAAGCCATATTCAGAATGAATAAAGGATCATACATCAGACCCACCTCCCCTCACAAGGTCCACAACTGTCAACGACCCTCCGCTGAGCTTAGGAGCCTGCAGCCATACACGACAGCCACCAAATGTGGTGGGTGGCTTTGCTCAAGAGCTATGAGTTCAAATATGCTATGCATGTGAATGCCTCTAGAGAAAATTGAAATACATTTTTCTTAGCAGCAGATGTTACTTTTGTCTCAGGAGAAATAAACAAGGCCAAGAGTTTTTTGTATCTAGAGAAAATTGAAATACATTTTTCTTAGCAGCAGATGTTACTTTTGTCTCAGGAGAAACACATTGAAAAAGTGTTTTACAGGCTTAATATGGCTGAAGCAAAGCCTCTTAGGGTGCCATTTCAGCCGTAAACTAAGCTCTCCAAGGGAGATTCTCCATCTAGTGGTGAAGCGGCCAATTATATGAAAGACATTCCATATGCATCAGCTTGTGGTTCACTTATGTATACAATTGTTGCTACTAGGCTTGACATTGCCCATGTAGTGGAAGTTGTAAGTCGATATATGGTTAATCCAGGCAAAGAAATTGGAACACAATCAAGTCTGTCATGAGATATTTGAAAGGAAGCAAAAGCAAAATGCCCATGCTGTGGGAAGAGAGGGTCCATTGGAATTGAAGAGTTCTTCATTTTGACATGGAAGGTGATGCAGATACACGTAGATCCACAAGTCGCTATATTTATACACTTGCAAGCGGGAGTATTCCATGATGCTCTAGACTTCACGGGATAATGGCATTATCTACCACAGAGGCTGCATATATTTGAGAGCCAGAGGCTTTCAAAGAAGCCATATGGGTATCACAACTATGCATTGATTTTGGTTTGCCTGAAGGCACATTTTCTTGGTTGTGATAGCCAGAGTGCCATATGTCTGGCTAAGAATGCTATGTTTGATACATGTACGAAGCATATTGATGTGCAGTATCACTTCATCAATGAAGTGCTAGAGGATGGCCTGATATCTTTGTTAAAGGTGCTAGAAGTTGCACTTATTAAGTGCCTACCAAAGGCACAGCATCAGTTATGCATACAGATGGTGAAAGTTACATATTTTAAAAGAGCCCCTTGGCCCTTTGAGTGGGAGGTTGTTGGGGATAAACACCCAAGAATCCTCCACCTGTACACTTATACCATACCATCTCAGACGATAGTTCTCATCTGGAGCTACATAGACATTTTTTTCCTTGTATTTCTTGGCCCCATATCTTTGACATGTATTTGTGAATGCAAGCAGGTGACCTTAAGTCATATCAAAATGTATCCTTTCAAACTCACTTAACACAAGGGACCTCTACACAAACTTGGTGAGTCTCATCTTCTCCTCCATCAAATTCTTATGCCTTCCTCTCTCTCTCTCTCTCTCTACCTGTGTCTCTCTTCTCAGCCCCTTAGTCTCTTTCTTGAGCTATTAAGCAGCTGAGTGCAGCTTTATGAAGCTCTATCTTTATTCTTTTAGATCGAGTCTCTGTAAGATTTGAAAAATAACCAAGTCACATGTGCAAGAAAGTGGAAGAATGAGAAATCCATTCATCATCAGACATAAGAGAGAGGTGAAGGCTTAGGTCATTTACTCGTGCATTGAAAGAATGCTTTTAAATGAACATCCAATGTCAATGTGTTTATAATGATGGGCAAATATTTTTTCCCTATACAGAATTTGATAGTAAGCGCAATAGATTGCATGTACTTGTGGAGTAAGAGAATGTGATTTTGCTATCTGTTGAAGGGAAGAAATATAATTCTTAGCCTAGGTATTCTTTTGTTTATGAAGGCTTGCAAAAAGTTTTCCTCAAGTATGAATAGTATTGTACATGATCATAATGAAGTGTTGTCAAGACATAATAGAGAATAAGAAATTGATGATCTTGAAGTGCTAGAACAACATCTCTAAAACAATGCAGAAGGATCAAAGCATGATTAACAACTATTGGTCTACCGTCTGAGTGAGGCTGAAGAATCATGGTTCTAGCAGTGCATTAGAAGTGGGGCCATGATTAGATCCAGAGAGATCCATAACAGTAGAGACATCCCAATGCAATGAGTGCAATAATTCCCCCTTCTAATGAAGGCAATCCAACCATACACGAATATGTGAATGCGAGTGGAAAGTGTAGCCATGGGCAGAATGTAATTTACAGAGCCATATAACAACAAAACTGTCAACAAGGAGCCATTCCTGCTAAGCAGCCCCCTAAATCGAGAACATATGAGAAGTACCAATAGATGAATCTTCTTAACGGTTAACCATGTTGAAGTCCCTCAAAAGCCATACATTTTCATACTACAATCTTGAGAGTGAAGAGGCCATAGTATGCCACAATTGAGTGTGATGATTGTAAAAATTATACCATAAACATTACAACCATTCCACATAAAGGTGCATATAAGTAGTATGCTAGAAGGACCGTTGTAAAGTATAGAAGGTTGCAAGGACTTGCAAATAATATGGACGTATTTAGGAGAAGAAGATGGCTTGATGCTCACAAAAGCAATCTCAAAATCTGTAGTTAGTTCCAATATTTTTCTTGTGATGCAACTTCTGTGCAACAAGTATCCACTTTTTGTTTGATAATCCAAGTCCAGAACGTTGTCCCGGTTCGCTGGCCTGGTGGTTGGGCCCCTCGCCTCTTGAGGCGGGGGTGAGGGTTCAACCCCTGGCAGCAACATGTAGGGACATATAAATCCCAGGAACTGATGTATGTGGCTGTTGGCCACCGTTTGACCATCCCCGCGGTAGTTGTGACCGCCGTTTAACCCAGTTGTAAACCCCTGTTCTTGTGGGATAAGGGGGGTCCCATGGGTACTATGCCCTTCCTTGTACAGTTGTAATTTCAAAGTTAAAGTCCGGGGGAGTAGGCCTCGGCCGAACCTCCATTTAAAAAAAAAAAAGTACCTAAACGTAGCACATTCCACATGGCAATTTTAATGTGAAGTGTTGAGAGATAGTAGGGGCTTCCCTTCCCGGAGGTAGGCACCTCATCATGCTCAATATCCTCGATGTTCAAGCGTGATTTGAACATAACATAAACCTTGGATATTCGATGTGGAAATTTCATGTGAGGGGTTCCTGCTCCATGGAGGTATGCTCAGGTGTGATTCAAGCTTCGTAACATAGACAGAAGTAGGCATTCTTATGAAGGTAGAGGGAAGTTTGCAGTGCTCTTCTGTTTTCCGATTATATCTGATGTAATCGAAATCCATCATGATTCATCATCTATAGATTGCTGTACATAAGCAAGATGTCTTTCAAAAAAATGTAGATGTGGGGAGACTATAGAAGGAACATTAGAACTATGTTTCAGAACCACACTTTTACCCTTACTCGTAGAAGAAGAAGGCCTGCGCAAGAGATTTAGCAGGGGTGGTCTTCTCTGAAGCTTGTGTTGGAGGACAAGATTGGCTGAAAGCCTGCTTGTGTGGAGCTTGTATGGAGAAACAGGGACCATAGGTATGTTGTCACTGTGAAGCGTGGGACAAGACATGGAAAAATGGCCTGGTTTACTGCAGTGTGAACATGCACTTATGAGGCAAACGTACAATTGTCTTGCCAATCTCATCAATTATGACTATTGTGGAAGCAAGAAAAGTTTTTGGAGCATCCAGCAGAATGCGAATACAATGAGTGAGCAGAATGTCCACCACACCATCTTGCATGCAACAATGAAGGTATGTGAACCCATACTGGGTGATTATGTAGGGATTCTTTTCAGATATGTCAAACAAGCTTTCAAAGGAAAATGTCAAACAAGCTTTCAAAGGAAAAAGCTTTCAGATATGTCAAACCAGCTTGCCAGCCAAAACGAGGATGACAAAATATCTCGATCTGAGGGAGATCTGGGAATG